>CM071928.1:78508710-78666661 GCA_016081115.2 Rehmannia glutinosa
AATTGCAAATTAAAATGCCACGGCTCCCTGAGAACACAGATAAAACAGATGGAGATCCGGACACTACAAAGACCTTTTTCGGCTGAAGCAAAACTTAACAAATATTGGGATAATGACTTGTATTCCAAAGTAAGATAAAATATATTTGGAAAATAAGAATGATCAAAATATCAAATATTTCTATATTCCAATAATCTTTGAAACAAGCCACCTTGAGCTTGTTGATTGGTATAAAATGTAGAAGAAAATCCGAATGGACGTCACGTCATGGTCGGAAGATGAACAACTAACGGACAATCCGAAAGGATATCCGAATACGGTCGAGAAGATGAACAACTAACATACGATTCCCGAAAGCTTGAAGCAGGAATAGAAGAAGAAGAAAACATTATTAACCAAATGGAAGGTTAAAAATGTCGCCAATCATTCCTAAAGAGAAAGCCATCTATATCAAGATACATAAAAGAAGAAATGGAATTCTCGTCAAGCTTTGAAGATATCTTAGAACAAGAAAAATTAAATGTATTTGTAAATATATATTTTAAAAAAATCGAAAGATCTTGAGCAATTTGATGTCGCGACCTTTGTAGTAGAGTGGTACCTTAGCAGATACTATTTGGCACTTTGTAGTGATCCAGGTTCTTGTGCGAGAAACCTAAAAATTCCTAAAAATCCTTAGAAAAATCTATAAAAATGGGATCCCCTCACAATGAAGGCAAGTTTTTAGCATCCAAAGCAAGAAAGAAAATTTCAAGCAAAGCTCTCCAAGTGCAAATCCTTTCCATTTTCCTTAGATTTTAGAAACTTTTCAAATTCCTAAATATTTTTTAGAGAAGCTTTCAATTGTCTTTAGGCAAGCTTCATTTTTAGTTTTTAGTTTTTGAAGATCTAGCTTCCATCTCCAAGGAAGCATTGTATGAAGGTGTAATTCCAAATTCCAAATTCCAAATTCTATAAAAGGTTTGATTTAATATTATGTCTTTTTAAATACATGTTCATGGTCGGTTTAACCGCCTAAGTTTTTATTCTATCTTTAAATTCTTGTCTTTCAATTCATGTACATTGTCGGTTTAACCGCCTAATCTTATAAATTTCTTGTTCTTACTTGATCCGTGGAGACCCTCGCAAAGTATCCTTGAGAGAAACTGGGTAACTTCGATCAAGATATATATAAATATATAAAATATATAATTAGTATATATAATTAGTATAATATATATATATTTCGTTTATGCTTTATTTCGTTTATGCTTTATTATAATATATATATAAATATATAAATATATTATATATATTTATTTCTTTTATGCTTTGTTATTTTTCTGCATTCCATTTATGTCTATTTAATTCTTCTATCATGTCTTTTCTCTTGTTTATTTTCCTCCCTACGATCCTAGTGGTCCCCGTATCAAAATATATATATATATATTTTCGAAATTACTGAAAATTTTCCGAGAAATATATCATAAATAAAACACATACCTTCATGCCAAAAAGAAAAGCATATATGCATATAAAAGCTATCATTTTTAACAAGCATCACTTTTATCATAATTCCAAACACACATATATATATATATATAATTGTTTTTCTTTTTTTTTCAAAATTTACAGAAATAAAAAGTAACTGATATTTTCCAGAAATATATAAAAATATACAAACACATATTTCATGCTACTTTATGCAAAAATTATGAGTGTTTTGAAAAGTTTCACCACCTCTTGTGTTTTTAGTAAGAATGGTCTAGATGGCTTCTAGCTTTCACAACTTCCTCAAGTCTCCCTTATTTCCTTAGGGCAGCCCCTTCATGTGAGTATTTGGGTGTCAAAAGTGAAGAAAATGGAGAAAAGATAAGAAGTAAGGAAGATTGTGGTTGCAAGACTTCACCTTAATCCTTTAGCTTCTTGAAAGGCTTCTAAAGTCACAATCTCCACCATTTTTACCTTATAATTTTCGGCCCTATTGGTTTGAGAGAGGGAGTGGTGTTTTTCTTTGTTGTGGGATGGTTAAGTGTAGAATGAGGAGATGAATCTTGGAAGCTTGGCTAGTAGGGCATGCTTGGAGGAAGCATAAGAGTCTTCTTTGGGGCTTGAGAAGGCTTGCGAGTTGGAGTGAATAAGACAAGGGAAAAGACAAAGACTAAGGGATGCATGCTTACATTGGTAGAAACAAGACTTGTTGGATGAAGGCTTGCATACTTAGAGAATAAGTCAAAGGAAAAAGACAAAATGAAAAGATAAGGTTGTTTTCTCTCACCATAAACCAAATCTTATATCTATCTTACTTATAATTAGTCATCTAGTTATAACTTATAAGGTATCTAGTAATTCTAGTACAATATCACTCATAATCTAAGGTATTAAATAGAATTAGAACCAATAATACAAGCCAATATATTAATCAAGCAATTGATCAAATTATAAAAATTATTTCGAAATATATAAATGTAATTTTCGAAATTAATAAAATATTTAAATAAATATTATGCTAAAAAAATAATTAGTTGTTAAAAGAGAAATCCAACTGGTAAATATATTTTGTTGAAAGATGAAAGAAATCGACAATCATTAAAGAAGTGAAAATAGGTGTTATTAATATAAACCATAAAATAAAACTAATTCTAAGTATAAATAATATATCTATTAGCTAAATCGAGTAGTAATTAGTTCAACAAATCAAGAATGAGGCACTTAGCTATTTTAATATAAGGATCGGATGTTTAACAAAATAAATGTCGAATACTATTCTTTCAGAAATTGAAATTTTACTAGATGAACTTTCAAAACATGAGTCATTGTCTTTATTAAAGTATCAGATTAGTAGTAGATGGTCTTAATAGATCATAAAATGAAATATTTTGCTTGTAAAGCAAAAAAAAATATTTTCTAATAAAATAGGTTCAAATACTACTTTAATTTATGCCAAGAATTTCAAAAATCATAATAAGTTTTTGTTAACTCAAGATAATATACTTGAAAATGTTGAGTTTATCGAAAATGATATTTCAAAATCTCAAAATTAAGATATAGTTTTTTTTTAAATAAAATTTATTTGATCGATTGAGTAATAGTAGTTTTATGGAAAATGGCTAAATGTAAGTATCGTCTTCATAAAAATATGGCGACAAGAATTTTATTTTTCAAGTACTAAAAAAAAATAATTTTAAATAGCACTTTTTACCGAATCAAGTTGAAAGAAAAATGATAATAGTTATTAAATTTAAATAATAAACATAAATAAATTGCATTATCATGTAATTAGGTAATAATTTAAGTAACGCTAATATCGATAATATATCGGGATCGTGTCGTCAATGGTATAATCTGGGGCCTCACAATTTTGAATGAATCCTTTCAAGTGGCTGCAATAATCGAGAAATTGCCGCCATTGTGGAAGGATTTCAAAAACTACCTCAAGCACAAGCGCAAAGAGATGGGGCTTGAGGATCTGATTGTTCGGCTTCGCATCAAAGAAGACAACCGAAAAACAGATGTGAAATCCAGCAAGTCTGGAATGGAGGCCAAGGCCAATCTTGCTGAATCGAGCACTAGCAAGAAACGCAAGCACTCGGGGAAGGAAAAAGGGAAGGCCAAAAAGTTCAAGGGGAATTGCTACAATTATGGCAAACCGAACCACATGGCGAAGGATTGTCGACACCCAAAAAAGGGCAATCAAGATGGCAACCAACAAGCCAATGTGGCGGAGGACAAGTCGGTTCCACCGACCTATTGAGCTCGATCTCTCCACCATTGTGTTTTAAGGTCAATATGGCGGATAACCCAAGGGAGTGGTGGATAGATACCTGGGCTTCTCGTCACATTTGTGCCGACAAGGAGAAGTTCTCCTCCTACACTCCGATTAATGGAAGGAAGTTGTTCATTGGGAACTCTTCGACTTCCAACATCGTTGGGCTTGGAAAGGTGGTGCTCAAAACGACTTCCGGAAAGGAGCTTACGCTTGTAGATGTGATGCATGTCCTGGACATCCGCAAGAACTTGGTTTCCGGTCCTTTGCTTAGAAAGGTCGGGTTTAGACTAGTGTTTGAGTCCAACAAGTTTGTAATGACCAAGAATGGTCTGTTTTTATGTAAAGGTTACCTTGATAAGGGCCTTTAAAATATCTGTAATGTCCTGTTTCCGCCAAGAGGCAAAGAATAAAAACGTTACTTCTGTTTACTTGTTGGATTGTTCTAATTTATGGCATGATAGATTAGGACACGTAAACTTCAACACAATTAAAAGGTTAGTGAATCTGGAATTAATACCTACGTTTAAAACCGATTCACAAGACAAATGCGAAATTTGTGTTGAAGCAAAATTGGCCAAAGCACCGTTTCATTCGGTAACGAGAAGTTCCAAACCACTCGAGTTAATTCATACAGATATGTGTGATTTAAAACTTGTGCAAACTCGAGGTGGGAAAAAGTACTTCATAACGTTTATAGATGATTGCACAAGATATTGTTATGTATATCTTTTGAAAAGCAAAGATGAAGCTTTAGTAGTTTTTAAAACTTATAAGAATGAAGTTGAAAATCAGCTTAATCTGAAAATGAAGATGATTCGAAGTGATAGAGGCGGAGAGTATGTTGCTCCGTTTGAGGAATTTTGCTCGGAAACGGGTATAATTCATCGAACGGCTGCACCTTACTCACCTCAATCAAATGGTGTTGCAGAACGCAAAAATCGTACTCTTAAGGAGATGATGAATGCGATGTTGTTAAGTTCTGGCTTACCCCAAAACTTGTGGGGGAAACCATACTTTCTGAAAACTACATTCTTAATAAGATCTCACACAAAGGTAAAAACGAAACTCCATATGAGTTATGGAAGGGACGTAAACCGTCATATAAATACCTAAAAGTGTGGGGGTGTTTGGCTAAAGTCAAAGTACCTAAGCCGAAACAAGTTAGAATCGGTCGCGAAGACGATCGATTGTGCTTTCATTGGATATGCTAACAATAGTAGTGCATATCGCTTCTTAGTGCAATAAATCAAGAATTCTCGATATAAATGAAGGTATGATCATTGAATCAAGGAATGATGTATTCTTCGAGAATATCTTTCCAAACAAAGAACGTAAAGAAGAAAGTTCGAGTAAACGGACTTATAAAACTGCAAGGTTACCTCAAAGTGATGATGAAGAGGAACCAAGACGCAGTAAAAGGACATAAGTAGCTAAGTCTTTTTGGTCCGATTTTCTAACTTATATGTTAGAAAACGAACCCCGAACTATTCAAGAAGCATTGTCTAGTCCAGAAGCTCCTCTCTGGAAAGAAGCTATCAAAAATGAGATAGATTCCATCATGCAAAGTCATGCTTGGGAGTTGGTTGATCTCCCACCGGGTTGCAAACCTTTGGGATGCAAGTGGATCCTGAAAATGAAGTATAAAGCAGATGGATCTATTGACAAGTATAAAGCCCGATTGGTAGCTAAAGGGTTTAGACAAAAGGAGGGATATGACTTCTTCGATACATATTCTCCTGTCACGAGAATTACGTCCATTCGTGTACTCATTGCTATTGCAGCTTTGCATAACCTTGAGATACATCAAATGGACGTTAAGACTGCCTTCTTGAATGGTGAGCTTGAAGAGGAGATTTATATGGAACAACCCGAGGGGTACATTGCAACCGGTTAAGAGCGAAATGTGTGTAACTTGTTAAGTCACTTTATGGACTAAAACAAGCACCTAAGCAATGACGAAAAGTTTGACTCAACTATGATGTCAAACGGTTTCAAAATCAATGAATGTGACAAGTGTGTCTACATTAAAGGTACTACAAATGATTACATCATAGTATGCCTTTATGTGGATGATATGTTGATCATGGGTAGTGTAAGTCCAAGCGGCTAAGATAATCTAGAGGGGGGTGAATAGATTATCTCCATCTTTTCGATTTTACCCTCTTTTTCGAATGAATGCTCAAAGACAATAATAAAGGTGCGGAATGTAAACAACACACGTCGATTTATAGAGGTTCAACCCACCTAGGGCCTAATCCTCTACCACCCCAGTATATCCGGGATGGATTTCAAAAAGAAGAAAGATTTTATTAATTTACCAAAAATTAATACAACACCAACTTACAACAACACCTTGAAGAGCACCACACTCTTCTTCAACACCACCTTTGAGATTACCACAATCTCACTTGAAGATTACCACAATCTCCAACGGCACTTTGTGAAGATTACCACAATCTTCAACCTTGAAGAATACCAAATTCTTCAACACCTCAACAAGAAGATTACCACAATCTTCTTACACCTAACACCTAGATCACCCAAGTATGTTCTTACCACAAGAACACTCACAAGGATATCTTGTGTTGAATGATTACCCAAATTCAAGATTACAACTCGATAATTGATAATACAATACAGTGCAAGTGTAATCAAGAAAAGCCTAGACCTCAAGAATGTGAAAGTGAATAGCTAGGCAAATTACAACAAGAAATAAGACAATGTAAGAACAAGTGTATTCTTGAGTGTATCTTGTTGTGTTGTAGTTTTCTCTCTTGTTGTGTTGCTTCAATTCTTCCTCTATTTATAGAAGATGTCTTGTACATGATAGGCTCCTCTTGGGGACATGAATTACGTAAAAAATTGCAAGACAATTGAAGAAAAGATCCGTTAGAAATCCATCCCACAAATTAAGGAAAAGTTGTCTCGCAAACTCAACGGATAGTTTCTTTGTCAAAAAAGAGGGGTTCGACCGGTCCACGCAGAGATAAGTTGAAATTGAAAACTCGTAATTTTTACACAGGGGACCGGTCGGAGGGGGTGCGGCAGTCGCCTCATGTTGGACCGGTCGACCATGACCAAAAAATAGAAACAGATGAATCTATTCTTCGGGGGGGCTTCAGGCACCGGTGCCCATAGGGTCGACCGGTCGCCCTCACCGGTCGACCTCTGGGTCAACCGGTCGCCCCCCTTGGTTTTCCCTCCGTCTCTTTTTCTATTCCAAAATTCAACACAGTGCGGGTTGCCTTTATAGGGCGGCCAAATTCGAGCTGAAACATAAGTGTTGTCCAATTTTAAATCAAAAATAAACTTCAAAAAATACTCCAAAAAATAGTAAAAATATTTTAGACCAATCGGAGTATTAGGACAACATACAGGGACATTGTTTTGATGTAAAAACATTTGACAAAAAATCATATAAAAGCGTTGTCCAATTTTGTCGAAAATAAACTTGAAGAAATACTCCGGAAAATATTAAAACCATTTTAAAACATTTAGGAGTATTTGGACAACCTTTAAAAACATTGTTTTGGTGTAAAAACAAAATCATCAAAATCATGATAAAACTATTTATCAAATAGGTAGTAGTCATGATTTAATTATGAATACTAAGAACATGTTGAAGAAGAACTTTGACATGAAGGATATGGGATTATCTTATGTTATATTAGGGATTAAAATCTCTAGGACTTCAGATGGAATTGTCTTGTCACAGTCTCATTATGTCGAAAGCATACTCGAAGGTTTAATGCTTTTGATAGTCCTCCTATTAAGACACTGTAGATCTAAGTCTACACTTGGCCAAGAATAGAGGCGAACCAGTTTCTCAGCTGGAATATGCAAGGGTAATTGGCAGTCAGATGTACTTAACGAATTGTACAGTCCAGATATTGCATATTCAGTGAGTAAACTAAGTAGGTTCACAAGTAACCCGAGTACGGATCCCTAGAAAGCCATGACAAGGGTACTTAGATATTTAAATTAGACCATGAACTATGGAATACTTTATACGAGATATCCAGCAGTATTAGAAGGATATTGTGATGCCAATTGGATATCAGACACAAAAGACTCCAAGTCCACAAGTGGATTTGTTTTCACAATATGTGGAGAAGCGGTGTCGTGGAAGTCTTCTAAGCTGACGTGCATAGCTCGATCCACTATGGAATCTGAGTTTATTGCTTTGGATAAAGCTGGAGAAGAAGTTGAATTGCTTAGAAATTTCCTAGAGGATATTCCGTGTTGGAATAAGCATGTGCCTGTTGTTATGATACATTGTGATAGTCAATCAGCGATCGGAAAGGCACAAAGCAGTATGTATAATGGTAAGTCTAGACATATACGTCGAAGACACAATACCATTAGACAGTTGATTTTGAATGGGACTATTTCGGTTGACTACGTGAAGTCAAAGAAAAACCCTACGGATCCGCTTACGAAAGGCATAAATCGAGATCAATTGTATAAACTGTTAAGGGGAATGGGTTTAAAATCCACAACTTAAAGAATGTTCATAGTGGTAACCCAATCTTGTGAATTGGAGATCCCAAGACTTTGGTTTAATGGGACAACTAAGTTATGAATATTCAGCTGAACACTTGGAAAATGTGTTGGCTCATTCTCGATACATCCAAGTATATGTAAACCTGCTGAATGTGGTAAGGTTAAATTTAATTCTTTTAATGATTCATATACCGAAAGGTGGAGGCCTTGTTTGTTTATGTTTCAAGCCCTCATTTCCAATTTCCAACTATTCATAGAAATGGAATCATGTTTGTTTATAAATTTTCCAATAAAAATCATCATTTTCACTTTTTTTCACATAAAACATCTCAAACCTATAATTTCAATTTTCAACCCTATATACTACCCTACATCACTAATCAATCACTATTCTCATTTTTTATCTAAATATATATATGGGACCCTCCATTATCAACTTTATCTACTTAAAATATTACTATATATATCTAATGGGACCCACCAGCCTACAATCTTATAAATATAATATTATATATTCAATTAAAATATTCAACCACTATCAACTTTTCAAATTATTATATACATAAAATACTATTTCAAAACTACTCAATCAAACATAATCTCATTTTGAAACCTACAAAAAACTCACTTTCATTCACTCATCCAAACATAATTCCAGTTTTCACACGAAAACCAAAAAATTCTCAAAATTCATTTTCCAACACTAGAAACTAGAAATGGTACATGGAAACATAACCGTACAAGGCCGGAGTATTGCAGAATACTCTTCAATAGGAGATCACCTATATAAGTGAGAAGTATTTGCCGCTTCAAAGAAACAGTTATGAATCTAAGATATGGTCCAGGGCCGAAATGGACACAACGTGAGAACAATAAGTGTTAGAGTTGTTATTGTGTAAGTATTGTTGTCTTGATTTACACGAACGGCTGAGTAGTTCAAGACATCGCGTCAGCTAAGCGGCCAAGAACTGATAGTATTTTACTAAGGAAGATTCAAAGCCACGAGCTACCTATCCTGATGCAATAACGATTCGCCGAGACTTTCAAGCGAATCTGCATACACGCATGCATTAATTTTATTCATGTAGGGGATTGTTGGAAATTTGGTCTTGAGAAATAGGTGTTGACCCGATTTTGGCCAAATAATTAAGTGGTTTCCATTTGTGAAAAATGGAATTAAATTATTTATAAAAATTCTACTAAGAGAGTATATGAGAATAAGCATTTGGAATTTCTCAAAACCGATTCCGGGAATGAGAAATCAATGTTTGAAGTTAGCCACTTAATACAAATAAATGGTATGGAAAATGAAAAATGTGGAGAAGGAGATATGCTCCATCCCACATAGGGAAAAGAGGATAAATTGCACACTTAATATATACCAAGTTGGACATATGGGTTTGGGCCCTTAGGCACCCAAGTTTTTAAAGGGTGAGGACCTACATGCTTGTGTTCTTGGTTCAAAGCACGCACGCGCACGCGTCGCCGCCGCCCGCCGACCGGCTCGCCCGGTCCCGTCCGTGCCGTGGCCTGGGGCTTGGGCTTCAAGGCCTTATTCTTTTTGGACCAAAACCTTTAAAATTAAATGTTTAATTAATTTTTATAATTAATTAAATAGATTTAATTAATTAAGAGAGTTCAACCTGGAAAAGTTTCGGCCCCAAGACGGCGGAAGCACGGCCGTGCGGTCGGTCGTGCTACTGCCGAAGTTTTGCGCTGGGCGCACGACGGGCGCCGGCCGTGCCTGGTCGTGCTCTCCCTGCGCGCCTGCGTCTGCATTCTGCAAATGTGTCTTTTTCGAGCCAAAAGACGCGATCTTTCCATACGAGGCACACGAGGCCTATAATTATTCGTCCCCGCATTGAAAAACACACTAATTCGATAGATAATAACTTTGTCACATTGCATTGGGCATATTGGCATTTTCTCTCCTTCAAAGCTTGAAAGTTAGATACATTTTTGTTGTTATTTTGTGATTCCAATTTTTGCAAGTGCTGCTAAACCGGAACTGTAAAGTCGTTGTATCTTAAAGACGAACGCCGAAACCGTAAGCACTTTGTATACGGGGCGTATTTCGTCTTGCGGAGATCAATCCAATTCAAGCCTCGACTTAGACTATACACTATCCTAGCCATTTTTTCTTCCAAATGAAACTTTTTCCACCGGATATATTTTACCCAACAAATCCATAGTATAAATAATATATAAATCAAATTAATAAAACATAGGCTCTGATAATATTTTCTAATTGATCTAATATATATTGAATATTTTGGCTACCAAAAGTATTTTAGAAATAAGTAAAATATTGAAATAGCTTTCCAATCAAATTTGCACCAACTTAAAACCTACCGGACCAAAAAATTGCACAAATCCAAAATTGGACAGTCGAAAAAAAAACGTACAAGACTATAATCGCAATTTTATGAGTTACAAAGCTAATATTGCATTTTTCCCTGAATGATGCATCAGGTATGTTTCCCCAATAAGGTTTCAAACAAATTTGTCAATATCAATAACTCAAGGTATTAGTTTAAGTTACCCAATAACTTATCAATATACTGAGTTCAAGTAGACTCGGATGATTCTACAAAAATGCAAATTATGCAATTATCATAATTGAATAGCACATAAATGTACAGCTTTACCAAGTACTGTTCTCCGTATGTTCTTTATCAACAATTTCACTAATATGAAGATTCAACACAAATCAATAAAAAAAGGCCCAAACCAAGAATCAAAAATTGAGTAATTTTCAAGTACATGACTGTGGACATTAATCATAAACCTACGCAGAACACAACAAGCTTCGTAGTAACTGCCAACTATGGTTGCCTATGTTAGTAATATTCCTCATTTTAGATCCGTCTATGGTTGCCCATGTTCTCAAGACGGAGCCCTTAGGAGGCCCGTCTCACGGATTTAGATCCGTGAGACCGTCTCACAAGAGACTTGCTCTTTTAGTAAATACAAGCCAGTATTTTGCAAATTGAGTAACTTGCAAAATCGAGATATAGTTCGTCCTTCAAACATCCAACGAAGAACACGAGCCGAGGCATCTGTAATACTTGAAAACTTTATGTACACTTCAGTGGTTTTAAGACTTCAAGACATGTGCCTAATCAGTCGTCTTTGATATCATCAAAAAAGGACTCCGGTATTTCTGAAGGTGAAGAAATCATCGATACACATTTGAACTGTTAAACAAAATACCATTTGCTATGTCAGTATACAATATAAACCATAAATATAAGGGTTACAAAAAAAAACACCCTTAAGGTTTGATCTAATTACAAAAGAACCCAACCATCTTTCTTAATTACAAAATACCCCCTTAACATTTATTTCTATTTTACAAATTGCACCCTGAAATTGTAAGACCATAAGAGGGTATTTGTAGTTCAGAAACACAAATGGATTTTTTTTTGGTAATTAGGCCAAACCTCAAAGGTATTTTTGTAATTATTCCTCAATTATAGTAGTAGATATACAGACCATGTGTTGCTTGTATTTGTCCCTCACTGCAACCAAAGAGCCACCTCTTTTACTCAATTGCAAGTCATGTAGGATGCATACACATTCTTTTAGATCTGCAGCATTATATCCCGTTTGGCGTTGTAGAGCCGAACTCTGTAAAAAGTGAATCCTTCATTTAGCTTACAAATATTAAGGTTGATCAACTTAATTTTTTGAATAATTATAAACAAGTCTTTGGTCTGTACCCAAGGATGTCGCTTAGGCTGAAGTGTAAATCTTGCGAGGAATATAACCGATGCAGCCACCAAGGAAGGCAAGAATTTAACACATACATAATCCAGTAAACTTAATTCTGCTAAATAGTAACCCAAGAACTCCAATTGCAAACTGGAATGCTGCAGAAAGACAATATTATATACATGAGAACCAATTATTTACAATGCACGGAAAATAACAAAACGGGTTAATTACAAAGAATTACCTCAGAATCATCTTGAGCAATCCTTGTAAATTTTCTGCAAGACCAAACAAAAAAGTAGCAGTCTAATTAGCCAAATGAAATTACTATGATATATCAACTCCGAAAGAAAATATATGGTGACAAAGTCTCCTACCTGAGAAATGTCTTCACAGTAGGATTTCCCATTTCAAATCTGAGGGATTTGAGCACATCGGCCTCCATTTTCACTACCTCTTCCTTTGTGTATGTGTTATCGGTTATATAACAAAAATCTTCCACATGCGGAGGACTAATCTCTTCATATTTCCTATAAATCACCACAACAATACATAAAACATGTCAGCAAAATTCGAGTGCAAAAGTATTGCTCAGCGGTGCAGTTTGAGGTCAATAATGTGTATCTTACGAGGCAATGAGCATTGAAGAAACACCGAGAAGCTGAAGTCTGTGCCGATTAATAGCATTCATGGATAAGAATCGATCAATGTAGGAAACTGTTAAGTACAATGTATCCGAAAGAAGCTTGTACTCCTCAGCCACCTCAACCAACCAATCTATTAAAACCCCTCTCATGTTTGAAGTTACATCTTTCTGAATTTTCTCCAAGTAATCTGACAACGGCCTTCTCTTAGGCTCCATCTGCATGAAAAAATTCCAAGTTATTAAAAAATCCCAAACTGGAATGTCATTCAATACGATATAGTTCAATATAAATAGAACCGCATGAGATTTTGTTTGAACAAATTGCTTTGGAATCATTAATGTTAATAAGACAGCAATTTATCAGTCAATATGTCAAAATAGAAATTCATTAAGGATATTCCATGAAATCACGAAAAGAAACACTACCATTATCGTTACAAATCAAAATATATCAACCATAGAATCAAATAATGACTTAATTCTCAGCATACATGTAGAACTATAGGCTATAGCAGAACTTATTTCTTCAGAAATAGAACTAAAACCCCAACTAAGACAAAATCAACAAACTAAGATTCATTACTCAAACCAAAATCAGATGCATTTCAACAATCACCAACAACTGTAAATTAGCAACCCCATTGAACAAACCAAAAAGATTAACAAAACCCGTACTCAATAAACCCTCGGGAAAAAAATGAGAAAAGGAAAGAAAAATAAATCTCAATGACACTAACCTCCATATTGTGAAGGTATTCATATATATCAGAAACATAGGCTCCACACATCTGTGGGTCATCACATTTCCCATTCAAATCAATCCCAGGATCATTTCCTCCATTGGAACTCTTCTTTTCCTTCGCATCCACTTTCCCTTTCTTCACATTCCTCTTGGGCTTAATTTTCGGCTTCTCATTCTCAACACCAAGCTTCTGATTTTTGCTCAACCCCACATTTTGCGAAGACAAAACATTCTGAATCTCACCCAACACCACCCTCTTCTTCTTATTCTGCTCCGAAGCCATTGCCTCTTCTGCCGCTCTCTTCTTCGCCGCCAAGCGAGTGAGCCTCACGCAGTTCTCTTGGTCCGCCATTGCAGAGCACTAAAAATGGAGACTCCAAGAAAACTACACAGAGAGAGACGGAGATAGAACGAGTGACTTGTTTGTGAGAGAGAGAACAAATGGGTTTGAGTATATAAGCTGCAAATGATTTGATATATACCGCCATTACCAGAGGTGTTTGAAATTTTTTTGAGTGAGCCAAAATTGAAAAGGGTTTCATTTAATTCGAGGTGCGGTTTCGTTTTTTTCAGATTTGAGAGTGTGCTCAAATTTTGACCCGGGCTTGCTGTAAAAACTAAAAAGTTTTGAAATTTGGGAGAAATGTGGGGATTTGGAAAGAGTTTCCCGGTTTCTTGCATTTTGTAATGTCTGGTTTTCCATATGGGTGATTGGATTTCGGGGTCAGCGGGATTGCCTAATTTCGAATTTCTTATTTCATATTCACTATTTTACTTTTTAATTCCACACATTCTTTTATGGAAAAACATTACTTGTCCCAAATATATAGTCATATATTCCTTTTGTGGATATCCCAAATATATAGTTTATTTTCTATATTTAATAGTATATTTTTTCTTTCTTTTACTATTATATTCCTATTTAATATGCATTTCCGAATTTATACTATTCATCAAATAAGGTCAAATCAAATAAATATTTAACATATTTGTAATTTTCAATATTTTTCTTAATCTGTGTGAAAAATCAAACTGGACTATATATATGGGACGGGCGGAGAGAGTATTTCATTTGAAAGTGCTCATTAGTTTGCATTTGAAAACAAATAAATCAAAAATATAATTTTTTTCAAAATGAAAGTCACACTGCTCGGCGTGCATTGTGGTTGGAGTTGAGGAGTCTGGGTCTTATGGATTTGCTGCTTGTTGGGGATTTCAATGCGGTTTTGGGACATCATGAGCGCTCAGGCAGTAGTACTTTGTCCCAAGCCTCTTGTCAGGATTTCAGGGATTTCGAGGAGGATGATGGTTTGCTTGCAGTACCGACTACAGGGAATTTATTTACTTGGTGCTCCCCCCGAAGGCCTCTATCTCTACTTCAGGCTAAGTTGGACCGAGCCCTAGCAACTTGTCAATTTTTCTCTTTTTGGCAAGTTGTCAATGGTTTAGTCCTTCCACGCATCGGATCAGATCACCACCCCATTCTGGTTTCTTGCTCTTCTTCCATTAACAGGGGACCGGTTCCGTTCCGTTTTAGCGTATGTGGGTTCATCATGATTCATTCCGGGATTTGGTTACCGCTTCTTGGGTTCTCCATGCGACATGCCCAATCCCTTGCCGCGCGTCGTCATGCTAAGCTCAAACGATTCGGACAGTTATTAAAGACTAGAACAAAATGTGTTTGGGGGCGTAAACCGTAGGTGGAATGCCGGATGGAGCAAGACGTCGATTGACGAGACATTGAGACTTTGGGTTATACAAACGCCCTCCGAGATAGCGAGTTAGACGCCCGGATGAGGCTCTCTCGAGACGCCTATTACAATCCGAATTCCTTAAGCAAAAGGCACGTCGCATGGCTTAGGATTCGGGATCATAACACAACATTTTTCATCGGCGTACAGAGCAGATTCGTATGGGCGCACGGGAATATAGGGGTCGATGGCTCAAAAGCTACCTTTAAAACCGTAGGCAAGTGCACCTATCGTTTATAGTATAGATTATTGAGTACCGAGTGTCATTCCCACGAGGATTGTAAGTACTAATAATTACCGTCTTTTTTGTTATTTAATCTAACAATTTTCGAGTTTTTGTTTGATGAAAAAGGAAAACAAATTATAAAATGTAAAAATGAAGGAAGATTTGTAAAATAAGAAATCAAGAGATAGAAATGTGTTTGAATGTAAATCCTCTAGAATGTTTTTGTGATTTGACAAGTTAAAAATACAACCGTAAGCCCTTACAAAACCAACCTCTTTTAATAAAATCTCATGTCATGTGGACCGTAGAAATTCCCAATTTAAGTTAAACCCTTTCTCAAAAAAAAACTTCTAATCTCAAGTTGATTAACTCAAATCTCTTTCTAGTTAAAACCCCCAAGACAAAGATTATAACGATTTTTGAATTCCCATATTAGGTTTGACCCTAATCCAGAAGATTTATGTCGTCCTATATCTAGGATTGCATGCAACTCTTTTCACTTATATAGGTTCTATTTCACCATGAATCTCTCGATTTCCCGGATGAAAAAAAGATATCAAATTAATATACCGGAAATATTAACTCGAATGAGATAAGCATGATATAAGTGAATCACACAAGACATGAGAATTTTATTAAAAATATACAAACCTTAATCACAAATCCATTCTAGAGTTCATTACACTCAAACACTAAGATTTTAGCTACTCATGATTTTGACAAAAGAGTAAATTACACAAGAAGATTTAAGCATTGTAGACATGGTGTACTTATCTTTCTCAAAACCTCAATGGACTTCTTCCTTGATTGATGATGTTGCTCCAAGCCTTCTTCTCCAATATTGCCCCAAGCTTTCTACTCCAAGACCTCTTGATCCCAATTCTACTTAATGAAGTGAATACAATGAATATTTCCTGAGTATCTAATGAATGCCTCTCCCAACTTCAACCCTTGGCTTTTATAGGCAACCAATACATTGATAGTACTCTCTTTTGTTAAACAATTGCCTCCATTTTCCTTGTTGGTTGGTGAATTCTTGTATTCAAGTGATGAGGAGGGGACATGGAGGCATGTTTCAAAAAATAGGGTCTTAAAAGTGTACAAAAGTGGCCAAAATGGGTTGGTTGGTGAGTTTTCCCAAATTCCGCAAAGAAAAGTTGCAAAAGAGGTCCTGACACGCCAGTGTTGGGACGCAGGCCGTGGTCTTGCATAAAATTTGGCAAGAATTGCACGACACGGTAGTGTCGTATGACATGGCCAGGCCGTGTTGTGCGGCGACACGGCCAGTGTTATGCGACACGGCCAGGCCGTGTTCCTGCATTTTTGTGCGTTTTTCTTCCTCTTTTGATCCCTTCAACATGGCGTGTTTGGTGACACGGCTTGGCCGCTTGGACCCTTTTTCCAATTTTTATCCAATTTATTTCCTTCTTTTTTGAACATGGCCATGTTACTTGACACCCCAAGTCTTGTTGAGTGATTTTCTTGCCTTTTTTTTCAATTAATATTGGCTTCATATTGCTCCAAATTGCTCCACCTATAATGTTAAACACATCACACGATGAAATGCTACAGAAATACTTGAGAAACTATGATTTTTCTAACAAAACAATTCAAAAACTATTAAATTAATAACACGAAATGTGTACAAAATGACACTTATCAGGGACTTCTGGTGGCAGGCAGTTACACGGATGATGTTGTGATCCTCGGGGATCATATTACTTCTATTTACAAGGAGATCTTTGCGGATACCGGGCATTCCACCTCGGATTACTCTTTAATCGATCAGGTTATTTGTCCAAGGGTTGGGGCGCAGGATAATGCAAGCCTAACAGCCATTCCCTCGGACTCAGAGATTAAGGAAGCGGTTTTTGATATGGAGTCAGATAGTTCTCCGGGGCCAGACGGGTTCAATGGGATTTTTTATCGCCATTTCTGGGATGTCATCTCCGCCGAGGTGACTGCGGCTGTTCGTTTCTTCTTTAGTAGCTCGTCACTACCTCTGGGCTTGAATGTCAGCTTTATGGCGATCATCCCAAAGACTAAGGATGCGAATGTCATTGAAAACTTCCGCCTGATTGTTATGAGCAATTTCCTATTCAAGATCATTACGAAGATATTGGCTACGCGTTTGGGTTCGATCATTGCAATCTATTTATCTCCGACGCAGTTTGGTTTTATCCCCGGAAGGCAGATTCATGATTGTATTGCCATGGTCTCTGAAGGGTTCAACGTTTTGTAGGGTCGCACGGATTCGAATATGATCTTGAAAATCGATATCCGTATGTAAGGCATTTGACACATTGAGGAGCTATATGGCGATGGATCTTTCATTCATTCCAAGTTCACCCTTTTGAGACATATAGTTTCAATGAGTTACTGGTGCAGTTAATGTCTTTTCATTTCAGTGATCAGGTTACTTTCCTTTGGCGTGTGGCTATACTTTCCTGCATATGGCTCATATGGCACATCCGAAATGAGCTGTTTTTTCACAACAAAATATGGACACTGGAGGCGGCGATCATTCATCTACAGGTACTCATTGTAGAATCATCTTCTTTGGATCGGGGATGTATGCACAATGACCAACAAGACCTGTTTATCTTGCGCAAACTGCGAGTTCCTGGAAGAGCTAGACAAGCACCGAAGATTGTGGAGGTTCATTGGCAAAAACCCCTCCTAGGTTGGATCAAGGTTAACACGGATGGCGATCTTGGGGCGCCGGCAATCTCACAAAGATCCTGAGTCTTCCTAATTGCAGAGGGTTTCTTTCGAGGGTGTTTTGTTCATCATTGTGGTTCGGGATACGCATTTGAAGTTTGAATTGGTCGCAGCAATGTGGGCGATTGGTATGATGCCTTGCGAAAGGTTGGACACACTTTGGGCCGAATCGGACTCGATGTATGTGGTGAATCTGCTGGAGAAAAGAGCAACGGAGGTCCCGTGGCGCCATCCTAGTTATTGGCGCCACACCCTGCATCTTCTCAGATACATGGATCTCGTAGTCTCTCATATTTTTTGGGAAGGCAATCGGGTTGCGGACATGTTGAGCAAGAAGACGGAGTGCGGCACATGGTGGGGCGTCCCGCCCACAGAGCTCCTACACTACCTCACTGATGACTATGTTGGTCAGTCCAACTATAGGTTTGTTACTTAGTGCGCCATTGCTTCAGGTTTCTTTTCCCATTTTTGGGGCGCCTTTTCTTTCTTGGGGGGTACTCTTTTTCCTTCCAAGGGTTTTTCCCACAAGGGTGAGTTTTACCTTAGAAGGTTTTAACGAGGCCCCAACCATTCAGCCATTTGGTCGGCTTGTGACCATTTTATTTGGTTTTTTGACATTATTTCCAGACTTATTTTTAGCAACCTGATCAGCCTGTGATCAGAACAACTCTCTTTTTCATTTTTATATATAATCGAACTTATTCAAAATCCTATTAAACTATTTAATTAAATATTATAATTTTATATTCCAAAAACACTTTATTTTCACACATTCCGTGAAGAGATATTCTTCAAATATTTTCCATTCAAGTTTTGACTAAATAAAATTAAACTGAATCCAAACATAATAAATTTTGTAACTTAATATAACGGCTTGTACAAATTATATGGATTTATGCTTCCAAGTGCTCATTTTTCGTATGAAATCATCAATCATCATTTTCATTTTCACTTTCTATTTTCTTATATAAAACTATATATCAACCCTATACATCACTTATCAATACTATTCTAATCTTTTTTATTATCCATTTGGGACTCATCAGTCAACCACTATCAATTTTATTGATTTATATTATTATTTTAAATTGTATATATATTTATCGGGACCACCATTTACAATTAGAAATAAATTGCGGTTTAAGGCGGCCAGTGAGTTGGCCCGACCAACCCGGTAAAAGCACCGGGTTGGGTTCTAATTTTAGAGGCTCGAAAAAATCAGGTCACAAAAGCCCGGACCGTTAGGCCCAAAAAATCGCCCCGGCCCGGTTTTTTAGTGTATTTTCCATGGGTTGGGCCAGGCTGGGCTCCAGTTACTGTTTGGCCGGCTCGGCCCAATTTTTGTCCTAGGCCTGGCGGGTCCCAGCTTGGCCCAATGATTTTGACATCTCTACTTACAATCTTACAAATATATTATTATTTATTCAAATTAAAATATTGAAAGTAGACACTACCACTATCAACTTTTCAAATTATATACACATAAAATAAAACTTTAAAACTACTCAACCAAACATAATTTCATTTTCAAATATACAGAAAACTCATTTTCATCCATCCATCCAAATATAATTTCATTGTTCACACGAAAACTAATAAATTCTCAAAAATTTATTTTTCAACACTAAAAATTGGAAATGAACAATAGAAACATAATACACGATCCCCCCTCTGATTTTTCAGTTACTAAAACAACCACATTATGATTTGAACTTGGTAAATAGTTCAAGTCTCGTATTTCAATTCGTGTTTCATAAAAAAAAGGATGAACCCCATCTTTGAGAGCCTCCACTTCCCTTGCCCTAGAGCTTTGTGGAGGAGGCGAATCGCGTAATGCGTCTTAACAAGTCAGGGTCTTGAGCTGCCATAGACTGAGTCACCACACAATAAATCCTCATTTACCCTGTTATTAGGGGGATTCGAACTTTCACGTTGCGGGTGCCAGCAAGCAGACAACACATCACTCATGTCCTTTACCAGTTGAGTTATGCCCCGAGGGCTCAGTTTGTGTTTCGTGATCTTATGTTTCAATGATGTCAAGTGTACAAAAACATTTTGCAACTTTCTATAAAATGTCAAGTTTCAATCTTAATCTGCTACTTACCAGTAGAGATGTCAAATAGGTTAGATCGGGGCCAGATGCTTGGCCGGGCCGTAAAGCAAAATCAAAAGCAGGCTAGGCTTAGCTAGGCGGAAATTCATTTGGGCCAATATTTTCATGGTATAGCCCATGTAGTGTATTTTGTTTTGGGCCAGATAGGCCGAACGAGGCATTGGACCAGTTAGGCCTAGCCAAACAGGCCCGGTCCTTTTTGGGTCTACAAATTCATGGCCAGCCTGGCCTTGTCGGCGTCTTGACTCCAAATTGCCATCTCTACTTACCAGCTGATCTTTCAATAAATCCATTTCATGTGACATCTTTTATCTTTATTTGCTGCTACTTGGATACACCATAACGAAAACTACATAACATAACATAACGTGCTAATCACAAAAAAATACGTTCAATGAAATTACCCAAAAAAAAGAGAAAAATCAGCTATTTTCAAAATACAAATACACACTTAAATATTTGTTCTTTACTACAAACTGCACCCCCAAGATGGGGTTTATATAAAGCAAATGCAAATTTCAAGGGTCGTCTATAATACCCTTAAGAGGTCATTTTATAGTTCGAATGATAATTGAATCAGTGAATCTGTTTATAATTAGACTAAACGATAGAGTTAGATATAAATCAACATTCTCCACCATCATCAAGTTCTTGTTTCCGAAGCATCTCCTCGACATTTTTCAGCTTGCGAAGCGCGTCGCCTATTGCGATACGGGCATCAGGAGATTCAGCAGCACAAGATAGGCCAACTTCAAAGACTGTGATCAGGCAATCGCGTCGGCTTAGGGGCTTGCTACAATGGCCTTCGTCCCGAAAATTGTTCGTCAGTTGAAGTAGCTCAAAGTCTAGAACTTGATCTACATTGGTTGGAAAATGCATTTGCACCCAACTCTTTAGGCTCAAACCTCCTGTGAAAATTTCGTGTGTCGGGTTCCTCCCAGTGAATAGCTCTAGCAAAAGAATGCCATAGCTATACACATCTCCAGCAGTTGATGGTTTTTCTCCGTACCCGTATTCTATGCACATGATCAATGTTATACTTCAAGATCAGCACAATAAATCTCAACATAGCACAATATAATAGTATAAGAAATCAGCATATTCATTTAGCTTGATGTTTGGGAGAAGGATTTGGAGCTAAGGATTTTTGCGGTTGTAAAATCGTATGAATATCAAATTCATTATAATGTTGAAAAAATAACAAAAAATTAACTTGCAATTATTGAAATAAGTTCAATAAATTTGTTACAACAACTATGTAAGTTTTAGCTTTCAAGCCCTTTAGTCTCGATGCACTCTTGGTTGTTTTTTTGAACCAAAAAGTGCCACGAATAACATGCGAAATTGTTTTGCTGTATTTCCAAATGCTAATTTCCTTTTTTAGACCATTCAACAAAATTGGATCATGTTTGTTCGATAAAACTCATTGAAATCACCAGTTTTTTCTTCCTATTTTCCACATAAAACAACATTTAAAACCTATAAATATAATTCTCAAACTTATACGTAACCTAATATGTCACTTATCGATCACTATTCACAAGGGCGGAGACAGGGGTATCCGCCTTCCCCCCTTTATATTTTTTATTTAAATTTCATTAAGATTTTGTTTTTTAAAAAAATAGTTATAATTTATATGTTTTTTTAATTTCGTATGCCGGCCCACCCCAATTTTTTCAGTTCTTGGCCTGGCTACGGCATTGACTATTCACATATTTATTTTCATTCAAATTACACTAGTAGGACCCACCAATACCAACTATATCTATTTAATTTATTACTATTTTCAAACTATATCAATGTAATGAGACTCATCACCTACAAATATTACAAATATAATATCTATATACAAATTAAATATTGAAGATGAACTCACCACTATCACTTTTCAAATTATTATATACATAAATTTTTTGAAAATAATACCCTAAAACACACAAACATAATTTCATTTTTATCACATGCTTTCATATTCAAAACTCTATCAAAATTACTCAACCATACACATATTATCATTCTAAACCTATATATAACTAATTTTCATTCATTCATCCAAACATAATTTCAATCCTTCAAAATTCATTTTTCAACATCAGAAACCGGAAATGGTCTATGGAAAGACAACCATACATGCTTACAAGTTTCTTGAAATATTTAATGGCAAATGAGTTGTGGGAACTGACCTGGAGGTATGTAGCCAATGGAACCCCTGAGAGTATGTGTCGAAGTAAGAGACATTTGGTTGTCTGTATCCAGCAACAACTTGGCAAGACCAAAATCTCCAACCTTTGGTGTCATGTCTGAATCCAGTAAAACATTGCTAGGCTTCAAATCACAATGCACAATTGGCACTTCAGTTTCGTTATGCAAATAGTCTAGTGCTGATGCAATTCCAATTGCAACTCTTAGTCTGTCGATAACATTCAATCTCATCCCATTCTCGTGCCTCCTCTTTCCAGTTATCCAATCATCCAAGTTTCCGTTGCACATGAACTCGAAAATTAAAGCAAGAAACTCCTCATTCTTTGAGTCTATACTCGAACACACGGTAGTAAGTTTAATAAGATTTCGATGTCTCACATTTCTCAAAGCTTCACATTCTGCTAAAAAGGTCTTTTTTGATTTAGCTATTGTAGTATCAAGAACCTTGATCGCCATGGCTACTCCTTGTACAAGCCCTTTGTAAACAGACCCAAAGCTGCCTTGTCCAATAAGATTTTCTTCATCGAAACTATCAGTTGCAACACGGAGCTCATCGTAAGAAATCATCTGAGGGTGTGCCCGTAAGGACTCAAATGAATCAATGACTCTCCCTTTTCCTCTTCGAAAGTGACATATCAAGCCAATTGCAAAACAAAGAGATATTACAACGGCAACGCTTACTATGATATACACGGAGGTTAATTTCCTTCCACTTTCTCCTGGAATTTTACATGACAAACCTAAACAAAGATTTTCGTTGCTTTTCAAGTGAACTTTAGAGGGATCTGCAAAAACTCCACCCGTGGGGATTTGCCCTTCAAGTTATTGAAAGAGAGATTCAAGAGTTGTAGTGACTGCAAATTCTGTAGGTCAAATGGTATTGCCCCGGAGAGCTGGTTTGAGGAAAGGTCAAGAGTTTCCAATCCTCTGACAGATCCTAAATTGTCTGGAATTGGACCAGAAAGCATATTTCTAGCAAGTGACAATTGCTCCAAGCTCTTACAATCCCCAATTGATATGGGAATATTACCTGATAACATGTTGTCAGAAATGTTGATAACCGCAACATTTTCTAGCAGCCCAATTTCTACAGGTAAAGGACCGGTCAGATGATTTTGAGACAGATTAAGGAATGCACTTAATCCAGGGAGATTGAGAATTTCTGTTGGTATGCTTCCATTTAGCATATTATCAGACAAGTCCATGGATATTAAATTTTGGAGGTTCCCCAAAGTATTGGGCATGCTTCCGACTAACTTATTCTTGGATAGATCAATCCTGGTCAACAGTTGGAGATTGCCTAAAGAATTTGGGAGTTCCCCAGAAAACTTATTATTAGCTAATCCCAAAACCCTCAATTCATTTAACAGCCCAATCTCTGATGGAATTTCATCAGAAAGAGAACAATAGCTCAAGTTCAGCAGGTCCAAGGCCCTAAGCTCACCAATGGAAGACGGTATAGTGCCATATATATCATTTCCACCCATGTATAACTTTGTGAGAACCCTGGAAAGATTGCCTATGGACTTTGGAATCACACCCTCCAGAAGATTGAAATCGACGGCAAGAAAGTTCAAGCGAGTGCTGTTTGTCAAAAACTCAAGAAAATCGAGACCCCTGCGCCCCGAGCTGACAATGCTGTTGAACCCTATGTTGTACATTTCTAGGTTTCGGAGATTCCCAAGCCCTGGTGGTACACTCCCATGGAAAAGATTATGAGCTATGCGAATGGCCTGTATGTTTGTGAGGTTGTGCAAAGACCAAGGAATAGTACCATTAAATTTATTGAAGCAAATATTAAGTCCTAAAAGATTTGGCAATGTGATTCCAATGTCTTCAGGAAGCTCACCCCACAAATTGTTTGAAGCTAAAGCCAAATATACCAAAGAAGACATGTTATATATTGAAGGGGGAACACTACCTGTGAGATTGTTAATGGTGAGATCAAGAAACTTCAGATTCGTTAGACGACCCAAATCACTTGGAATCGGACCACCCAATTCGTTTGTGCCTAAGTTCAAATCGACAAGAGAAGAAATATTGCTCAAGGATGATGGTAAATCACCAGAAAGCTGATTCCCTGCCAAACTCAGAACTTGGAGGTGTGTGAAATGACTGATTTCTATAGGAATTCTTCCTGAGATCTGATTTTGCATTAAGTCTAATATCCTGAGATCTTTACATTGACTTATATTTGAAGGTATGACACCTCCTATGCTGTTAAAACTCACGTTTAAAGTTCTAAGGCGAACAAGAACGCCAAGCTGATCCGGAAGTTCTCCATTCAACTGGTTATTTTGTAACTCAAGTGACCTAAGAAAAGAAAGATTACCTATGTCAGGGCTTATCGAACCTGTCATCCTGAGGCCGGAAAGATCAATCCCAACGACTCGTTGGCCAAGTTCATTGCAAGAAACCCCGCTCCAATTGCAAGGCGAGAGGTTTTGGTCCCAAGTCGATAGAGGATTATTGGGATGTTCTATAAAAATCTTAGATTTGAATGAAATCAAGGCCTCCTTGTCAGTAGTTATGCTTAAAGGGGAAGCCTCTAGCCTGTGATAGCTACCAAGAACAAGCACAATAAGAAACTTAATGATAATTATAAAGCTGCCAAGAAATTCCATCTTTCGACTACTTTTCTAAAACTTGATGAAGGAAGGAAAATGGAGGCCTCGCAATAAGAACAACAAAATTTTACAAGCTCATATTTCACATTGACAAATCATCAAACATCTAGTTCGTATTAGAAAATAGTGGATGTACAGAGACGTTTACCATGGAAACAGGGGAGGACTTGTTAGTTGTTCCAATCTTAGAAGGACTAATTAAAGCTTTACGCGTTACATGTTCTCCAAGAGATTGTGACAGTAATTAATGAAAGAGGAAACCTTCGCATCAAAATTTCAAAGTCGTTAAACCCGTCTTTTTACAGCAGTACTGTACATTTTTCCGGAAAGATGGCGACATCACTGAAAGGGAAGACTCACTATGAGCTAAAAAAAAATAAAAATCATCTATGTAGAGAGAATAGTAGGTGCAATTGTGCAAAACGAAGAAAAATGGATTAACCATGCAAACCTTACCTGTATGAATATATGATTCTTTGGAAGGCTGGAGGGAAAATTCTGTTTTATTCATGTAGAAAAACGTAACCAAATTACAGAGCAAAAACAGCCTTAAACACCTGAACCAACAATTAACTAAAGTTGCAAAAATATAAGGGATAATTACAGAAACACCCCCAAGGTTTGGTTTAATTACAAAAAAAATGCAGAAATGTTTCAAAATTACAAAAAGTCCCCTCATATTTGGTTTTGTCTTAATTTAAGGGGTTAATTGTAATATTTCTACAAATATTAAGGTGGTTTTTGAAATTTTTTTTCTTATAAAGAGGGAAGATCTAAGTGGAATCACATTTTAATGTGTATTTTTTAAAAATATCTGGATTTTTTTTTTATAATTAGCGCAAACCGCAGGCGGTTTTATGTAATTATCCCAAAATATAAAGCGTATGCGTGCATTAAAACGTTTACACAACAGGAGGCTCATTTTACGTTGATATCTTACGTGAATTGGTCAAAGGTTCACTGCTATGATTTATGAATTACGACGACTCTTGCCAAAACATTAAATGAGTTGCAACTTGCAAATTATTCTCAAAACCATTAAGGTCATCTCCAATCTATACATCAAATTTGGTGTAAAAACTACATCAAATTTGGTATTTTGGTATAATTTTGTCAAAACTATCTCCAATCCATTGCACCAAATCTTACACCAAATGAATATTTTATTCTTTTTTCTTCGTTTTACAGTAACAAAATTTATTTATTTATACAATTACTCCATTTACTTATATTTTATTATTGATAATTTAATTAACTATAAACTTTCATTTAATTAATATACATTAATTAATTATATTGAAAAAAAATATTAAAATTAATATTAGCATTTCTTTTAGTTTACATTATAATTATTTGTTATTAATTAAAATTTATAGAAAATATTAATTAATTATTAAAATCATATTATATAAATTAATTATATATAAAATGAAGATATAATTGAAATTTAAATTTGAAGTATAAGAGAATTTGAGGGCAAATGTGGGATATTACATTACACCAAAATTTGTGTAAATGAATAGTGTTACACCAAGTTTTGTGTTATACTATTCACTACACGAAATTTGGTGTGTAGTTTAGAGTTGAATTTGAGAGGAGTTTTCGCATATTTGGTGTAATAAGGTGAGATTTGAAGTTGGATTGGAGATGCCCAAAAATAGAAAAAATTGCAAAAACTAGTCTTGTAACTAGGGGTGGTGATGTTGGGCTTTTTCTCGAATTTGATGCCATTGATTGTGCTTGGATTCGAGAGCACGACAGTGGATCTGTGGAATTTTTTCAATGGGGAGGTAGGCGGCGCAACTTGAGTAGTTGCATCATAGGACTTTTTTGCTTTTCGAAGGTTGGCTTGCGGTGACTCGGACAAATGAATAAGTACTAAGAACTACATTATATTATTATTTATCAAAAAATGGTTGCTATCGTCATGGACGAATCCAAAAATTTTTTAGTGGAAAGCACAAAATAAAACAAAAACTTGAATAAGGTGGTCACAGTGTGCGATGGAGAAAAAGTAATACTTTTATGTATAAAAAAGTAATATTTTTTGAGTAAAAGTAATACTATGTATGAATATACTTTTTTAATTATACAGACAATCAATTAGTTATTACATTAAAAATATTATTGCTTACATTAAGAAATATTACGTTTTGTTTCTATCGTACGGTGCGACCATCCCACAAAAAACCTACTCATAAAACAGATACAATAATAAACTACATTAAAAGTAAAATAGGTACAATTATAAACTACATGCAAAAAATTAATATGAGCATGCTTAGTTTTTTCATCCTAATTAATATATTTAAAAAATAAACAATGAAAAATTTAAAAAAATATTACGGGGGCACGTGCCCCCATAGTGGGTGTTGTGCACCCCTCTATGGCCATCGTATTATTTTATTTAAATATATCCAATAAATTTAAATTATAAAGTCATGCTTGATTTGTAGAAAATATTTAAATTTGATTATAGAAAATTAATTAAATGATTAGTAAATTGCACCTAAACTTGAGTAATCTGTAATCGTCTAATCAAGAAATTAAGACATTAAGACCATAAACTTTCGTTTTATAATTTATCAAAGTTATTAGTTAATTATATTTTCTCTAAGTCAAGAGTCCATGACAATGTGCTACAATTATAGATTTTTATTGTGTAACAAAGGCTACTAAATTTATCATTTGTTGAAATTCTATACTTTTACTAATAATTATACGAATAACGTAATATTGGAAACATATTATGTTAAAATTCAAAAATAAAAATCAATACTTTTAACTAAAAATTAGATGAAAACTATTTAAAAGTTAAATTGATATTAAACTAATAATGTTGTATAGTTAATATCATGAAGAAAGATTTTGTTTAGCACTTAAATATTAAACTAGTGGTTTTAGAATGCATTTTTGAGATTGCACTAATAAAAAAGATTGAATGTATAATCGTTTAATAATTTTTACATTGAATTATCCTTTCATCTTTTTCATGTTTTATTTATGAATAATCTCCGAATCTTCGTTTCTCCGAACCGTCTCGTCCCGTCTCGTATCGCCCCATTAAAACCAAATTTCCTTCCCTAACTTTCAAGACGGTTCGAGATATAGATTTTTTATGGTTCGGTTATGAAGATCTAATTTTGGAATCTCCGAACTTCGGGATCGTGCACATCCCTAGTGTTGATCTTCAGAGAGGGAGAGATTGCTTTTTTATATAGTTTTGTTTCTATTTTTTTTTTATAGATTTTTGTGTTGCAATGTGTGGTAGTTGCTCATACCCGATATGTGGGTGGGTGCAGTGACGAAGGCATGTTAGGGCCAATGGGGGCACTGGGCCCCCCTCAAATTTTGAAAAAAAAAATAGGAGTATTTTGGTCCTTTCACTTTTTAATCTTAAAATAAATAAAAAAATAGAAAAATAGAAAAAAAAAGGTCTTCAATTATCTTGCATTCTTGTTTCCTGCTTTCATTTGTGAATATTGAAAAATATGAGTCTTGGTCATTTTGCTCATTTTTAAAAAATTTTGTACATTTTTAAGCTCCGCCACAAACTTTAACTTGAATTTTTGCATTAATCGCTTATGTCTCTATTTGTCCCTTTTGGTATATTGATGTAATTGAATTTTGTTATTTACTTTTTAATAATAAGATGTGATTGAATTAATACAATGACTTAATCAGAATTTTTACTTATTTTAAAATTTATGTATTTGTTTTGAATTTTTACATGTGGTAATGAACAAATTATCCGCTTATATTTTGTAAAAATGAAAAATAATTATATTTTTAGTCATTTTGACACGGTCATATCCTTCTTATATTATCTGATGATATATTTGGTTATATTTCAGAAAATTGATGCGGTACATTTTTCGGTATCGGGTCATTGATCAGTCCTAGAAAGGAAAAAAAGACAAAGTGGAAATTTAAACTCAAAAATGGCTAAGAAAACACGGTTAAAACTATTTTTATTATGGAGAAGTAGCCAAAAATCCGTCGAACTATTTTTGTATTAATATTAGTTTGGCCCCCCTACTCGAGATTCCTGGCTTCGTCACTGGGTGGTGCATGTGTTTTTTCATTTTTTTTATATTTCCCGGTTGAAGGGCGAAGACCATAAGCGGGTCAGTAGTTGCTGTCTTGCAGTGTGTGGATGCTCGTGCCCGGTATATGGGTGGGTGCGTGTGTGTTTGTTTGTTGGTTGATGGTCTCCATTGGGGAGTATTGTCCTCTTATGGAGGTGTGTTTTGGAGTGTTTTTGGTCTTCTTTGTTGTTTATGCTGTTGTGTTTCTTTTCTAGTTGGATCTGCATGATTATTTGTTCCTATTTGCTAGGCCTCTTAGGTGAAATGGTTCTCTTGAATCCCATTTGTATGTTCTTTCTTGTATCCAAGAGGACTCCTTTTGTTACTCTTGTGTTTTTATATTTCAACTATCGTTTTGTTAAAAAAAAATATTGGAGTGTCACAAAATTAGTCCTATATTGATGCTGCTTTTTAGGGCAGGTCACTCCAAGTCAAAAATTCTGATAAAGTCAAAGTCTTCTTCTTTTCAAGGGGAAGTCTTCTTCTCCAGATAACTGAAAATTCTCCAATTGGGAACTTGCCTGTACACATACAAATATTAGACGGGCCCCGGGATTGTCCCAGGAAGGCCCATCCGACGCTCAAGTCAGCATAATGATCGACAGAGAAATTAAGGCAATAAATAAATACTGATTTTATGCGTAAGAGTAACTATGAGTCAGATTGTACTTACAAATGACGAGAAGATGCTTTTATATACATGGGTAATGGGCCCTGTGTGTGTAGGAGAAATTGGCTCATGGGTCAGTCACGGACTCATTTGGATCGGATTATTTCATTAAGAGCTCATTGAGCAATTAATATAATTTCAATATATAAGTCGAATTATAAATTAATTATTAAATATCTTTTTTGCAACATATATGTTCCAGCTTTTGCAAATATGGTCCTGTAGCTACCAAAAAGTAGCAATTTGAGGCCATCTGTCACCAGAAATTGATAATCTGACCAGAGTTCCTACATGTGAAAAGCACGTGACGTAAAAAGAATATAACAAGATCAAATACTAATATCACATAGTCTAATAAAGTTTCTTCTAACAGCAAGAATGTCATCCTCGTGAACAAATACTAATAGAACATAATCTAATAAAAATAAATAACAATAAATGAGATTTTTTCTAACCTATTTTATGAATTAATAAAAAATATCAGTATTCAATATTCTAACAATGGAATTATGGATCATAATGTCATATTCGTCCATCTTCATCAATTCTAATTTGTTAATATTAAATGATAATTGATAAATAAAATCAGGGTTTCAAGGGGCCTGCAGCAAAAGAAAAAAAGAAGCCCTCGGGTTTACATTAAATAAAATTAAAAATAACATAAACAATGTTATAAAATGTAATTAGTTATATGTATTTAACATTTAAAATAAATATAAATAAAGATCTTACCAATATCTATGGAGGCAAAAACAATTTTTTTATTGCTAATAGATATTTTAGCGGAGGTTGGGCTTTTTTTTTAATAGTTTGGGGGATGAATGTGGGGTGGGGTGGCTCTGTTATTAATTATCGGAATGTGTAGGTCCCAAGGGGTGTAAGTGTAAGGTTTAGAAGGGGGGGTTGAATAAACCTTACCAAATTTTCGATTTAGTCCTTTTAAATATACAGAGTTGATTCTACACAGCTGTGTCCTTGATGGATGATCGATTTAGTCAATCAAGAGAGTTAGTCTCTCAACACTCAATCGAAATGTTGATGGAATAACTCATTTGTTGACTCTAAATTAACTCAACTGTGGTTTTGTTTTTATTGGAAGACTTAACACCCTTAAGTTTGATTAAGTAAGAGTTTAGTCTTTGGGTTTAGTACTTGTATTATCAAATGGATAGCAAATTTATCGGATATATAAGCGATTAAAAATGCGAGGAATTAAAATCTTTGAAATGTAAATGACACGTGAAATTTTTATAGAGGTTCGAAGATGGGGTAATTCTTCTACTCCTCTCTTCTCCAACTCCTGGAGGAATCCACTTAGGTAATGATCGGTTTACAAAGTGGTAGCAGATCCCAGGATACAAGTCTTGATCACACAAATTAACTTGATCCTTTGGGACTCGATGCAGAGACGCCTTGATCGGTCAGGTGGCTTCGTGCGACTCGAGCTTCTTCACAGGCGGTGCGCTTTGCTACTACACTCACTTGCTCAAAGCTCTTTGGATTTGATCACGAAGCCCTCCAAAAGCTTAAGACTTGGTTCGACCTTGAACCTTCCTACAATCCTTCGTGGAATGTAGACCCCTTTTCTTCAAAAGTTTCTCTTCAACCGATTGAAGTTCTCTTTCCTTCACGGGTTAGTGTTGGATTGATGTACTTCGTAATGTAGAGCTTGAGGATTAATCTTGAATGATTTGAGAGTATTTACGGTTACAATTTGATTGATTTCTTGAATGTTCGTAGTTCGGGTCACCTTCTCTCGAGTCATTCCTCGGCCTTTTATAGTGATCTTTCAAAAATTTGCCCGTTGAAGAGATAGGCTTATTTTTGAAAGTCACTTGCGTCGTTGGCTTGTCTTGTTGCGATCCTTGGAATTGCCATTTCCTCGTATGAATTGTTCTTTCACCTTTTGAGTTCGACACGGTGTAGTGCTTCCCATTTGTTCATTCCTTTTGCACGCTTAAGGGTGAGCACTCGAGAAAGGTGGTATGGAGATATTACTTGTTTAAGTAAATCTCTTGATTTACGTACAACGGATCTTTTCTGATTATCTCGACTTGATTGCGTTTCCTTGCTTTCCCCCGAGGTGACTTAGAGTCGACTTCCAATCATGGATGACTCTTGTCACTTCAACTTGAGACTTGGCTTTTCTCGAGTTGACTTGACGATCTCCACTTAGCATTGCATCTCAAATTTTCTTCTTCATAGAGTTCCCATCTACTCTTCTTTGCCATACTCACTGTCTCACACAGTCTTCCTTCCAATCTTGATTGTCTTCTTGCATGTTAGGGGCGAAGTGACTTAACTCGGCTTGGCCACTCTAATTGTTACAATGCATTTTACTGACAAGAATTGGGGTGCCAACTTTCTATTCTAAGTTTTACATGACATTTATCAAAATCTAAACAATAAAATTCCTAACAATTTCCCCTTTTTTGATGATGCCAAAACTTAAACCATTCAAAAATGCAAACAACAAAGATACATATAGATAGTGTATTGACATAGAATGTATCGAGAATCAATTCTTTTATTGATCATATCATTCTTGTTCTTTTACACAACTTGTTTACAAGGTGTATCGTGTACATATTTGCTTACACAGAAAATAAAGAATTTATAGCTTTATTACGAGAAGACTTACATTGTATGTATTTACATAATAAAATACACGAAGGGTTGGGCAAAACACTTCATCTCCTTCGCTTGTCTCTTTTTTCATCTTGTTCGGATCTTCTTCTCTTCTTCTCTTTTTCTCGTCGTCACCGCCTTCTTTTTCTTTTCATATGCCTTCCTGGCGACTTCATCTCTTCTTATTCTTTCATGTCTTTCCTCCCATAGCTGAGTTTGTCTCTTGTTTTCTTCTTCTAATCTTTTTGCATACTCGCGTTACTTTTAGCCACTTGCAAATTTGCCACTTGGTCAAGCCCGGATAGATCCCTCCTTTCTTTCCTGGATCTCGTATTCAATATTCTTGGGCGGAGGCCTGGAGTCTCAAGCTTCTTCCTCCACCACGCTTCTTCCTCTACCTCGGGTGTATCTTTGTCTTTGGGTCTTCTTTCTTTCGGTGAGTGACCAGGCGGAGTGATCCGGTAGTCTGTCTGCTGTCGAACTTCTTCACATAACGTGAGGCCCTTTTCCCGATTACAAGTCCCAAGCTTGAGCCATAGACATTTTTGCAAAGTATCCTTGATTCGAGCGTTTTAAATTCATCAACCGATCGTGGCTCTGTCCCGACATCCGAAATGGCATAAGTGTCTCTATCTCTTTTGGAATGCCTCCATGTTCTTTCAAGATGTTCATAACTCGGGCATCCATTCTTCCTTCCACTTCCTTCATCCCTGCTTCAATTGTTTTTCTCTTTTCACCATAGATACAACAGTGTTGGAGTGGCGGAGTCACGAGGAGTTTGTTGCTGATTATGTCACCATGTGGTGTGACCTGTTGAGGGGTTTGTGCAATCATCAAGGTCATATCTTTTGATCCTTCCCCCTCGTGATTTTCTTTTCTTCTGTTTAACATTTCCTCGGTGATTTTCCTTTCGCAGACTCTCCTTCCTTCTCAACTTCGATCCCCATGCGCTTTAGGTATTCCTCTTCCCCCTTTTTGGCATCATCAAAGGAGAGAACGCACGGAAATAGACTTGCAAGCGGGAAGTCGAGCCTGGCGATAGTTGAGTTTTGTCTCGAGTCTGCTGCGAGTATGCATCACGAAATTCGGATCGAGTAGCGTTGGACTCTGCTAAAATCGGCTTCATCTCGGCCATGAGAAAGTGAATTTTGTATTCATGGTCTCTTCCAAACGCTGTAGATCACTCTTGTTTTGCTCACGCAGCGACTTAACCTCGGCAATGTGAGCTTCATGCATGTGCTCAATATGTTCTCTCGAACTTCGTTTTTGCATCGGCATTTTCGGCTCTCCATACCCGGCTTGTTGAACAATGTCTGAAGTATCTCACTTGTTCCACACGCATTGATTCTTCTTTGTTGCCACTATTCCTCGATCCGGATTGTTATGCCTCTTAAATCGGCGAGTGAGATTGGCATCTCTGTTGTCGATCGCATATCCATAGAGGCCTCGATGCCTCTCCATCCGTTCAATCTCGTGAATAATGCCTTGAACACTTCGCGGACTTGGTTTGATTCTTCCGTTGCGGTGATGGCCATCGCAAACAAAATCATAATCACCGAACAATGGTGCTTGATTGAAAAAGCGGGGCGATGCGTGGTAGCGTGCTTGTTCGTTTTCCGACTCTTCATGGAGTTCCTGGTATCTCCAGGTGAAAAAGGAAAAGATTCTACAAAGGATTCATCACCGCCAACCGGGATCTGTTCGATGATGAGCGGTGCGCGTGAAGTTCTTTTGGGAATCGATCTCTGCTTGAGGAGCTGCGCGATGGACTCACAGTTGGTTGGGGGTCTTTGTTGTGAAGTGGACCCGACTTGAGCCTCAATGTCTCAGCGACTTCGTTGGTCTCAAATGATTTCTCCAAATGAGTAGACGGTCCTCGACCTTATCAAAAGCGTCATCGGACGATGATGAGATTTCCATTGGTGGCTCATCATCAAAATTAAATGTTTGACGAGTAGTCTTGGGATCGAGACTTGCTCGTGCTTGGAACATCCGTCATGGTGAGTCTTTTGGATGCATCACGGGGGATGACTCGAACTTCTTCGCCCCGATCCCGAAAGTTACATCGAGGATTTTCCTGGGAATCATGAAATGCGCTTATCTCCTTCTCGGATGGGTCGATGATAGCGGGAGGGATGTTCTCTACTTGGTTCTTTACCCTAGTCTCAACCTCCGTGGGCCTTCATTACCTCCGGCGATCTCTCTTTGCGGCGAGGCATTAGTCCTCCCTTTCGACGATGTCGGTGTCTTAGGGTCTTCTGTGGTGGCATCCATTGGAGTCTCAACCCCATGGATTGCACTTTCATCGCCAGTGTTAACTCCCGGGGCCGTTCCATCACATGTGCCTCGATTGCCTCGGCGTCATTAGCCTTCGGAGCGATTGGCACCTCGGTGAGACAGTCTCAAGCTGTGCGAGCTTCGTTGATGGCAACTTGTTGTTCTTCTTGTGTTTGTATTTTCTCTACTTTGCCTCCTTGATTCGTTGTGGAGTCATCTGCGGATCCTCCAACCTTCTGCGGTGGAGGAGTTTTCCCCTCACCGTGGCGCACCGGTGAGTGACTTGAATGGGGTCACTCGTCTCCAAACTCCCTTGTTTCGATTGAATGTTCAGTAGTTGGGGCGGTGGTAAAAACACCTTCAATAGGGGTTGGCTCGATCAGGGTCCCCACTATCCCGGTTTCATCGCCAGGTCCCTTATCGCTTCTTCTTCCGAGTGAGTGGGGAAGTGGTAGCGGCAACAACGGTGGCGATTTCTTCAATCACTCCCATTGGATCAATTTCGGTGTGTTACGGAGGACTCTCCTGGTCCCTCCATCGATCTTTGCTCGTGAAGGATTCTTGATTCGTGCAATGCTTGCTGCATTTGCAACTCTTACGTGGCGGCGGCATTTTCCGGATCTCTCATCACATCGGAGAAGACATCAAGGAGAGGATGTGTGTGTTACGTGGTGCGGGAGATAGGGCCACGGATGCTTGCCTTCTCACGTGCCTCGGCTTCCTCTGCTTGCTTTTCTTTCTCCTTGTCCTTGTAGATCTGCGGGATGTCCGCGTGCGATTGTCTTCATCCCGATCTTTGGGAGTACATGGTCGATCGATGAAGCTCAACGATTCCTCTTCTTCTTCTATAAACTCGGCCGTTGGAACTGTTCCCTGGATCGACTCAATTTCCATTTCCTCCACTCTCGCATGACGATTTTGGATGTGCGGGTAAAGTGGGGATAGGATCATCACATCACTATCCGTTTTATCGGTTCTTTGTGTTTCAAATTTGTGTGGACTACATCGTGTCTTACGGTTGCCTCTGCGATCGCCTTGTGAGACTTGTTTCTTTCATCAATTACATCGGAGACTCTTACTTCTCCAAAGAGTCTCCGATATCTGCTCCCGGTGAGTGGTGACTCGGCCCGGTTTCTCAAGCTCGGAGTGCTTGACAATTCTTCTTCGTCTCTAGTTTGTACGGAGGGATTTACGTTCGAGAGACGATTTCTTGAATCTTGGCGCGGCGGGGCGTCTTTGTGTCTTTTTACGAGGAGGCCGTCTTGGCTTCTCGATTATCCTCTTTTTGACGATCGGAGAAGGTATTTGTGAGTCCTTCTCGACCCAGTAACTGCGGGGGGTAGGAGACACGGCTGGAGGGGCGGTGACTTTCTGCTGCGGGGCGGAGCATGTTTGGTTTTCTTTCTTTGCGGGGGCACATGATCTTCTTAGCAAACTGCGAGCGACTTTTCTTCTTGGTTGGAGAGGAGGCAGTTTGTATCTTGGTCACCGATTCCCCCTCACTTGTGTCGGCTCTCTTGGCGTAAGCTCTCTCTTACATGCGCCGAGAGAGATTTGCTCGAACATCCTCTTGTTAACATGGAATGCTTTCCCATGTCTAAGAGGACTCCTTTCACCTCCATTAGCCGGCCAATCACTAGGCCATATCCTAGGATCCTCCAAATGAGCCATCTTCCTTGAAGGATTTGTTCCCCACGTTAAAGCGAGTCTGCTGTAGACAAACTTCGGCCCGATTTATCTTCTTTACTGCGATGATTGCAACCATTACAATCGGCTTTGCCTTTGTGATTGGTCAAAGTCTGCCAAATTTGATGTCGATACATTTGGCAACTATGTCCAACACTTGTGATAATCCTCCTTCCGATCTCTTGTTTCTTTGTGTATACTATTTTATCGGCCAGACAATCGGGCTTGGCTATTTCTTTCCAAGCATCGGCCAAGTTTACATCGGCCGTTAATCTCGATGCTCCTCTGCTTTGGTAGTGAGCAATGTTCGGCCAAATCCTTGGCGAGAGATAGTCCCATTGCTTTCCGTGAGCAGATGACTTTATTCCTTCATCGTGAATCTCAACATTCACGTAGAATTGTCAACCTCCTCCACATATGTCATCGGATATTCTAACGTCGAAACGGTTTCGGCCGGGGCGTTTCCAACTTTTCGGCGATTTTCTTCACTAGGGTGTCGTCGGACCCCTGTTTCACCATTAAAGTCGAAATCCACCGTAGAGCGGTGTGGATTTTCTTTCCTAACTTGGTAAAGTCATAAGTTGGTGCCATTTTTCGGGATTATATCGAAGAAAAACTCGAAAATTGATTTGAAGATAGATAGGGTTTCGAGAGAATTTTTGCCTTTGCTTTTGAGAGAAAGAAATGAACATTTTTTAGAAGTGTGAGAGAAAACGGACGAAAATGGTTTAAATATGGTTTATGAAAGGGCGTGCGGGTGGTTTTGAAATGTGATCGAAATCAACGGCTTAGATTTTGCATGCCTATTTAGCATTTAATGTCTCGTATTTAATGCGGCATTTATATCCAATCATAAGCTTGGTGTGCGGCTTTATGTCCGTACACATCATCATTATCTTTGACGTATTCCTTAAAACATTCCCGCTTAGTCAAAACGATTGCGTTTTTGTCACTTTGCTCATAAGTGACTCGAACATCCCTTAGCCGATTTAACTCTACTTCTCTCAGTTCTCTTAGTGACTCGGCTATTAGTGACTTGGTGTAAATTGTCTTCCGATACAACTGGTGATTCTTGGTGATTTGTGTGTTCACTCTTTTCACTTTTTGTGTTCCATTTCTTTTCTTTGAGTCTTCTCAAAGTTAACTCAGCTCAATTAACCTTAACTCATGTTTGAGTTCTTCAAATCTTGACTCACATAATGGTTTTGTGAAGATGTCAGCTAGTTGTTTATCAGTTGAGATATATTCCAGGATGATGTCCTTCTTTTCAACGTGATCTCTTATGAAATGATATCTGACATCAAAATGCTTTGTTCTTGAGTGCAACACAGGATTTTGAGTAATGGCAATTGCACTTGTGTTATCACACATGATTGGAATTTCTTTTTCCTCAACTTCATAGTCTTTTTCTTTGTCTCATCCATAGGACTTGGGCTGCAAATTTGCCGCGCAGCTATGTATTCCCGCCTCACCATTTGTAGAGGTGGCTATTGAGTTTTGCTTCTTGCTAAACCAGAAATCGGCTGTTTCCTAACATTTGACATGTGCACGAAGTGCTCTTCCTGTCCACTCTGCATCCAACATAGTCGAGAATCCGAATAGCCAATTAGCTTGAATCCACCTTCCTTTGGATACCATAGGCCTACTTCTTGGCTTCCTTTCAAGTATCTCAATATTCTCTTAGCTCTTTGTCATATGGCTCTCTTTTGGAGCAGATTGAAATCTTGCACATACACCTACAAAAAGGTGATGTACGCTCTTCTTTGTGAGATAGAGCAATGATCCAATAAGTGCTCTGTATCTTGTTTGATCTACTGAGGCTTGCCATCCGCATCCATGTCCATTTTGGTGATGTATTCATTGGTATTTTTACGAAGATTTATCCTCCATACCAAACTTCTTCATTAAATCTCTGGTGTATTTTGTTTGAATTATGAAGGTTCCATCCTTCACCGTTTTCACTTGGAGTCCAAGGAAGAATGTCGACTCTCCCATCATGCTCATTTCAAATTTACTTTGCATGAGGTTTGAAATTTTTCACACAAATTCTCTTTGTTTGTAGATCCAAAAATGATGTCATCCACATATATTTGAACAAGCGATATACTCTTTTTGCTTGAATTACGAAAAGTGTTCTATCTACTTTTCCTTTCGTGAATCCATTTTCGGTTAGGAATTGTGACAAATTATCATACCATGCTCTGGTGTTTGTTTCAATCCATATAGAGCTTTCTTGAGTTTGTATACCTTATCTCCAAGAGTCTTACTGCTCAAATCCTGGAGGTTGTTCAACATACACTTCTTCTTCCAATAAACCATTTAGGAATGCACTTTTTACATCCATCGATATACAATGAAATCCTTGTGAGTCGCATAGGCAAGAAACATCCTTATAGCTTCCAATCTTGCTACGAGGGCAAATGTTTCATCAAAATCTATCCCTTCTTCGCAATATCCTTTGGCTACTAGTCTTGCTTTGTTTCTTACCACGAACCTTCCTCGTTCATCTTGTTTACGAACACCCATTTGGTGCTAATAACATTTTGATGTATGGGCTCTTTGCACTAATTCCCATACTTTATTTCTTTCAAACGATTGACTCTTCTTGCATAGCTTGAATCCAATGTGTGTCGTCAAAGCTTGTGACACGTCTTTGGGCTCTATTTGTGAGATGAAGCATGTGAACATGGCTTCTTGTTGAGTTCGGATCTTGTTTTGACACCTTCTTTTATATCTCCAATGACAAGTTACGTGGATGATCTCTCGGCCATCTTACATCGAGGTTGGAGTAAGTTAGGCTTTGGATTGATCGACTTGCGGTTTGTGTTCTTTGTAGGTCGACTCTCTCGTAATCAACTTAGTTGCAAATTTTCCATTGTTTTTGAGATTCAAAGAATCTCATCTTCTTCAATTGATAATCCCGGCTTCAACTTGAAAGAGATAGGGACTCTTACGTATGGTTGGATGATTCAAACTTATATCGGTGACTCTTCAATGTCTTCTCCACTTACATTTGGCTCATCGAATACCACATGAATGGATTAACTTCCGCAACCATAGTTCTTTTGTTGAGTACTCTGTAGGCTTTGCTTTCAAATGAGTATCTGAAGATACCTTCATCGACTTTAGCATCAAAAGCCTTTAGATTGTCTTTGCCATTGTTGTGGATGAAGCATTTACATCCAAATATTCTCAAATATGCAACATTTGGTTTTCTTCCGGTCCAATCTCATAGGGAGTCTTTGTCACCGTCTGTTTATCATACATCTGTTTTGGGTGTAGCAAGTTGTGTTGATTGCTTGACCAAAATCTTTTTTGTAACTCTGTTGACTAACATGGTCCTTCTTTGCTTCTTTGAGGGTTCTGTTCTTCTTTCTCGCAACTCCATTCTCGCTGTGGAGTTCTTTGCTGTGATAGTTCATGACCAATACCATTTTCAACACAATCGAGTTATTATTCCATTGACAAATTCGGTTCCTCTGCGATCTTATTTTGATAATGGTTTGACTCTTCTCGTTTTGAATCCTCTTCATCGATTGTGGTAGTTTTTATAGAGTTTCTTTCTTCTTACACATGAATATTGTCCATGTATATCTTGAGTAGTCATCTACTACCACCAAGGTGTATTTCTTTCCACTTATCTTTGGCCGGTTCCATCGGGCCAAATAGATCCATATAGGCGGATGCAATATTCTTGTTGAAGATGGGCATGTCTTTTCTTTGAATGACGACTTGATTTGTTTTCCCTTGACATCGTCACATATACTCTCCTTTTTGTATCTTGAGTCTGGTAGTCCTTCCACAAGATGACTTCTTGCCAGACTTGTTAATTGTTTTGAAATTCGGGTGACTCGGCTTTTTGTGCCACGACCTAACTTGATTCAATTTGTGCGCTCTTTTGCTAGTAGGCAGTCTTTGGGAGTTGCGGTTGACCAATCCACTACATACATATTTTTACTGTCTACATCCTTGCAAAGACAACTTCATTTGATTCAATATCTTTGATTTGGCATATACCCATGTTGAATCCAACATTTTAACCCTTGTCACGTTGGTGATGCTTAACAGTTGAAGTTGAGTCCTTCAACATATGCAACGTCTGTGATTTCTAATCCATTCCTCTTGATGGTTCCAATGCCTCTTATTTCACCAGGAGCTTCATTTCCTCCAAATATGACTTTTGCTCCTTTAACTTCCTTGAATTTTGACAGATTTTTCTTGTTTCTGTCATGTGTGCGGAATGACCACTATCCATGTACTAGGTTCCTTGGCACTCACTGTTCCTTGAACTCCAATCAAGGAAATTAAGTTTTAGGTACCCATACTTGTGCGGGTCTGAGGGGTTAAATTGTAAGATGATCCAACCAACCTTATAGCCAAATGATTTGACTCTAAGGGGTTGCCATCTATCGCTGCCATAATCATAATTAATCCTGGCAAATTGCTTGGGATTCTAGGTTCATATAGTTTGTCTCTTTTGTCGTATGCTGCATATGTGTTTTAGCAATTGCCTTCCTTGGGGTAATTGTGGTGTCTTTGAGTGTAGTGCCTAGGTGCATATGTGTCTTTGATGAAAGCTCTTATGCTTTTGGAATAGCCTTTCTTTGAGTTCTAGGCCTTTGCCATTTGGGCTTATATTCCATAAGTCTATCTTTGATAGTTCACATTATTCCAATCGACTTTGGCTTGGATATTTTCTACCATTCCCATCATATGTATTTCTCTTATAGATTTTAAGGGGTTTTGGTAGCTCTCTTCTTTTTACTGAGTAATTTTTGTTTGGAGTTTCTTTGAGGAACTCCTTTGAATCTCTTCTCACTTTGTCCTTTCGGACTCACTCAATGGTTTGTTTTCCTTTTCCTTTATAACCAAGGCGAGTTTTCTTGTTATGATGCTTTGGATTGAATGTGTGTGCAACATTTAGAGTTTTGGATTTTTCAGATTCTTCATGGCTTGAAGATCCTTTTTCCAAAATTACTTTTGAGGTTTGACATAGCATAGAGGAATTAAATCCTAAGCTGTCTTGTCTCCACATTCTCTTTGACTCATAATAAGATCATCCAATGATTTAGATGTCTTAGTGAATGAGGCATAACATTCTTGAGGTCATTCTCCTCTTTTCTATAGCGGCAATCTCTGCTTTATTAATTTAGCATTTTCACCTTTAAACTTTCATTCTCAATTGACTATTTGATTTAGAGTTCTCGGCTCCTTAGTCTTTTTGAGTTTTGATTCTTAGTAGGATGTTTTCCTCATTCAATAGTGTGTGTGAGGATTTAATGTGTTCAAAATCTTTCATCATTTTGCCTAATGAATCATAAAGATCGAGTGGGTGATGAAGTGTGTGTGTCACGATCACTATCACTAGTGTACGAGTTTGATGAGTTAGATTGTACCTCATCTTCTTGGTCGGAGTTGATCTTGTTCTTTGGCCATCAAGCGGATCATGGCTTCTTCTTCGAGTCACTTGAGTAGTCGGCTTCACTTTGCTCTCTGAATCACTTGTCTCTCTTGACTTGGTGTTTCAGCAGATCTCTGCACCATCATTGCCTTTTTCCTTTCTTGTCTTCTTTCTCTCAAGACCTTCCTTTCTTCTTCATCTCTCAGTATTTGTTGACTACGAGGATATGAGCGATCAATGGCATAGTGACCTGGTTGTCTACAGTTCCAACATAGATATTCACCTTTTGATCGACTCTTTCCATTCTTGGATTGTCGACCCTTTGATACTCAACTTTTTGATGATCTGTTCTCTTGGTTGGCCTATCTTCCCTTGATTTGGAGGGAGTGAGTGTCTTCTGGAAGATTCACCCTTTCTCTCTTATAGTTCTTATTAAAGAACTTGTTGAATCTTTTAACCATCGTTTATTTCTTCCGGGTCAATGACTTCTTTGACCTCAGCTCTCTTCCCATCTTTAACAATTAGAAGCAGCTGTTTTTTGGTGCAAATTGTCTCTTCCTGGTCTTTTCTTCTCACCTCAAACTCGTAGGCTTTGAGGTCGAGAATAATTCATGGTTGGATGTGTTTGATAGGTCCATGGAATGTCTCGGTGCCATGACCTTCATTTCCCATTCAACTGGAAGACTTTTAGGATCTTCATACACATTTCCTTCTGTGTATATTCCTTTCCAAGTGCAGACATCTCATTTGTGATTTCTACGTGAACCGAGCATCTAGTTGATCCAGGTTTTCTCCCGAGATCATTTTGAAGTTCTCAAATTTCTCAGTACACGATAATTGATAATTTGTTTTCTTTGATTTGCTCACGAGCCTTCACAAATCAATGTCGGCTTGTCCCATTTCTTTAGCCGTTTTGCATGATTTGACTTTATTGAACATGGCTTTGTCCAAGGTTTTGTAAAGGATGTCCTTGCTACATTGTCCAGGTTGTATCTTTTTCTGTCATCATTTGTCCACTCGGTTCTTGGTTTTTCAACCATGACTGTGCAGGAGCAACATCTTATTCTCCTTCACCGCAACTCTTCGTAACAATCTGTGTTCACCTTTAAGATCTGCGGAGAGGCCCATCTTCTATCACTATCCACATCTCATCATGTAATCTTTGATAGATGAGCCTGCATACGAATTTTCCAATCATCAAAATCTTCAATAGTGAACATAGGGATGCGTGTCAAATTTGCTTCCATGATAATAACTTTTAATGATAGAAAGAGTTTCGAGAGTTTAAGTACTAAAGCGGACTTTGAAAAGTTTGGAGATCTAGTTCAAGAACCGGTGCGGAGGGTTCAATGAACCAACCACTCGATACCACTTGTAGGTCCCAAGGGGTGTAAGTGTAAGGTTTAGAAGGGGTTGAATAAACCTTACCAAATTTTCGATTTAGTCCTTTTAAATATACGAGTTGATTCTACACAATTGTGTCCTTGATGGACAATCGATTTAGTCAATCAAGAGAGTTAGTCTCTCAAAGACTCAACTCGAGCTTGTTGATGGAATAACTCACTGTTGACTCTAAATTAACTCAACTGTGGTTTTGTTTTTATGGAAGACTTAACACCCTTAAGTTTGATTAAGTAAGAGTTTAGTCTTTGGGTTTAGTACTTGTATTATCAAATGGATAGCAAATTTATCGGCATATATAAGCGATTAAAAATGCGAGAATTAAAATGTTGAAATGTAAATGACACGGTGAAATTTTTATAGAGGTCAGAAGATAGGGTAATTCTACTACTCCTCTCTTCTCCAACTCTGGAGGAATCCACTAGGTAATGATCGGTTTACAAAGTGGTAACAGTCCGGATACAAGTCTTGATCACACAGCTAACTTGATCCTTTGGGACTCGATGCCTGAGACGCCTTGATCGGTCGGTGGCTTCTCGTGCGACTCGAACTTCTTCTTCAGGCGGTTTGCGCTTTGCTACTCTGACTCACTTGCTCAAGCTCTTTGGATTTGATCACGAAGCCCTCCAAAAGCTTAAGACTTGGTTCGACCTTGAACCTTCCTACAATCCTTCGTGGAATGTAGACCCCTTTTCTTCAAAAGTTTCCTCTTCAACCGATTGAAGTTCTCTTTCCTTCACGAGGTTAGTGTTGGATTGATGTACTTCGTAATGTAGGCTTGAGGATTAATCTTGAATGATTTGAGAGTATTTAAGTTACAATTTGATTGATTTCTTGAATGTTCGTAGTTCAGGTCACCTTCTCTCGAGTCATTCCTCGGCCTTTTATAGTGATCTTTCAAAAATTTGCCCGTTGAAGAGATAGACTTATTTTTGAAAGTCACTTGCGATCGTTGGCTTGTCTTGTTGCGATCCTTGGAATTGCCATTTCCTCGTATGAATTGTTCTTTCACCTTTTCGAGTTCGACACGGTGTAGTGCTTCCCATTTGTTCATTCCTTTTGCACGCTTCTGGGACTGAGCACTCAGAGAAGGTGGTATGGAGATATTACTTGTTTAAGTAAATCTCTTGATTTACGTGCAACGGATCTTTTACGATTATCTCGACTTGATTGCGTTTCCTTGCTTTCCCCCAGGTGACTTAGAGTCGACTTCAATCATTGGATGACTCTTCTTCACTTCAACTTGAGACTTGGCTTTTCTCGAGTTGACTTGACGATACTCCACTTAGCTGCATCTCACTGCTTCTTCATGAGAGTTCCCGTCTACTCTTCTTTGCCATACTCACTTGTCTCACACAGAGTCTTCCTTCCAATCTTCGATTGTCTTCTTGCATGTTAGGGCGTGGTGACTTAACTCACTTGGCCACTCTAATTGTTACAATGCATTTTACAGCAAGAATTGGGGTGCCAACTTTCCATTCTAAGTTTTACATGGCATTCATCAAAATCTAAACAATAAAATTCCTAACAGAATGATTGGTACAAATAAACGAGGGCGTAAAAATAGGCGACTCTTTAAATTATTTAATTATTTTTTTGTTATTTCCAAAAAGAATTCTTCAATTCTATTTTTAGGTTTTGCAAAATGATAAAAAAGAAGTCAGCAAAAAAGAAAAGAAAAAAAATCACAATCTTGACTTTAGTGTAGAATCGATCCCATGACCTTTCCAAATAGAAAGAAAGAAAGAATAGGCTTTAGCCATTCGGACAACAAGGCATTTGAAGAGTTATGTCAACCCTTATTATATATAAATGAAATACACATAAAAAAAACTCCGGAGGCCCTTGCCGGCGGAGGACTTTGTGCGGTGGCATCACCTTGACCTCCCAAGCCCCCTAAATAAGATCAAAAATTGATTTGATAGTATTATATGTAGAAACTTTAAATATAAATTTATTAAATACAAAAACTTTATTAAGAAAAAATTCTTAAGGGCCAGCCCAACTTTAGTTCTATCTGGCCTTAGGGCCAATTAAGATCGGCTAAAAAATATAGGTTGTGGCACTCCAAACCCACTAGGGGCTGAAACGATACTAACACTTACTTTTACATACATAAAAATACTTGATTGTAGCAAAAGTTTTCGTGGAACGAAAAACCCATGTAGTAATTTTCAAAATGACTCAAATACCAGTGGCGGGTCCAGGAATTAGTAGTAGAATGGCCTAAGATGTAAAAAAATTAACTACAATATATATATATATATATATATATATATTAATAGTCAATGAAGTTGTGTCATATATATATTTTAATATTCAATGAAGTTGTGCCATGTGAAACTTCAAAACATAAAATTCATCAATAATAGAATCTACATATATCTATATTGCTAACAAACTCTCGTTTAATATAAAGCATCAAACAATCTTCAAAAAAGTCATCACTAAAGACAACTTTTATTTCTCATTTTTAGTATTTAATAATTCATTATTATGCCAACAAACAAATCATATACAACGACAAAAAATATTAATAAAAGGAAGAATCCAAAAATTTATAATATTCTTCAATTGAGAAAAAAATACAATCATTAAAGAAAAGATAGACATGTTTTATCCTACCCAACAAGTAGATAAGGATAATAAATTTAATTTATGCAAAAAATAATTACAAGAATAAAGAAAATCTAATACTTGAGTTTTGAAAGTGGGAGCAAGCACTCCACAAGCTTTTACTTTTTGGCTTTTGCCTCTGCAACCTCACGTTAGTTTTTCTGAAATGGGAATGGGGAAGTATTTTTTTTATTAATATTTTACTTAAATGACCTCTTTTTGAAATAAGTAGTAGTTTGGGTTGAGGACTTAAGTTTGGTTTGGTGGGCTGGTAGCCTGGTCCATGAATATGATCATAAATTAAAGAGAGATGGTAGAAAGATTGGGCTAAAATCTAAAAATACAATGAGAACACACATATGTATAAAGGCTTGTAGGTGATTTGCACTGGGCTGAAGCTCAGTGCTGGCCTCACATAAATTTGCCCCTGCCAAATACAAACATTTATAACAACAGGGTAACTGTATTTTTAAAATATATGTAAACGAGTTATCATAAAATAATAACCACACAAAAGGTTTGTATAAAAGCGGATGGGATGTTCTAGTCCAGGAAGATATTTCATATCCTATTTCACCCGCACAGATGATTGACACGTGTATAGAAGTTATCATATTAAAACACCACAATTTATGATTGATTTATGCTCCAAAATTAATATGGTAACTTCTATACACGTGTCAATCATCCGTGCGGTGGAATAGGAGATGCAACACCATACTGAAATAGAAGATTATATCCAGTATACAAGTACTATTTTTTATTACAAACCCACACATTAATGAAAATCAAACAAAAAGGGAGGAGATCCATTCCTCGTTGTCATCAGTCTAACTGCCATATCCCCGAGCCTAAAATAAAAACATAATAAATGTGGCATGAGTATAAAACTCGATGGGGAACATTGCAAACAGTTATAACCAATTCTCACATGCATACAGTTTATAAGAAACATCCATTCATTGTTGACCAGACTTACTCTGTGAGACAACCCACAGGCCATAACTAGCATTAATCCCGGAAGATTCATTTGGATCACACGAAGGTGAATCTCATTTATATTTATTCATTGACTTCTCGAAGGAGAGTCTATTCATTTGTCTATATAAACGATACATGAAACAACGATGATTATAACCGCATGATATACAATTGTGAAATCAGATTTACCCCACATGCATGCACTTTATGAGAAAGTACTAGTGATTTTGTGAATACATAAATCACATTTGAATCACATTATATCTTAAATACTTTTGTATCACAATTACAAAAGCTCTTAAATAATATATTAACTTCGAAATAAGCGCAAGATCTGCAGGGACGATCACGATCCTCTCTTAGTAAATATATATAAAATTAACTCAAATCAACAGTAGTTTTGGATTTTTTTTGCAAGTCTACAGGAAGATAGACCTGCTCTGATTTCCCCCTTTGTCGCTCCAAACACTCTACAGACTGAAACGACACTAAAACTTACTTTCTTATATAGAAAACATATATAAAAGCGAAAATTTCGCCCAGATTATCATTGTTACATAATAAGTTCGCCATACAAGCTTCCACTATTGTTTATATTTTCTATACAAGAAAGTAAGTTTTAGTGTCTTTTTGGACCGTAGTGGGTTAGGCGCGTCACATAGGCCCAACTCTCAAAATTTTAGTCTTGGGCTAGGATCGGCCATCAAAGCCGGACCCTTACTGACATCTCTATTCTATGATGTATAGAAGAGTTAGGAGGCCATATTGGCCTCAACCCAAGTGTCTCTCTCCAGCCAGACAATGTTAATGAGAAAACAATTAACATTAAGTTAGAACTTATGTGTTTTTTTTTTCATTTTTCCATCGGCTTCCCCTACTTTCATGTTTTGTCTCCTTTGTAGCTCTGATGGTCCACATAATTAAACTATTTAATCATCCTTCTCAGAACTTTGAATCAATTTTATGCACTGAAAAATTGGTTGATGTCCAGAAAATGTAAGTTCATGCAATAAAATTTTCTGAACTATAAGTGAGTTCAGCACATATAATATAATGATTGCATGTGGGTGAATTTAAAGTAATAATTTCCAGATCGGCCATTTATTTCTTTGAGTTTTTATTTATTAATTATTCCGGTAAGATGTAGCTATCCATTAACTACTTCCATCATGTTCCATGTTGATTACTTATAATAATTTATTGCAAACAACTAGGAGATGCTGACAGTATTATAACTGATGAATGCAGAAATCTCTGAAAACTGGCTGAAGAAAAATAAATAATTGTAAATAAAACAACTGCATGTGGTTGCTTTGACTGTTCCAATCCAGAAACAAATGCTAGATTCATTCAATATGTTGGTTTTGGAAGCCTTTTTATTAGAGTTGGCAATTTGGATCTTCAAGTCGGGTTTGTGTTTTAGTTTCGGGTCTTCGGGTTATCGTTAAAATATACCAAAAAAATAATTAAAATAAAAAATAACTACGTTTTAGTTAAATTGGTAACATTCAGATTTGTGTTAGTCTTTTTCGTATTCAGGTTTCTTGTGTCCACGGATTTCTCTCATTAATTTCGTGTCAGGTTATCGTGCCGTGTCAGGGATGTAACCCCTATTGTATACACGCAAAAACTTGTGCGAGACAGTGCGAGCGCGAGACGATGATACTTTTAGTGTAAAATGTGATATTTTATCTGAATACACTTAAATTAGTGTAAAAGTATCACTGTCTCACGCCGTCTCACGGTCCACCATCCCACAAGAGACCTGCTGTGATATATATATATATCCTAACACTACACCATCACCATCTCAATCAATTACAACTTCATGGATATATTATTATATATGATCTTACTTCCTCTTCTCTTCTTACTTCTCTATACCAGCAGCCAACATATTCTGCATGTTGGAAAATTTGAAGGAAAATTACATATTTGATCTTTTAATAGTAAAAGGTATTTTGACCTTTTAAATAGTAAAGGCCAAATTTATTTGACCCTTTCAATAGTAAAATTCAAATATTTTATTTGATGAAAGGTCATAATTTTTTCTATAAATATGGCTTGATTTTCATTTGGAAAAACACACAAAAAAAACTTACAAAGTTTCCATACATCTCCAACTCTTACAATTAAATTTTTGGTGATAATTTTCAGGCATAATTTCAATTCGCCGGAATAGGTAATCCGGTTTTCTCGTCTTATCCTGGGAAACAGACGTCCAGAATAGGGGACGAATCTGTTTTAAGGATAGTGTGTTGAACACACGATTCGAGCTAATTTTATTTTGCTTATTTTGCAAATTTTATCGATTCGGATTTTCGACTCATATAAATTGTACTAGAAGAAATACTAATATTTTCCTACAAACTTAAAACAGATTTTTTTTTCAATATTTCGTCTAGTACATATTATATATTATGATAGAGCTGCTATTTTCTGTAAATCAACCAAAGGTTTCCAATTTCATATTATTAGTACATAATAGTAATATATGGTTTGATTGTAATCAACCATGGCAATTGGCAAGAATCTTCAATCTATTTTAATGTTGCCGTGAGTAATTGTTTAGTTTTTAAACTTGGTATCAACTCATAAGTGATTTGCTACTGTTTAGTTTAATTATTTTATCTTGGCAAATTGTTTAGGGAATTCATGATTCCACTTTTTTATTATAAACTTGGCTGGAACTATTATGTAGCTTAACTTGAAGAATAAAGAATCTTTTCAGTTCCAAATTCTAAAATTTGTGGTACTGCTTACGAGATTAATCATTTGACAGATTATAAACTTGAAATTAAAATCAAACGTTTGGTATACTGTTAGCTACTAAAATTTGATTTGGCAATTGTAAATCCGATCTATGCAATTGAACTAATTTTTGGACCAGTTGGACGTGCTATTTGGAGCAAGAAATTGCAAGACTAATCTTTGGATTGATTGGACTAATCTTTGGACTGATTGGACTATACTTTGGACTGAATGGACTAATCTTTGGACTGATTTAACTAACGGACTGATAAGATAGATTCCCGTGCTTATTTGGAGTGGAAGAAAATTGCAAGGACATTATAATAAAAACATGAACAATTTTTAATAAATTTCGGTTGTGTTCCGATAGATCGAAGTGCTAAACTTCTTGTATTATTTGTTTCAGAAATGACATCTGAATCAAATAAGTGGTGGGTCTAACCCCGTTGTGCAAGCATTGGCTTTTATAGCAAACAATGATGGGTCTAGCTCCGTTGTGCCAATACCGGCTTTTGTAGCCAACCCCACGCTTAATGTGTCGGTTAATCATGGTGAAAAATCGGAGAAGTTTAATGGCTTGAATTTTAAGCAGTGGCAACAAAAAATATTTTTCTACTTGACCACATTGAACTTGACATAGTTCTTGAAGAAAGATCATCCACAGCTTAGTGAGGATAAGACTGATGCACAAGCATTTAATGCTTTGGATGCTTGGATACATGCTAATTTCTTGTGTATAAATTATGTCATGAATGACCTTGCAGATTCATTGTACGTGTATAGCTCAACGAAAACTGCTAAAGAAGTGTATTTAAAATAAATGAATGTAATAAATGTGTCTATGTTAAAGAGATTGGAAATGATTATGTCATTTTATGTCTTTATGTAGATGACATGTTAATATAATTAAATCCACAAAAGATATGTTGAACTTGAAGTTTGACATGAAAGATATAGGTCTAGCTGATGTGGTCATCGGAATAAAGATCTCTAGAACTTCAAATGGACTTGTACTTGATCAGTCACATTATGTGAATAAAATTCTAGAGAAATTTAGTAAGGATGACACGTCATTAGCTAGAACTCCGATAGACACAAGCTAACATCTATCGAAGAATAGAGGTGGGGCTGTGTCTCAAGTTGAATACTCACGAGTCATAGGAAGTTTAATGTACTTAATGAGTTGTACAAGACCAGACATTGCCTATGCAGTGAGTAAATTGAGCAGATACACGAGTAATCCAGGGCATGAACAGTGGAAAGGGATAGTGAGAATACTAAGGTATTTAAGATATACTCGTTATTTTGGGCTGCACTATACAAGATATCCTGCTGTTATTGAAGGATATAGCGATGCTAATTGGATATCTGATATTAAAGATTCTAAGTCTACAAGTGGATTTGTATTCACTTTAGGAGGTGCAACAATATCATGAAAATCTTCTAAGCAGACAGTTATAGCAAGGTCTACAATGGAGTCTGAGTTTATTGCTCTAGACAAGTGTGGTGAAGAAGCTGAATGGCTTCGAAATTTCTTAGAAGATATTCCAAAATGGCCTAAACCTATGCCAGCAATTTGTATACATTATGACAGTCAATCTGCAATTGGCAGATCACAGAGTAATATGTACAATGGTAAGTCTAGACACATACGTCGTAGACACAATACCATTAGACAACTACTCTCAACTGGTGTTATCTCTATTGACTATGTGAAGTCAAAGGATAATTTAGCGGATCCGTTAACCAAAGGGTTGAATCGAGAGCTAGTTGTAAAATCATTAAGAGGAATGGAACTTAAGCCTCTAGAAAAATGAGTTCATACAATGGAAACCCAACCTAGTTGACTGGAGATCCCAAGATCTAGGTTCAAAGGGACAACCTAGTTGTAAAAAGACTCTATGATCACTGTGGGGGAGTTATCCCTTGTCCATTCCTTAACAGTGATGCCCGTGGAGAAGAGGATAAGCAATTTGGCTTTTAATGATTCTTGTGCGTCGGTAAGTCGAGCAGGGATAGTACGGGCTATCTTAAATGAGAATCACCTATGTGAGAGAGAAGTGGGGCCGCTTCGAAGAGAATTGTGTGAGGCTCAATTCTTAGAACCTCTTGCAGAACCAGGCGTATGTTCAGGGCCATGAATGAACATAAACATGAGAATTGAAGTATGTTAGGAAGAATCTTGTGTGAGGTATATCATCGTTTACACAAAAGGCAGAACAGTTCAAGGACATCGTGTCTACTGATCAGCTAGTAAGGTAAATATGCTTTCACAAGGGAAGGTTCAAAGGGTAACACCTACCTATCCTATGCATGGTTCAACTGTTGGAATTTATCACCAAATCTTTGTATCTTCGTAATTTTCTTCATGTGGGGGATTGTTGGAAAATTTGAAGGAAAATTACATATTTGATCTTTTAATAGTAAAGGGTATTTTGACCTTTTAAATAGTAAAGGCCAAATTTATTTGACCCTTTCAATAGTAAAATTCAAATATTTTATTTGATGAAAGGTCATAATTTTTTCTATAAATATGGCTTGATTTTCATTTGGAAAAACACACAAAAAAAACTTACAAAGTTTCCATACATCTCCAACTCTTACAATTAAATTTTTGGTGATAATTTTCAGGCATAATTTCAATTCGCCGGAATAGGTAATCCGGTTTTCTCGTCTTATCCTGGGAAACAGACGTCCAGAATAGGGGACGAATCTGTTTTAAGGATAGTGTGTTGAACACACGATTCGAGCTAATTTTATTTTGCTTATTTTGCAAATTTTATCGATTCGGATTTTCGACTCATATAAATTGTACTAGAAGAAATACTAATATTTTCCTACACTGCACAAGCTCCAAAATCATCCCCCAACCCCTTTTCCATCTCTACCCCTAATCGGCCATCTCTACTTGCTAAGAAAGCCTTTCCACAGGGCTCTCTCTGAGATCTCAAACCGATACGGGCCGTTGATCTTCCTCCTGCCTTGGCTCCCGTCCGATTCTTCTAATTTCATCTCCTTCCCTTGCGTAAGAATGTTTCACTTAAAAACGACATAATCTTTGCTAACCGCCCTTCTCTCCTTAACGGAAAACACTTTGGCTACAACTATACTAAAGATCCCCGTGGTCCCCGTGACGGGATCACCGGAGAAACCTTCGCAGAATCGCATCTCTTGATCTACTTGTCCTCCCACACATTCATACGCTTTCGCGAATCAGGACCGATGAAATCCGAGTCCTGATTCGCAAACTGTTTCGACTTGGAGAAGAAAATCCAGGGAAGGCGGTACATGTGAAGGAGGCGCTGTTTGAGTTCACATTCAATGTCCTCACAGGTTAGGATGTAAACGAATCGAATTGAATGTATTATTATTCAAACTTGTTTGAATTTTTATCAAAACTTAAAATTTATTTGATTTGTTTATTAATCAAATCGATTTTGGATGAGCTTTAGTGTAGATGAACACGAATCGAGCTTATTTTTTACATATTTAATTATTTTTTTACGAATCAAGTCGAGCTTGAGCCGAGTTTTATATTTTATTGAACGAAAAAATACATTTAAACTTGTTTTTTTATGTTAATAAACACGTGTTGAGAATCAGAATGGATCGGAATCAAATGAGAATGATTTGTTGAGATAACATAATATCTCATTTGATGTAAATTGATATGGACGATCTCTTTATATTTATGTAATGATTTCTTTCCTTTTATATGTATTTCTCATATGTCTTTTACACCAACATATATAGGTGGTATTATAATGGTGAAAGGGGGAGAGAAATGAAAGAGTTATAAGTCTTTGGACATTTGTCCGTATATGTAGGCTATATGGTTGATGTTGGTTTTGTGTCAAAATATTAGAAGTGGGTTTTGTCCCACATTGTTTGTGGAACAAAATGGTTGAGAACCTTAAGGTTATTTAAGGAACTCATGTAGTGTGTTTTCAAGTACACCGGTCAAATACACTTTAACTTTTGTAGTTTGACTCTAGTTAAATTCCTTTCTTATATTCTCTAGTATGGAGAGTTGGTAGAGAGGTGTGAGTTAGTCAAAAGTTTGTAAGAGTGTAGGGATACTATAAAAATGTTTTATATAGTGGAATTTCTTTCTCTGGGGGCTGTGGTTTTTCTCCAGTTTTGGAGTTTTCACGTAAATTCTTGTGTTGTGTTGTGTTGTGGATTGTTATTATTTTTCATTTTATTTCTCGGTTATTTCTGTTTGTCCCTAGGGGATGAATGTGGGATCCAATTTTCCCAACAGCTAAACCATGTTATTTCTTTGTCTTCTTTCTTTTCTCTTCAAAAATTCAACAACACAAACTCAAACGAGTTTTTAACGATTGATCTGAGTCGAATATCGAGTAATCTGGTTCGTTTTTCAGGGATGATATGTGGGAAAAGGTATTTCGGGGAGAATGTTGAGAACTTGAAAGAATCCGAGGTTTTCCGGGATATAATAAACGAGACCGTGCGGGTGGTCCCTGATGCGCAGGTTGTCGATTTTTTGCCATGGATGCGATGGTTTGGGTTTAGAGAGGTGGAGAAGAAGATGATGTTGATACAGGAGAAACGCGACAGGTTTATGCAAAATGTCTTGCAAGAGCTTCGTAGGCTGGAAAATGGCGATTCATCTGTTCCAAAATCAGATAATGCTGGAAAGAAGAAGATCATAGCTGAAGTTTTACTTGATATGCAGAAATCAGAGCCTGCTTATTACACAGATGAAATGATTAGAAACCTTCTTCTGGTAAGACTTTGGACTTGAAATTTCATTTTCTCCTTTTGTTTTTTTGGATAATACAAAATCTACCCATGAGATTTAGCCTAACCGCAGAAAAACTCCAGTTATATTTCAAAATTACAAATACTCCTTGAAGTGTTACAAACACCCCCTTGAGGTTTATATTTAGGGAAAATGTCCATTTTTACATCTTTGGGGATTGAAAAACACTTTTTTACCCATTTTTTCAATAAAATGTCATAAATGCCCTTGTCGTCTCTCTCTCTCTCTCTTGGTTTAAAAAAATAATTTTCCTTTCCTCTTTTCTTCTTTCCACATATAACAATCTTTTACTTTTTTTTTCTTTTTTTTTTTGATTTTTGAAGATTCATGACACAATTGGAAGGTAAGTTTAAGTTAGTTGAACCAAACTAGTGTATTTCTTTCTTCAAATATTTATGTATAATGTAGGAAAATTCACTTATTTTCGTGAGGAGAAAAAAAAACTAGAATGTTCAACATCGCATAATCGTGTCACCATAGATGTGAGCACGATCATGCCACCACATGTTTTATATAAAGTGGTACGATCGTGTAGTCCTATAGGGTAGGGGCAAAATCGTGCCACCCTAATGTTTTATATAAGGTGGTACGATCGTGCAGTTCTATAGGGGCACGATCGTGAAGTCCTATAGGGCGACACGATCATGCAGTCCTATATGGTGGCACAATTGTTTTATATAGGGCGATACGATCGTGCTACTTTAATAAATGTACTTTGTTTTTATGGGCAAAAAATATATTTTTTTTAAAAAATAGGTAGAAAAATTGTTTGACTATCCAAAAAGGATAAAAACAAAACCCACCCTTGTGTTTACTTAACAAATGCCCAGTCTTGAGGGTGTGGTTTATAACAAAGAAACAAATGTCAAGGACATATTTGTAATTTGGAAAGATTAATAGGTTTTTTATTCAATTAGACTACACCTCAAGCTTAGTTTTTATTAGAGTTGTCAAACTGTCCGGATTGGGCCGCTCTGTGCCAATTAGGGGTGAAAATAGGACAGGCTAGACCAGGCTTTTCATTGGACGGCCTGAGCCTGGCCTGTTAAATATGATAGGCTTTTTTTAAGGCCTGAGCCTGGCCTATGTCATAAAAAAGCCTGGCCCAAGCCTATTAATAGCCTATTAAAGGCCTACAAACCAACATAATATGAAATTTATCACTGGACTTGTAGAGTTGCAAGACAGATTGACAGTAACATGTTTCTTAAGGCCTACAAACCAACATAATAGGAAATAAAATGAGTTAATTAAGTACATCCAACAAATTCCTCACACTCATTATCTATAAATATTACAATTCCAACCATTAACCAAACCTATCACATAAAGTAAAATGACTATAAGCCATAGCTCCAAGCCTCCATGAAAACACAACAAACAAATACCAAATCTTCAAAACATCTTCTGTTCTTGATCAAAGGCCTTGAAAATAAGAAAATAATTTTAATATTAGATATACATTTTATAGCTCTAAAAATTATAACAAAGTACTTTATTTAATAAATAAAATTTGTACCTTTTTCCTCTTCAAACCATACTTGTTACGGAGCGAATCTCCACCACAAATGAGTGCTTCAATAGAATCTTCATTTAGTGTGGAACAATAATTATCAATAACTCTTCCTCCAACACTGAAAGTGGATTCCGATGCAACTGTTAAAATTGGAATAGCTAGTATATCGGCAACCATCTTTGATAAAACCTTAAATTTTAGGCTATTATTTTTCCACCACTCCAATGCACTAAACGAGTTAGAACCATCATCAGGAATATAAACATTCTCCTCAAGGTAAATTAGTAATTCCGATTTCAGTGAGGGAACCGCTTCTTTTTCACGAACAATGCTCATGATTTGGTCAAATCCAGTCACTAAGCCATCAGGAGCATGTGAAGATGATGAGTTATTGTCTCCCCTAGTATCATTTTCACCACTAACATTAGTGGTTGCCTCTTCCATCATCAAATCAACATACTCATCATATATAAGTTGCAACGAAGTCATCACTTTATTCACATTCTCTTTAGCCACACTTTCTGGCTTATATATCAAGGGAAAACATATGTTAACAACATGAAATTTACACCGAGGATCCAAAACACTAGCAATAGCCATCAAAAGATTGTATTGCCCCCAATATTTATCAAACTTTGCTTTCATTTGAGCTGCCATATTTCTCATAAATTCATCACCATCATCCGCAGCTTTATCAATTTCTTGTTTCACCCTCCAAACTTCAGGAAGATACAAATTTGAAGTAGGATACTCACTACCTGAAATGACATGAGTGGCAAGATTGAACACTTCTAAAAGCTGGCAATTTTTTTTGACCTTTTGCCAATCCTCATCTGATGTCATATAATCATAATGTGTCTCTCTTTCCTTATAAGCTGGAAATACAATCTGGAATTTTAGAGCAGTAGAAATTATAAGATATGTCGAGTTCCATCTTGTTGCACAATCAATAAAGAGTTTTCTTTCTTTCATACCCTTCTGCTCTAAGACATCATAAAAATTCTGCAACCTTGAATCATTCTGATTGATGTATTTCACAGTCTCACGAACATTGTAAATGATATTTTTGATCTTACTAAGGCCATCTTGAACCAATAGGTTTAATATATGAGCACAACATCTAACATGGAATAAAGTGCCATCAAGAACTAACTTAGTGCTAAGTGATAAGTTGTCCTTCAAAGTCCTTAAGCAAGAGTCATTGTAAGAAGCATTATCAACTGTCACAGAAAACACTTTGTTCTCAATCCCCCATGCCTTCAAACACTTAAAAATTGCATCTGCCACATCGATTCCACGCCTAGGAGCAGACACTTTTACAAAGCTCAAAACTCTTTTTTGAAGTTTCCAATTCATATCAATGAAATGGCCAGTGATAACCATGTATGCAACTACTTGGTGATTTGATTTCCACATGTCTGTAGTTAAACTAATTTTGCTCACACTTTTCAACAAGGCCTTCAAATTCTTCTTTTCGGCCTCATATATTGCTAAGCAATCACTTCTTGATGTATTGCGTGAGACTTTTTCAAACTATGAATTGGCATATTGATAGCTCCACATCCAAACCTGGTCCTCAACAACGCTAAAAGGATACTCATGTACCATGATTGCAGTAGATTATCTCTCTCATCTTTCATTAGAATACCTAACACCGGGTTGCAAAAATGGATTAATAGTAGAGTTTGAATGCATGAATGAAATGGTGAGTTGCTTCTTTGATGCATCAGTATGCAACCTTCTTTGCGTGCAAGTAGTTGAATGTCTCCTTAGATGGCTAGTGCTAGCCCCTGTTCCACCAGTGGCAAATCTATCTTTACAATACTTGCAAACAACTTTTAATCCCACTTTGGGGATCTCAACTTCATCAAAATCGTTCCAAACATCTGATTTTTTCCTCCTTTTCTTCTTAATGACACTGTCATTGTCATTTCTATTTTCATTGTATTCACTTCTAACTCTGTTATTTTCTATCTCACTTGACTCACAAGGAGGGGTGGATGAAAGTATTTCACAATCCTCAAATTGAGAAGACATGGTTGTATCTGCACGTACAAATTGAGAATACATTGTTTTAACATAAAATGAAAGAATAAGATATAGTTTCAACATAAAAAATAAAAAGGTAAACAGGGAGTTTTATGCTCAATAACAAGAATTAAAGATAACACATTAAAGAAGGCATATGGCAAACACCACCATGTGAACAACATCCACTGAAATCTCAAATCACCTAAACTATGTGGACATGAATCAACAAACCATTTTCCTCTTTCTTTTTATTATAATAATACAAAGCAACTCATGATTAACCAAAGCACTACAAGTTGGACTCGATTTTTTAAGTTTAAACTATCAATCATAATTTTATCACATTTGTAATTAATCATAATTTTGTATTCTGCAGTATCCAGTTATCATAGTCTTTTTTTTTTCCTCAACACCAAAGTAATAATTAAAGCAAAAGAATCAGTACCGATCAAAAAAAAAGCAAAAGAATTAGTACGAGGGGGAGACGAGATACCTTAAAGACTATCGCCAGTGTCGATTTCACAGCGGCCAGCGCTCAGCCACGAGTTTCGATTTGAGGCGGTCTTCTTCCTTCGGGCTTCGTCCAATGAGAGAGTGCTCGAAATATGGTCGGCTTAGATTGAGAGAGTAAGAATAGGGTTTCTACCAAACAAATTTGAAAAGTGATCGATGAATGGAAGCTGGATAGAGAAGTGAAAATTGAGAGAGGAGAGAGATAGTGAATGAGAAATGAGAATGTGACTGCGGGAGATTGAGCAGATAGAATTAGTGTTTACTGTGGTTCCACAATAATACATAATACACTGTACTATCTTTTATATTAAAATACATTTTATATGTTATAAATATTTAATTAATTATATAAAAAAATAAAGTATATAAAATATATTATATTTTTATATATGTAGGCCATAAACAAAATACTGATAGGCTTGGAAGGCCTTTTCTAAAGCATAAGCCTGACCTATTTGCGTTAATAGGCTTGCTAATGGGCCTTGGCCTGGCTCATTTAATACATAGGCCAGGCCAAAAGTAGGCCAGGCCGTAGGCCCCTGTCGGGTAGCCTGGCTTATTTCCACCCCTAGTACTGCCAGTCCACTTGGTAGGGCGTGCCTAAAATTTCTTCAAGCTGCTATTTTGGGAGTCCAACATGTCTCGTGTCTAAAACATAAACCAGATTTGCTTCGGGCTTAATGGGCCACAAAATAGGACCAACTCTTTTTGTGCTTACATAACCCGAGTCCGGCCCAACCCTATCACCGGACCGGTCAGGCTGATCCATGGGCTGATTTTGATAGCTCTAGTTTTTATAATTATTATTTTTTTGTTAAATTACCAAAACTACCACTAAAGTCTAACGTAATAACAAAAACATCAATTTATCTTTCAAAATCACAAATATCCTTGAGGTTTGTATTTAATTAATAGTTATTTCCTATTGATGGTGCAATATGTAAAATAGAAATAAATACTAAGAAGACATTTGTGATTTCAATTCATTCAACGTTTCATATGATGTTTTAGCGTATCGACATCATATTATTCACGTGATATTGTGAACTGAAACATAAATTACAACACCGTCATATATAGAGATCTCGTATATGCTCAAACAGAACATAATTGTTTTTCATCTCTACAGGTTTTACTTCAAGCAGGATCTGACACTACGGCTAATACACTGGAATGGGCATTTTCGCTTCTCCTCGACAATCCACGCGCTTTAAGTAAAGCTCGACTCGAAATCGACCATCTCGTGGGCCGTAAAAAACGCTTAATTAACGAATCGGATTTAGCTAAGCTCCCTTATCTCCACTGCATCATCAAAGAAACTCTGAGGCTTCACCCGCCAGGCCCGCTGTTATTGCCTCACGAATCATCGGCCAATTGCATGGTAGGAGGCTTTCAGGTCCCACGCAGAATGATTTTGTTGGTAAATGTATGGCACATCCAGAATAGCCCTGAGGTTTGGGAGGACCCTCGACAGTTCAAGCCGGAGCGGTTTCGGGATTTTGAAGGTGGCGGGAAAAATGGGTGCGAGTTTTTGGCGTTTGGATCGGGGCGAAGGGCGTGCCCTGGTGAGAACTTGGCGATGCGAGTTGTGGCGTTGGCTTTGGGGACACTGATACAGTGCTTTGAATGGGAAAAGGTTTGTGAGATTGATATGAATGAAGGCACTGGATTTACAGCTCCCAAGATTCAACCATTGATTGCTAGATGTTGTCCATGTCAAGACATTGTGAATCTACTTGATTAAATTTGAGAATTTAATTTGTCTGTGCATGGGGAATCAATTTATTGGGGTGCATCTGGATGGGGGAATTTGAGAGTAGATTTGAGACGAGGGATTTGAAATCATTAACCAAATCAATGGATTTCAAATTTATCTTTAAGTTTTAGTTTATTTTCAAATAATTTTAAATTTCTGCCAAATCTAGTCATTTGAAATTCATTCTTTTTTGGCAAAAACTTATATTAGACGGTCTCACGAGTCCAAATCCGTGAGACGGATCCAAAACCAATCCATATTAGTTGACCCATGTAAATTTGGATTTAACTTGCTTTGATTTGTAAATGGGTTGGATCCATTTCATTTACTTAAATCCGTGAGACGGTCTCACATAAGACTTGCTCGTTTTTTTTCTTTATTATGCACTTGCATATTCACACACTTACATATACTGCACATATTTATACACACTCTACATACATTTACACACACTTACTCACACTCACACACACCCTCTCTCACATATTCACACGTACTATCCTCACAGACACATATTCACACGTAATAAAAGTTATATATTTCATATTTTATTAGTGTATAAAATTATAATTATTTATAAAATAATAATATTTATATTTTATTTTTATTTATTAAATATCAATTAAAAAAATATATATTTTAAGTTTTTTTATCAAAATTTTACGATGGATTTGAAATTTCTAAACAAATCCACATAATCCAAATAAGAGATGAATTTCAAATTTAAGTATTTGAAATCCATTCATTTTCAAATACATTGAATTTGAAATCCCCCCATCCAAATGCACCTGAGGGTTTTTGCAAACACTAACAAAAATGTAATTTAAAAATAAAATAAAATTAATAGCAGTGTATGTGATAACTAAAATTGAAATGAACATATATTTGATACTTAATTATTTGAAATTATTATTCTCATATTCTTTAATCCATACCCAGAATCACTAATTGGCTAGCCTGTCACGGTATTGTACGTTTTCCTCTTTTTTTTTAATAAATATCTGTAGTGTATGGTTTTTTTTTTTTTTAATTATATTTTACTGTAGTGTAAACTAAGTATATGCAAAGTGATTTTTGAAATGAAATGATTAAGTTTAGAATTACAAGACATATATATGATTAATTATTTTAAATCAAATTTAAAAGTAACATTTCCTAATCAATCCAATTACGGTGGACGAAAATATTGCAAACAATTAGACAATTGCAAAGCATTAATTAGTAAAGAAATAAATAAACATCCCCAATTTTTTTTGAGGAAATACCACAAAATACCCTGATTTTTTAAAAAATGACAAAAATACCACCCTATCCCAAATATACCCTATCCGGTCACAAACATGACAAATATACCCAATTATTCATCCTGTTATGGTAACCCCTCCCCCGATCACTCACCCGCTACCTTTCTTCTCATATTTCTCCTCTTCTCCTCTTCACTTCTTCCGTCTGTTTGTGCTTCGGTTTCCACACCGTCCCTCTGCTGCACCGGCGAAGACGAAGGTCGCACCCACCGAAGCCTGTCGGGCCACCCAGGTAAGATATTATCCACCCCTTTTCTACAAATTAGGACTTTTTATGCTTTTGATCAGATTAGGGATTAGAATCGATTGTTTTGGCAATTTTGAACTTATATTATTACATATTACCAGTTTTCTGTGCTTCTCTTCTGTTTTCATTTTCTTTTATTGAAAAAGAAAAAAAAACAGAGAAACAAATTTTGTGTGTTCTGAATTTTTTCTTATCTTCAGGGGAAAAAAGGGAGTTTATGATTGTTTCATTTTTTTTGTCCCTGTGAATTATGCAATATTGCTTTCATACGCATCAGAAAAAGGGCTTTGAGTTGACTCTTTGCTGTTCTTTTTATTTATTTTATTTTAATTTTGGTCTGTAAATCTTTAGATCTCATATTTCATTTGGTGATCTTCTTGTAGAAGTTGAAAATATAGCGGAGGTGAAAATTAATTTTGAGCTATTAAAAGATGATCTAATTTTTCTTGCATTCAATCTGAGGTGGCTCTACTAGTTTTGACCTCACCAATTAACTTGTTCTTCATATTTCTTGGTATTAGTTTAAAGCCATGTGGATTTCATTGTTTTAGTAGATTTTTATGTTATGTAAATTCAGCTGTAGAAACTAATTTCGACGGTATGCTGAAGTGATTCATTCAATTAGAACAATCAGTAAAGTTATGCGTAATTAAGGAATTTTATCATCCTAATAGTATTGAGACATTCAACATTAATTATGGGTTAGTATCGGAGTTGGTACGTATGATGATGAAATGTCAAGCGAAGACTCAGAGATTAAACCCAATTTTCTGTGTTCTTTTTATTGGACCTCTAGCGCTACTCGGATTGACGACTGTCCCCACAAACCAACACGAGTCTTTTCTAGTGCGCTTTGTCCTCACTCATGCGCACCCTGGAAAACTTCCCAGGGGGTCACCCATCTCATGTCTACTCTAGGCCAAGCACGCTTAACCTCAGAGTTTCTATGTAATAGACACCAGAAAAGAAGATGCATCTGTTGGTATAGGTAGTCCAAATCATATCCTTTAAGCTATCCTTTAACTATGCAATCCAGCGCTCACGAGTTCGAATCGCGGGCCGCGTCTCGCGCCTCTTTTAAATCCCATTGCAGGCAGGATGCTGGACCAAATCCCAACAATCCCCCCGGACTGCCAAAAGATCTCGGCTCGATGCTTGGCAACCTTCGCGGTCCGCCAAACTTCCTCAGTTCTAACGCCAACTTCTTCAGTTCAAGCGTCGCGTCACGCCAGCCTCTCAGTTCCGGCCGCCCAGCAACCTACACCTTCAGTTCCAGTCTGTTTACCTCAGTCCCGGCCACCTGGCAACTTACCCTTCAGTTCTGGTCCACCCAGCAACCTACACCTTCAGTTCCAGTCCATTTTTACCTCAGTTCCGGCCACCTGGCAACCTACCCTTCAGTTCTGGTCCACCCAGCAACCTACACCTTCAGTTCCAATCCGTTTTACCTGAGTTCTGGCCACCTGGCAACCTACCCTTCAGTTCTGGTCCGTTTACCTCCGTTGCGCCAGCATCTTAGTTCCACCGCTCCTGGCAACCTCCACTGCAGCGTCTTCCCGGGAATTGAACTAGTGACTGCTCCGATACCGGTTGTTGGACCTCTAGCGCTACTCGGATTGACGACTGTCCCCACAAACCAACACAAGTCTTTTCTAGCGCGCTTTGTCCTCACTCACGCGCACCCTGGAAAACTTCCCAGGGGGTCACCCATCTCATGTCTACTCTAGGCCAAGCAAGCTTAACCTCAGAGTTTCTATGTAATGGACACCAGAAAAGAAGATGCATCTGTTGGTATAGGTAGTCCAAATCATATCCTTTAAGCTATCCTTTAACTATGCAATCCAGCGCTCACGAGTTCGAATCGCGGGTCGCGCCTCGCGCCTCTTTTAAAGCCCATTGCAGGCAGGATGCTGGACCAAATCCCAACACTTTTATTATTTTGTGATTTGAAGTTTTTCCTTTGTTTCGATGTTGTTTCGAAGTTGTTTCTTTTATGTTTCTTTTGTTCTTTTATGTATTTTCCATTTATTTTGTTCTTTTTTATTGTTTTTGATTTGTTGTGTTATCTATCTGACTGTGTATCTTTTTTTATTTCTTTTGTAGTGAATGTGGGATTTTTTGTTGCTTGTTATATCGTTGTTGGGAAGGTTATGGACGTTGAAGCGTTCGAGATAGAGAATGAACAAGCAAGACTCAGTAATCTGCTTCACAATCATGCTAAGTTGAAGCTGCAAAATGGTGATGACGATGACAACGACATTGAGTTTCTACCTCCACTTCCTAATGATTTTAGAGAATTGTTGTTACGTAAATCTTAATGATGGTGTAATCAGTTGAAACATTTAAGAAACATAAATGAAACATGTAAGAAACAATTGTGAAATAGGGGATCATGTGATAAAAGTTTGTAGTAAATTGCTTTTAAATTTAGAGAAATAGTGTAGTTTTTCCCCATATACTCTTCAGCTTTTTTTTTGTCATCCTTGTAAATGTTGATCTTTGCTTCATTTCGACGTATGCATGTCTAATCTTGAACTAAAGACCTCACATACTCTAGCAAAGTTGTTAATAGTAAGTCTTTCCTCGCTACAGTTGATGCATTCAATAATTCTACGATGTTGGAAGTCAATACAAAGTATTTTTTGGTCTGACAGTGGAGTCGTGTCCATTTCTCGTAGCCGATGATGGACAAGTAAGCTCAGATTTTCTGAATTGAATTTGTTGTTCCAAGATTTCGTTTAGGTCTTTGAATGTGCGAGTCCATTGGAATCAATATTCTTGTTATTTCAAAGTTGGTATACTCTCTATGTTCTTCCCATTGTCCATTCTGGCATACCACAACTGAGATTTTCTCTATGCAACTGTGGAATTCAATGAAAAGTCGGCTAAGTGAAACATATAAGAAACATAAATGAAACATGTATGAAACAACAAACATGTTTGAAACAATAAAGAAACAACAAACATGTTTGAAACAATAAAGAAACAAAAAAGAAACCAACGCAAAAAAAATCAGCGAAAAATGGGTATTTTTGTCAAAAATCAGCGGAAAATGGGTATTTTTGTCCAAATTCAGCGGAAAATGGTATTTTTATCCAAAATCAGCGGAAAATGGACATTGTACAGGGATTGAGTATGGATAATGTGGTATTTATGTCCTTTTCCCTTTTAATTCATGGGCAGGCCGGCCCTCCCAACCCGACAACCCAACATGACCGGCCAACCCACTAGCCCGTCCCGCTCTGCCAAGTGGCGGGCTATGGCGGATTGCGGGTTGGTTCGGCCTGCCGACCCATTTTGACAGGTCTATACATGCACTAAACAAAACATCACAAAAAATTAATTAATATTTAACTAAAATCACTTAAACGACTTCACCTAACATTAAATAATTAATATTAAATGCATATGATTTTTTTTTTCTAGTTTTCCCCAAAAGCACACACTCTGGGTCGAACCTTTGACCTCTCCCACAACGGGATGATATTATCTGTTCTATTTTTTCTATTTCACTCCATATTTCATATATTAGATGATTGACACGTGTACAATTGTGACGTCATCTTCTATACGTATCATTTATCCGGTTTAATCTAATATGAGTGGAACACAGAAAATGGAATAAGAAATTTGAATTCACCAACTAAGGATGAAGACAATATTAAATGATTGACATGTGTACAATTACGACGTCTACATGTATCATGCATCCAATTTAATGAAATATGAGTGGAAATAAAAAGTAGAATATGAAATTTCAATCTCCAACTAAGGAGAAAGGCAATACACTAGGCTGATTGGCCATCGTTAATGCATATGAATTCTAGATAGGCCAACAATAAATTTTAACAGAATTTAATGTCGAATCTATTAATCCTAGCAATTTAAGTTAACAACCTTAAACCTTAACATGAACACTTCCCAAGTCCAAAATCTGTTCTCCATTAATCAGCCCATATTTCGCAAAAGCCCTTCGTGTGCGTGCACAACAGAACTACCCGCAAGCAAGTACTATATATCCCCCAGTCCCAACTAAAATGACAACAATACCCTCAGCCACACCCGACGTGTCCACACATGATTGGCCCTCGATAAATTCACTCTAACGAACAACCTATTTATTTTACGGGCAAAAATATTTTTTTCGTCCACTAAGTGGATTATTTTGACTTGAGATTTAAATCCACACTTTTAAAATTTGAAATTGGTCCATATAAGTGGCAAAAATTCGGATTTTTAGTCAAATGACCTTATGCAGATAACAATCCTATGTGGAATTTTTTTTTCTTTTTTCTTTTTTTTGCCTCAAAATATGAATTGTTTTTGTTGATGTGGCATTTTGGAGGGAAAAAATATTATTTTCAATGTAAATTAGGTAAAAAATAATATTCATTATGAATAAAATAAAAATAATTTACAGAATATATTTAAATTATTTGTTAATTTGAAAAACAAAAATAATGTTAATATTTAAATTATTTGTTAATTTGAAAAATGGAAAAATAATTTTAAAAAATCCATGAAAAACAAAAATAATGTTAATAAAATTTAAGATATTTTTGAATATATTTATTAAATCAAAATATTTAAATTATATTAACATTATTCTTATTTTTCATCGATTGTTTTTTAAAAAAATATTTTGTGTTTTTCGACTAATAAAAAAATTAAATATATTCTGCAAATTATTTTTATTTTATTCATAATGAATATTATATTTTGTAAATTAACAAATAATTTAAATATATTCTAAATTTAAAAAATAATTATTTTTCGTTTTTCAAATCAACAAATAATTTAAATATATTCTGTAAATTATTTTTATTTTATTCATAATGAATATTATATTTTTACCTAATTTACATTGAAAATAATATTTTTTCCCTCCAAAATGCCACATCAACAAAAAAACAATTCATATTTTTGAGGCAAAAAAAAAAAGCAAAAAAAAAAAAATTCCACATAGATTGTTCATCAATAAGAGGTCATTGACTAAAAATCCGAATTTTTGCCACTTAAATGACCAATTTCAAATTTTTTAAAAGTATGAATTCATCTCTGTTCACTTAGGACTAAAAACATTTTTGCCTTATTTTACGCTTTCCTGCTAATCTATAAATTCCAGAACCCCCCGCCACCACCGAATTCCGCCACCCTACGCCGCCACCGCCACCGCCACCGCCACCGCCACCGACCCTATTATTCACAGATAAAACCCTCACCTAACCGGAAAAAAATAGCTGTAATCCGAATAATCTAATGAGTTCAACCTCACCACAACACCATGCATCCCCAAATCCCCACCCAGAACCACTACAACTAAAACCAGACGAGCAAGAACGAGAAGAAGAATCCCACCGTCTATTACCCTCACCGACATCCCCCTCATCCGACGCCGTTTTGATCAAAACAGGGGAATCGAACGACGACGGCGACGAGGAAGCAGCGTTCGAGGCCCGCGAGAAGATCCTGATCGGCGATTTCGAGTTAGATTCCCCAAATTGCTCCAGCGTGCCGCCGTTTTCGTTCAAAAAGCTATGGCTTTTCACGGGCCCGGGTTTTCTGATGAGCATAGCGTTTTTAGATCCGGGGAATCTCGAGGGGGATCTTCAGGCGGGGGCGATTGCCGGCTACTCGTTGCTGTGGCTTTTGATGTGGGCCACGGCGATGGGCTTATTGATTCAGCTTCTGTCGGCGAGAATAGGGGTGGCGACGGGCCGGCATTTGGCGGAGCTCTGTCGAGAGGAGTACCCGTATTGGGCCGGGATTGTTTTGTGGATCATGGCGGAGCTGGCGTTGATTGGGGCGGATATTCAGGAGGTTATTGGAAGTGCGATTGCGATTCAGATTTTGAGCCGTGGGCTGCTTCCCCTTTGGGCTGGTGTTCTAATTACTGCCTCTGATTGGTATTAATTTTTTTTTATATTTTTTTGGTACTTTTTTTTTTGGATAAAGATGCAATTTTTCCATGCTTAAACACTGTTGTGAACTGAAGGTGAATTATTTGAAACTGGCTTAAAATTTTAAACTTTACTCAACTTGAATCTGATTTGCAATATTTTTTTATTATATTTTTACTTGTTTACACTAGGATAATTTTTGAGTAATTCATTTTTTCTGGCTATTTTGGTTGAATTCGCATTATTTGATTTTTTTAGGAAAAAAGAGTTTGTTACATTATGTAATGTGCTTTATAAGTGGTTTACTAAGTCTTTGTGGAAGCCAGCATTACTTTGGCATTATGTATCTTCTTTTATTGCAATAGTCACTAACTTTCATATTTTGGTGTTATAGGCACTTTTGTGATGTAAATTGTTTATCTCCATATCTGATGCTTTTTAGAAGTTTTTATTTTTATGTATAATAGTGGTAGTTGCGTAACAGAAAGATCTAATTTTTTGTCCATTTACCTGAAAGATACTTTTTTATATTTGCTTTTTGAAAAAGCAAACAGGTTTTGGGGTGTTTTCCTACTCAGAAAACCATTTCTTTAGGCTTTATGGTTATTGATGCTACACACCTTTATGTGTTTGTCTTTTTTTTTTTTTTTTTTTTTTTTTGAGAATTATGTGTTTGTCTTTTAGGTGATGTGTTGATCACTGAAATTGTTTTCTGTGCAATTTTTATACAGTTTCATGTTTTTACTTCTTGAGAACTATGGTGTGAGGAAGTTGGAAGCTGTTTTTGCGGTTCTTATTTCGACTATGGCGTTATCATTTGCTTGGATGTTTGCTGATGCTAAGCCAAGCAAAACTGAGCTTTTAATTGGTTAGATGATTAATTATGATTGCACATTTACCATCATTACTCTCCTGCCCCCAAAGACTCATATGGTTAAAACTCTTAATACAAAAAGTATTTAAAAATGAAAGGGATAATTACAAAAACTACCCGAGTAATTTCGGGTAATTACTAAAAAAACCAGAGAAGTTTCAAAATTACCAAAAAAAAAGAGGTTTGATTCTGCTAAGGGGATAACTTTAATATTTTCACAAATGTAAAGGGGGCATTTGAAATGTTTTTGCTTATGAGGGAGAGGTAAAGTGCACTGCAAAATCAAATCTCTAGGGGATTTTTATAATTCTCAAAAACTTCTGGGCTCTTTGTAATTACCCAAACCCCATGGGTAGTTATTGTAATTATCCCAAAATAAAATCAAATATTAAGTCCACACCTTAGTATAAATCTGAATAATCATGGTCTTAACAGGTCTTTTGGTTCCAAAACTTAGCTCAAGAACAATTCGTCAAGCCGTGGGAGTCGTCGGTTGTGTAATAATGCCTCACAATGTCTTTTTGCACTCTGCATTAGTGCAATCACGGCAAATCGATCCTAAAAAGAAAGGCCAAGTTCAAGAGGCAATCACTTACTACTCCATCGAGTCGTCAGCTGCCCTTTTCGTCTCCTTCATGATTAACTTATTCGTCACAACTGTTTTCGCCAAGGGTTTTTATGGCAGTAAACAAGCAAACAGTATAGGCCTGGTAAACGCGGGGCAATATCTCGAGGAGAAATACGGTGGAGGGTTTTTTCCGATTCTCTATATATGGGGTGTAGGATTATTGGCAGCAGGGCAAAGTAGTACAATTACTGGAACTTATGCTGGACAGTTTATAATGGGAGGTTTTCTTAATCTACGTCTGAAAAAGTCGGTTAGGGCGTTAATTACTCGAAGTTGTGCTATTGTACCGACTATAATTGTGGCGTTGGTTTTCAACAAATCGGAATCTTCGCTAGATGTACTGAATGAGTGGCTCAATGTGCTACAGTCTATACAGATTCCGTTTGCGCTCATCCCACTTCTCACGTTGGTGGCGAAGGAGCAGGTGATGGGAGTTTTTAAGATTGGCCCTATAGTCGAGGTGAGTCGATTATTCATTTCTTTCTCATCCTAGTGTGCAAATCCATGCGGTAAATATTATTCAGGACGGATCAAGTATTAAACTGCAAGAAATTGAATTTTGGGTAAATTACAAAAACTAGTTATAACATAATTGCAAAAAAGTCCAGTTATCTTTCCAAATTACAAATACTCCCTTAAGATTTGTATTTATTTAACAAATGAACCTCTCTTGAGGTTGTAATTTGCAACATAAAAACAAATGTCAAGGGGTATTATAGTTTCGAAAGATAGCTGAGTTTTTCTTTTTGTAATTGGACTGAAGCTCAAGGGTATTTTTTGTAATTAATCCTTGAATTTTTTACATATTCTGTAGTGTGTTTGATTAAGTTTAAAGAGCCACAAGGTTGTTCAAAATAAGGGACATATGTCGTCCCTTCTAGCTGATGATTCTGAGATAAGTGTTCCGCTTATCTCATTTTAGTGATAGATCCATTTCCCTTTAACAGCTGCAATCTAGTTCTCATGAGATGTACCGCGAAACTGAAGAAAATGTATTTACTTGTCGGACAATAAGTGTTCAATTATTTTATTGCTGACGTAACATCTAAATGTTTCCGTCAACTCGGAAATCTTGTTTTTGTGTGAGGAAAAGAAATTACTGCCTGAACAAAAGCCACATAGCTTTCAATTTTTTATTTAAAAAAAAAAAAATATTTCGTGTCCACTGCTTCATAAATCATCTCATCTTGTGATTCTTCAATAGAAGCACCAAATATTGAAAGGCATGTAACTGTTTTTATTTCAAGCAAGCTGAGCCGGGCTTGATTTAATGTGGCAATATGTAACAAAAGGTCGAACAGTTAATTCTCCAGCTCAAAATTGTCATGGCTGCATAATAAGTGAATACTATTGCTAGAGATAATCACCTATTTTTTTAGTATGAGAATGTATAATATGACCATTAATTCCAGTTACATCAATGGTAGTCGTTTTGGTTGTAATTTTAGGAGAATTTCGTGAAATTTAGTAATATTATGTTTCTTCTCCTCATACTTGAAGTTAGAAATTAGTATTTAATCCAGTGTTTTTTTTTTCCTTCTATTTTACTGTAGAGGGCTGCATGGACGGTGGCTGCACTAGTGATGGTGATTAATGGTTATCTTTTGCTCGACTTTTTCCTCTCCGAAGTTGATGGGCTCTTGTTTAGTTTCCTCGTCTGCGCTGGAACCGCAGCATATGTATCATTCGTGGTATATCTTATTTCGCATAGTAATAGTGAGGTTTCCAATTGGCTAACCCAATTTATACCTAAAAGATTCGCTTAATCCGGAAATTTAAAGCCAACTGGGCTCTGTGCTGGTTGAGAAATTTTCATCAAACAAGTGAAGTCGTCGACCTCACATAAGTAAATGCAACATCCAAATTCTCCCCTCAGGAACGAAGGCTTCTTTTACCAAATGATCTCTAACTTCGTGCTAAATTTGGTAGGTTCCTCGTGCTAAATTTTATAACTGTATTCAAATATAAATCTTGGGAATAAATCGGAGCAGATCAAAACTGAAATATTTCTATTGATCCATCCAGGAGGATATTTACCTCTGTACAGAATGGACAACGGGCATATTCAGGTGCTGTTTGTAATCGCAACTCTAGATTTTTCATTGTATTGTGGTCGTCTCTTACGGTGAATGTAGCTGGGTGTAGAATAAGTTTATTAGTCATCAATTTTGTTTCAATTTATGATGCTTTTCGGTGTGCAGCAGAAAAATGTATATATTGTTTAGACTCGGTCCCGATGGAACTTAATTCGATTCATGGTTTTTTTGAGTCCATTGGATGCATATCTGTTTCTTGCTCTCTATTTTTGTCTGATCGTCCCGTTTCATTGAGTTGATTGAATAGCATCGAATACTCGGCTGTATCCCTGTTATTGCACAAGTATGACAGATTAGATATTGTTTTGCATAAGTATGACAGATTAGATATTGTTAAGATCCAGTTATTGTCATTTTAGGAACTGTAACTTGATGAACTCTAAATACGTTTATATTCAACGAGTGTTTGCTAACTCTAAAAAAAAAACCTGATTTTTAACTTCTAGATGAAAAAATAGTTATTTTTTGAGTATAGAAGACGAGAATCATTCTTTTGTAGTGTTTGCAAACGCTCCCTCAGCTTGGATCTTCTGGAATTTTACTAGCCAGAGAACCAGTTGATGTTATATGAGTCATCAGACTTATATGCAGTACTATTTTTTGCATACAATGAGCGATAGTAGGAGAAGGGACACACACATACTCAGATGGGACCAAACCTGGATCATTCATCCTGACAGCACAAGCCTCTATATTGTGACAATTTTTTATGTCAGATTATGACTATACTGAATTGCACCTGTTAGAACGTAAACGTTATATTTTCCATCTTTTACAGCATTGAGTTTCATCCTTGCTAATGATTCACAACATGATAATGAGAGTTTATTCTTGGGAAAAAAAAAAAAAGGTAAAGAAAATTTTAGTTTTGAGAGTGTGTTTGTGTGTGTCACACATTGTTCTGATTAAGTTGTTACAATTATGGTCATCACATGGCAATGTACCATTTCTCTGCTAAGCCCCTTTTCCCCTTCTCTTCTTTGTTTGCCCTTTTTTGTTAGTTCCCCTCATCACACTACATTGCTCATACCAATATGTAGCCAATTTTTTATTCATTTTTTTTTTATTTTTAAGAAGTAAAAAAAAAGAGAGAAAAAAGAGGGCTTTGAAAAGAAATAAAAAAGAGATTAATTATTTATATTATTCATCATCAAACAACACTTCATCATAGAACAGATAGTGAAGATTATTGCATCAAACCATAAAAATTGCAGATAGAGATGCATACACATAGATCATAACAAAACAAAACCCTCCTGAATAAATTATTCATCCATTTTTCTGATTCAAAACCAAATCTTGCATCTCTATGACAAATATATATATATATATATATATATATATTTTAAGGACATTTGGGCTTGCCCTTGGAGTTTTTCTTGTCCCTATAACAAGGGCACTCATGCTTGTTGCCATAAGTACCAGAAGGCACACAATTGCACTCCTCACAGCAAATCCCACAATATTTCAAGCACCTGTCTTGAATTCCTGCCTTTGAACACCTCTCTCCACATTTCTTGTCACAATAACCTTCCCATGAATGAGAAGAAAAAATTAAGAGAAAATTATTATATAACACAACATATAAACAACAAAATATAAGAGGAAAAAATAACTATTGAGAAAAATATTTTCTTGAGAGTTGATGGAGATTGTAAAAATTATTGAAGGCCTCACAAATGCTGGCATCCATTGGACCAACATTATAATGAAATCGTAACGAGTTACGTAAACTTAGATCTCGTATTCTCTATAGTGTTTTATATGCTGGTTTGATTCACTAGGCGAAACGCTTTTGAAAGATGATATTATTATTGTACATGTAGTTTGAAATGGAAACAGGAGATGGGAACGGTAAACTCATGCTAGATTCGTGATCTGTAAATTGCGAATTAGCCCTTTGTGAAAATTGAAAAAAAAGAATTAATATAGAAAAACATTTAGCCATTGTGATTTGTGATCATGACTTACTTGAACTTGCCATTGTGGTTTGGGAAAATGAAGAGCTGAGGACAAGAGTGAGAAGAAGCAATGTAGCAAAGAGTTTCACCTTCATCTTTTCTGAATCTTCTTGAAGAAAATTTTTAAAGAAAAACAAAAAAAAAATATAGAAGAATTATGAGACAGAGTTGAGTGCTAGTTGGAATTAGGTCAATGAGATGACAAGTGAGAGTAATGGGCAATGAGAAGATATATATTTTGTTTGGGGAAGTAATTAATGGTGTGAAAATAAGGTAGGTGAGAAATGAGAATGACAGAGGAAAGGTGTTAGCTAATGGAATTAAATTTGACAATGGAAGACAGACTAGATTGTCAGGACTCAGAATTGAATTTGAAACAATAATCATACTCACTGTAAGAAAACAATCAAATTCCAACGAAATAATTCCAACGGAATAAAAAACTGTTGAAATTTTCAAAATTCCAATGGAAATTCCAATACTAAAGTATACCATTGGAAAATTCCAACAGAAAGCCCAACGGTTAGCAAACCATTTGATACCGTTGGAATATTTTTTCCATAGAAATTTTCATTGGAATTTTGTCATTCCAATGGCCATTATATCAATGGTGCTTTTCCATTGGAATTTCTGTTGGAATCGATAATTTCAATAGAAATTGGCCAAATACCAATAAATTTTTTTCGTTGGAATTCTCTTGTTTTCTTGTAGTGACTTGTTTTGTAATTTTTAGTAAGATGTCAAATATTTTGTAGTCTATTTGTGAATGTGGGGGTAAATTACAAAAGTTACCCATATGGTATAACAAACACTCTCTTGTATTTGTATGTACTTAACAGATTAACATGGAATGAGTTGAGGCATGGAGGACACGTTTTGGGCTACAATGGATCGAAATAAGAAGGGTAAAACAACAAAGTTGTAACTTTTGGAAATGGCATTTGATTTTACATTAAAATCATTTTTCTCAAAGGAAACGATGAGACGGTTCAAACACAACAGCTTTGATGTCATAACATGTACATGCCTGAAATTCTTCCATCTAGGCCTATTTTTGGCCCATTTCAACTTGCTTCTTAGATGTTAAAATTTTAAGTTTTAAAATTGTTCAACTTCATTTTTTTTTCGGAATATTACAAAATAATCGGAAATTGGCACGTGCCTCCCTCGTGATCCCTTAAAATTGGAGATTTTTTTTTGTTTCCGTCTACTTTTGGGCGACATGATAGTAATCAACAACAACAATTTTTGGAGAAATGTATTTATGTCTGTCATGTCACCCAAATATAGTCGGAAATAAAAATATCTCCAATTTCAGAGGATCACGTAAGAGTCACGTGTCAATTTCCGGTGATTTTGCAATATTCCGGTAACTTTAGAATTAAAATTAAGCAATTTTAAAACTTACAAAATCAAATGAAAATTTTAGATACGAACGAGACCAATTTTGACAAACCCTATATACTACTGAAAAGCAAGTCCATTGTAAAAAGTAGGCAATAGTTTTCTTCTACGTACAACTTTAGTGATAGAAAAAGGTCACTGTGGAAACAGCAATATCCCAAGTTTATATTCTTTTCCATCATACCATGTTTGTGGCAACTTTCTATGGCCACTCACCACATCTTACATTTGTAGAGGAGTGGTCTTTGGTTTTAATATTCTATAGAGCATTATGTTTTTTTTTTTTTTTTTTTTTTGATAACTCACCTGCGCTTACGCCCGACTATACCTGAGGACAACAACCCCGCTCCTCATTGCGCCAAGGTAAACCGCGGATGTGCACGCACCGACGACTGTGTCGACGGGTCTGCGACGTACAACCGATCCTCCCCGCAGTAAAGAGAACAATTATGTTCGACCCCCAATCTACTAATAACGATCTCTCCCGAATCGAACCCACACGGATGCTATTCAAGATGAGTTCCCACCAAATTTTCACCAGCTCGCATATGCCCCGTGGAGCAATTTGATGGAGAAGGGATATGAACCCCTGACCTCCACCCCACAAACAATTTGATGGAGCAGGGATTTGAACTCCTGACATCCATCCCACAATTGCTTGTGGTGGCCAGGTGGGCTAAGCCACCTGGTTACTATAGAGCATTATGGAAGATATGAAATGTAGTGTTTTTTTCTTTTCTTTCTTGCTCCTCTCTCTAATCAAATAATTTATCATATTATTTTTTAATAATTAATTCAATACAATCATCAATAATTAGTTAATTGGAACAAAAAGTAAGATATTCTTACATTAAAGAATGCAAAAAAAAAGAAGAAAAAAAGGATACTAACATCTTCATTGAGACACTAAAGGGGATGGCAATGGTCGGGTTTTGGTTGGATCTGTCGAATCCAATACCTGACTCAATAAGGCTTCTAATAACCTAGTAGGGGGCGCTCTTGTCCACTTCGGGGAGGCACTCTGGGACGCCCTCCTCCACCTTTCGGACTCTCATCTCTCTCCTCATGTGATGCACTCCACTCATTACTCTAACTCTCCATGAGCACTCTCCTCAACTTTCAAGAAATTTTTCTAAGTGTTCTACCAAACAAATAAGTTCAAAGTTAAAGAGTAGATAGATAAGTATTACCTTTTGAAGATATGGTCAAAATCTCTCCACTTACGTGTCCTTGTGCAAAAGTGGTCAAAGATTTTCCAAAGGCAAGACAAGACATAGAACAAGAAAGCTAGACACGATACTGGTTTAGCTCCCGCACAACTTCATACTCTGCAGCACTGGAGCTGGGGGGCTTATGTTGGGGGCAAAAACGATATGTGATTATTTAATACATAATTTGGTTTATATATTAATTTGATATTAATTGTCCAATTGGTTCTTAATGAAATAATCTGGCCTAAATGAGTTTGGGACTGGCCCATAGGCCGATTTCTCCTACGTGGCCCACAGGGCCTGCTTCTCAGGTATAAAATGGTCTCTATCTTCATTTGTAAGTACATTCTACATTCTCGGATTCTCTCACAATTACTCCAATGCATTTAATTTCGTATTTGTTTACTATCTTATTCTCTCTGGTCACCGTGCTGACTTGAGCGACGGACGAGCCTCCCTGGGACAACATTCAAGCCCTCTGACGTTTGCGTGCGTGCAGACAAGTTCCTTTCTGAATAACTTCCAGTTCCCTAAAAAGCAGCATATATATATATATATGTATTGGTTCAAATGAGACCAATATCCTAGGGTGAGACCGTAGGAATTAATCTGGTGCGTTTATTTTGTTTATTGAAGGGCTTAGATTAATCCTATATTTTAGGCAATTTTAATTATAAAAAAAGGGCAGGAAGGGCTTAGATGTAATTCAACATATTGGCCGTTTGTTTATTTTAGGAGAGATTATATTTGCTTCCCTTAATTCTCGCCACTAATGCAATTATGGGGGAAATCTTTTGATGTATCCAAGATTCATTGGGAATCAAATTTATTCTCTATTTCCATGTCATATGTCTCTTCCTATTCACAGTCATCTCCATTTTCCAACCTTTGTCTTCTTTCTCACAAAAACTCAAGAGACCATTGCTTGCTGTTACAATATATCGTAAATTCACTTGGTTTTTGAAGATTGTTTCGAGGAGGCCGACTGATTATATCGTAAGTTTGTTGTTGTTTTTTTAAATCTAAATATTATCGCTACATTGGTGTTAATTGTTAAGTGCTTTTTTTTCGTGTTTTTCTACATTTTTTTTTGCATGTACAATTTTTTTTATATCGATAATAACTAATGCAATTTCTTGTATATTCATAATTGTTGATAATTTTTTTAACTCTAGTTATTTAGGATTTGTATTTGAGCAATGTTAGGAGCAAATTTTTGGTAGCCATTATAGAAAACTGTTTTGTAGGGATTTTTTTCTGATTTAATTTTTGTATTTTTGATGTATAGATAGTTGGTTTTTTTAAACATACTTAGCAATTTTTCGATGAATAGGTTTTTTAGAATTCTTGATTATTGTATACAAACTTGTTGGGTGAAACAAGTGTTATTTTAGAAAGTTTTGAGTAGGATTAAATTTCTTTTTTTTTTCCAGTTGTACAGGTTTACTAATTTGTTGCATATTTTACAACTTTATTGCATATTTCTTTTGTGGGGTGAATTCTTGATACGTAATTTTGTTGCACATTTAGAACCTTTTCGTTGCATAGTTAAATTCATACAATCGTTTTTTGGGTTGTAACGAAACAGCGTGACTTTGGTTCTTTTTTGGCAATGTTCTAGGTAGTCCATTGTTGTGCCATTGTTAATATGTTTGACGTTTCGATTTTGGCCTTTTTATTGCATTTTGGATTTTATGCACTGATTTGGTGTAATATATGCATAGAAATTGTGTCTTTCATGCATCAATATGTTATGCATCAATCAATTATTATATATACATCAGTTTTACCATTTTAACTACTGTTCTAGATCATTTTATAGACATATAATAATTATGTTGTTTATGCAGTACAATATAATTATTTATGTAGTATAATAACATTATTTATGTATGTTTTTTGTTCAAGGGCAGGGACATATTATTGATTCCGTTATCTATGGCCAAGCCTAAACAAAAAAGGGAGATTTCGCTCGGAGGGCAGGATGGAGGCAATGAGGAGGGTACATCTGGTACCAAAAAGCCGAAGAGCAGGAAATTTGAAGCCAAGAAGGCGTGGAAGCTCAAAAATCCAAAGGTCTTGACTAGATCTAACACTGCTTTGTTGGTTAAGGCGATGACGGGTTTTACGGATTTCCAGAAGGATGTAGTAGTCGAAATGGGATTTGGAGGGTTGTTGTCGCTTAGAATCACTGAATACCCTAGTCGTTTCATTTGGTGGTTGTACCTGTAGACATATAATTATCAGTAAATATACAACAAACAATATAAAATATGCATCATATTATTTTTTTCAGAATGATATACCTGAGTGTGAAAAATGTATAATATGTAATATATTATAAGTATAAATGCATCAACAGATTGGTACATATGCATGGATTCTATAACGTTGAGACCAAGAAAAATACATAAACGCCCGAGAATAAAAAATTTGATTTATTCGTGGAATCCTTGCATTTATTTTTGTATTGTAGTTACACATGCATGTATATATGTTGTATACAAAACTTTGATATAAAATAGATGGAAACCTTTCATTCAATTTACTTGGAAAAATTTATAATATGCAACATATTATACTTACACATGCATCAATATGATTTATTTATGCATATTTTCGAAAATTACCACCAGCACATTTATAAAGCTATATATGCATTTAAATAATGCTACATCTACAACATTTTATGAGCATCACAAATGTTTAAAATTTTGTATAAAAATTTCCTCAGATTGATACGCGTATTTATAGGATTTGAATCTATTTTTTATAATTACAATAATTATATATGCAACATGCTGTCCATATCAATACATCAATATCACATTCATTTATGGATATTTTCGAAAATTACCACATGCACATTTATAAAGCTATATATGCATTTAAATAATGCTATACCTACAACATTTTATGAGCATCACAAATGTTTAAAATTTCGTATAAAAATTTCCTCAGATTGGTACGTGTATTTGTAGGCTTTGAATCTATTTTTTATAATTACAATAATTACATATGCAACATACTGTCCATATCAATACATCAATATCACATTAATTATGCAATTTTAATTATGACACTAAAATTACATTCAAGCAAAATATACATCATATTTTTCGTATATATGCAACAACATATAGTTACATATGCATAAATTCAATATAGTTGGTATAAAAAAATATATATAAAACTCCAGGTTTTTTTTGGAGGAAATATTAGATTTCTTTCATCAATGAGGTTATGATGCTTACGTTTTTTTGGAGGAAAGATATTAGATTTATTTTGATAGGGATAATCGTTGATTCCACCTCCTAAATTATAGGAGGTGGATATGGTAAATTAGATTTATCAATATCATGCAAAAAAAATGGTTTTAGTGTTTTACACTTATACCCCCACACGATTTTAATGCTTGGAATATCTTCTATATTTAATTTTTAATCTTGTCCATTCATTGATAAATTCCTACGGTCTGGATGAGGTCCTACGGTCTCATCCCAATATATGGTCTCACAAGAACCATCCCCTAATATATATATATATATATGTGTGTGTGTGTGTGTGTGTGTGTGTGTCAAATTTAAGCTTACAAATATTTTACTTATTTATATTGACTTAAAAAAGAGTCTAGAATTCTTTTAGATTAAGTAGTTAATACTATTAAACTCAAATAATCAAAATAACATTTATTAATATTTTCCGTGTATTATACTCAATTATTACTTTGTAATTTAAAATTTGATATACTTAAGAAATAATGAATTACTTTTCTTAAAAGTTAATGTACAATTTCTTTTGTCAATAAAAAGGAGTTTAAAGCCAAAACATGTGGTTACAATTTTATGGTGGTCATTTTTGTTCAAACCTTAAATTCAAGTTAAACCTGGGGGAATGTTATATTATATTGTTCAATGCTACATATAGTTAGGTTTATTGAATTTTGTCATATATTATATTATTACCAACTTAACACTTTGAATGAGCTTACTTCATAATGGGCCTGTGGGAGGCCGAATAACTTGAGGAGCCTAATTTGTGATGGGCCAATACAGATTTAACTTCCTTCTTTATGAAGGCTTCAATAATTTTTGTAGTTGGGTCCAAATTTAGCTGGGCGTACTATCCCAGTCTCTATTATGTCAAAACTCGAAAGAGGTAGGATTGTCACTATGTTGGATTCGGGTTTATAAATATTTATATTATTTAATTTATATCATGTTTAATTATATCAAATTAATTAAATATGATATTTTAATTATTTAAAAATACAAAAATATAAATTCAATATGTTATTTTATTAATATGCTAATAAAATTATAAGTAGATATTTGATAATATAAAAAGTTATTATAAACAAAATAATACAAATTCAAAGTTTAAGTTTAGTGTAAAAGTTGCACGCAGAAACTGCGCTAAAATTATTTTATGTTAAGTTGTTGCTTATCTCATTTTCTAGTATTGTAGAATCTCAAAGTGGTGGAAAGCATTTAATGCAAGCGGAAGCTTAACGAGAACGAATAACACACATAAAATAATCTTAAATACGTGAAGACCGTAAAGAAGTTTTGCAAAATCTCAAAACATAATAATATTCAACCACATAAAAATAATACCAAAATAACTATTTATATGATTAAACTCATACCATAATAAAACTTCAAACTTAATTAGGACACATTAGAAAATAAACATTTGAATCATTATTCTTTAAATTAAATCTACTAGTTTAGGAGGGGAGGATCCATAATCCATGCATTTCTAGTCACACAGTTGAATTGCATAATTTTATTAAGCTAGTGTCAATTGTCAAATAGCAATCTGAAATAAACGAATTATCCCCCCGCCAATTGCGGCCATGATCAATATCCAGACCCACTTCCATTTTTCATCTTCTTTGACCTTTACTTATGTCCTTATTTTTGTACCACCACTCTTTTAAAATCAAAGACTATGTAATTTAGAGGGAAAATTTAGATTTTTCGTCCGATAAATTGGATTAAATAGAGAATTTGGTCCGCTAAGAATGGTCTTAGTACAATAACTTCAAAAATTTCGGAGATTTAGTCTGATTTTCGCTAGAAATATCTAATTTCACCGTGTTGATGTGGACTAGATTGTTTTGGCATTGACAAAAAGAATTGGGTTTTTTGGTCCAATTTTGGAGTGAGAGTTGACATACTAAAATGCAAAATAATATGAAGAATTAGTTCAAATATAACGTAGTTAATGGACCAATAATTTCTAATATTGGAAGTACTATTACCACCTATATATAAAGAACTCGTTCCTTATTATTTTTACAAATTTTTTTTTTGTGTTCTGTCTCATTAAGCTATTGGATTGGTTCAAAGATTAAATTTCATTGCCCAAGAATTTAGTGAAAAAGAAAAAGAAAGTCTTATTACAATAATTGTAATAGATTAATATGGATAAATTATAAATACGTACGCAGCATATAGCTCGAGCGGTATTTAATTTATAATTTATCCATATTAAATTCTTAAAAGAAATTGCCAATATTTATTTGAACTTCCTTATCGATTCTAATTTTCGTGACAACAACTAATGACCTATAAATTATAGATCTAGAACAAAATGATAACTTACAAATTATATGTCATTTTTCATCACTTATCTATTTTCTTTTTCTTTTTCAAATCGAAGTTTGTGTATTTCAACTGACTGCCTTTTTCCTCAAAATTATTCCTAAAGCCCCAAACGGTCAATCTCTGCAATGAGCAACCTAGAAGACTAGAAAAAAATTTGCAGAATTTCAAGAAAGATATAATTTTTGTCATAGTATATAAGTTCCAAAGAAATTATAGGGAATAATGAGTTGATTAATATTCTTTTTCCGTATTCAACAAAATTAATTTGGGTTACCCAAATACATCAATAACAAAAATAGGTTATTCAAGTAATATTGTGCTTTAATAAATATTTATTAAAAAATCACTTAGTTTTAAAATATATATTATTTAGTATTTTCAAAATTCATAAAATTGATCTTATTTAACAAAAGCAACAGTTCTAGAGCGGGGTGACCCTTGTATTTTGACAAATTCATACTGTTACGTCCCTATTTTGGTGCACATCCATGCACAAATATAAATCTACGACGATCTTACCATGTTCTTTTGGTTACGTTACTTACGTACCCAATGCAAACAATTAAACAAATATTTTTTTTGAATTAAAAATGAATAAACTATCATGTCTAAAAGATGGTTGGATAGGGAAAAATTCACCATGTGTAACCTAAAATTAAGTTAGGATTTATGAACGACTAATTCAAAAAAGTATTAAATTTTATTTTTATTTACGTATGTTTTGTTTTTGGGAATAAAAAAGGAATTTCATTCATTCATCATAAAAACTTACAGCTGATTACAACAACGATTGAAATACAGTTGTTAGCCCCCTACAAGATCATAAGCCTAGCTATACGGATCTAAAATAAAAATTTAAACTAAATATATCTAATTGATCATTAGGATCATAATATTGCAATGGAGGCACTGTTGGGAATATTATAGATATTTCTGGGTGAATGAGAAATTGTTGCCAAAAGGTGTGACTGTTCATTTGAAACTATTCGGATTGAAAATATTTATTTGAATAGTTTTGTTGTTTCGTTTGAAACCAATAGATGCGTCTGTTTGGATAAATGGACATGTCTATTCGAACAGTTGTGTTGTTTCAATTATGACCTTTGGTAATCTATATATATTAGTGACGCTTTTTTTTCCGTTTAGTGACGCTTATTAGCGTCACGAAGTACATTACCTACGCTTGTGAAAGTGTCACTAGTTGCGTTGTTAAATTTGAAAATTCGTGACACAAGATCTATGCGTAGGTAAATTTCAAAATGTGACGCTTTTATTTAGTGCGTCATTAACATTAATTTGGTGACGCTATTTTCTGTCACAATTACAATAGACCTACACCTTTTGAGATATAATTTTCCCCACACTAATCAGTTATTGTGTCAAAAAATTAGCAACACTTTTCATGAAATAGCGTTGCCAAATCTGAGACGTTTTTAAGTATAAGCGTCGCTAAATTTATGACGCTTTTGAGGAATAATGTCATTAAATTGTAGACACATATGATAATTTGTGTCGTCAAATTAGTTACTTTTTTATGATTTGTGTCTTTAAATTAGCAACATGCAATAACGTCCCCAAATTTGGATACAATTTTCGAATTTCAGTCACTAAATTGGCTACACTTTAAGAATTTGAGTCCTTAAATTTGGCAACACTTTTTATAATTTCTGTCATTAAATTAGTTACACTATTCATATTTTGCGTTCTAAAATTTGTAATGCTTTTTAATTAGAGGTTACCAAATTGACGATTGTCCCTACATATAGTGTCATTACATCTACGATGTTATTTATAATAAATCCAACATTATTAATACTATCCAAACAGGAGAATAATAACAAAAAATAAACCAACTAAAAACGATAATAAATAAATAGCCAAAATTTAATAACCAAAGTCATTAACAAACTCGAAATCAAATTACATCATTGTCTGAATAAATGGTAAATTCAACATTGTTAAAAAATATGGAGAATAATCCAAAGGATGATAATTGATATGCTTCTAACGCTCTTCATCGACTGTTAAATTCCTGTTTCAAACTAACAAGAAACTTGATTAGTTTGTGTTTTGTATAAAACAATTGAAGAACAAATATGAAAAATATACAATTACTTACCAAATATCCAGGCAAAAGCTTAACATGATTCAAATACTCTCGAATTTTGAAGAATCACACGTATTCTGCAAAAGAAAAGACAACAAAACAATATCATAAATGTTAAAATTTATCGAGAAGGCCCCCTAAAGCTACGGGAGTTTTACCAAAATCTGTTATGGAAGAGGCAGCTAAATCAACCCACGTATGCTTTAATGATACGTTCGAAGATACACGGGATTTGGGTTCGAGTACAAATCAATTTTGTATTTTGGATAGGGTAGAGGAGGAAGTGTTATCTGACGATATTTCCAAAAAAATAGATACAAGAATGGTTGCACATGGTCGAAAATCTGACCAAGTTTGGAGGAGGAAAGAAAATCAATTTAATATTTATTCAGAGGAATTTTCGAAATTCTCTCGGATGATGGAAGTAAATTAGGTGATCAATTTGATTTGGATATGGATGCTGAAATCGTGGGTGAGAATGGAGATCATGGCCCGATTTATATGGATAGGAGTAATTATGGGTCTTCGAATTTGAATGGAAATAATGGGTTAGCATGAAAGTTATATGAATTTCATTATATTCATAATCGTGGGTGAGGAGCAAGAAAGTATTGATTGCCCAAGCTCAATTTAGGGGCGAAAACTTAGCCACTGGAGTTTTCATATGCAATTTTCCTTTTTTTTGTTCAATTATTATTTTTCTTGGTTTAAAGAAATTATTAATTTTCTTTTAATATAAAAATAAATAGACAACTTAATAACATATAATATTGAATTAAATAAGTAATTAATTTTATTTAATTAATAATGACTCTTTCATAAAAATATTATTAAATTAATGATAATGGTAACACTTTTTTATATGTATCACCAATTACTATAATTTAAATACAATTTTTCACAAAGCATCACAAATTTATCGTTATTTATAATGACCTTGTTAAGTGTCGTTAAATTAGTGTCATAATATATAAAGACAATAAATGTGACATTTTTGTGAAAATGTCATTAATTAAATATATTTTTTAAAAAGTATTGTCATATTAGTAAAAAAACTGACACTTTTGTGAAAGCGTCATTACTTAAATTCATTTTTTTTAAAAGTGTCTCAATTTTAATTACACTTTTTAGAAGAGTCACTAAATATGTGTTGCCACTTTTGTGAAAAAGTTGACACATCTATGAGATTATCATTATTTAAATACGCATTTTAAAAAGCGTCATCATATTGGTAAAAAAATTAACATTTTTGTTAAAGTGTCATTACTTAAATACGCTTTTCTTTAAAGCATCTCAGTTTAATTACACTTTTTAGAAGAGTCACTAAATATGTGTTGTCACTTTTGTGAAAAATGTGTCATTATTTAAATACATATTTTAAAAGCGTCGTCATATTGGTAAAAAAACTGACACTTTTGTGAAAGTGTCATTGCTTAATTACGTTTTTTTTAAAAGCGTCTCAGTTTAATTACACTTTTTAGAAGAGTCACTAAATATGTGTTGCGCTTTTGTGAAAAAGTTGACACATTTGTGAAAATGTCATTATTTAAATACGCATTTTAAAAAGCGTCGTCATATTGGTGAAAAAACCGACACTTTTGTAAAAGTGTCATTACTTAAATACGCTTTTTTTAAAACGTCGTTACAACCTCATTTTTAATTACACTTCTCAGAAGAGTCACTAAATATGTGTTGCCACTTTTATGAAAATGTGACACATTTGTAAAAATGTTATTATTTAAATACACATTTTAAAAAGCGTCGTCATATTGGTAAAAAAAAACTGACACATTTGAGAAAGTGTCATAATTTCAAATCCTTTTTTAAAAAGCGTCTTTATATCGGTAAATAAATGTGACATTTTTGTAAAAGCGTCGTTACTTAAAAACGCTTTTTAAAAAGCGTCGTTATAGTCTTAATTTTAACGACACTTTCCACAAGAGTCATTAATTTTGTGTTGCTATAGATCCTTTTTTTTGTAGTGCCCCTTATTCTGCAGATTTTTTATGAGCATCAGCAAATTCATTATTGCATACAAACACAAGCATACATTCAGTAAAAAAAATCCCGTAAAAAAGAGAGTATAAAACATTCGAAGTTTGCCGTCTCTTGTTGTTTGAAGTGCTACTACAACAATAGGAAACCGTTATATCTTGGGAGAGGTTTGGTATTCAACCGTGGACACCGTAGCGGGGCACTTCATCTTAAAGACATAGAGTCGAACTCTAGCCTCGGTCTAAATTTCTGTACTTTATGCATTTCGTTTTTCTGAAATCCAAGTAAGTTTTTTGATTTAATTTCGGAATATAATATGGCACATGATAAATCCCCAACAATTTTCTTCTGCTTTTTCGTGCGGATTGTAATTGAGTGAACAATCGTGATTACAGAATATATTTTACGTCTTTGATTTAAAATATATACTTCTGTTTCATAGCTTGTATGAATTGGTGTATGTAAACTTGAGTGTAATCTGTGTATTCAATCAATTGTTTGATTGGTTTCATCAACATATTAACATATTCAGGTCAGGTGTATTATATTACACTCATGCTCATTAGAGAAATTGTCGTATTCTGCATTAGTAGTACTTCAAGTATTTCTGAAATCTGAAATTTATATAATAAATATTGTGATCTAATTATATACTTAACGCAACTTTGGCGAATTATATGATTGTATTCATTTATTTAGTATATATGCCTTGAAATTGGAGATTAAGCCTTGCTGTATTGACGCGTTTCTAAAATCTGTATACTGATTCTCATGCAAAGATTTATACTGATATTATATTGCATGTAATAGTTGGATATTAAACTATCTGAATGTGAGTCTTGATTTGTTTACTGATTCTGTTCGCACAATGATGAATTTGAATGAGTTTATCAATTTCTGAATTGATATTACACTGAGTCTGAGTGACGTCATAATTCAATTCATGTACATATTGAAAATCACTGGGACATTATTGCTTACTCAAGTGTGTTTAAGTCTCATGATTTCCTATTGGTAGTTGTTGAAATGGTTTTTACAAACAAACAGATTGCTTCATTGTGCAAATTAAATATATATATAGGGATAGGATCTCATGTGGCAGCCACTTACCATTGGCAGTGTGGACAGATCTCATCTCTATATCCCAAACAATCAATGGTCTAGATTGCTCTTACAAAACACCATTTTTACATTATTTTTAATTCGAAAAGGGTATTTACGTAAAACACTAAAACTGGCTAATTTAATACCATAATTAACAAGCTAAAATTAAGGGATCCTATTGATTAGAATCTTACCATAACAGAAAAATCTTTAATTCAGCAAACCCAAAAAAAATGTTTCCCCCTGTCGTCTTCTTCATTCTTCATCCGACCATAATTCTTCAGCAAAACCCTACTTTGACATCCCAAAAATACAAAAAAACACAACTACTTGCGGGAAAAACAATCACAATAACTTTGCAAAATGGGCGATAAGTGCAACGAATCACAACATGATGAAGTGTTGGCGGACAAACATGATGAAAATTGTGCATCAGGCGCTTTTTTCCCTGGTATGTGTGTTTTTTTTTTAGAAAATCACGCAATATCCATTTTGTACCTGTTCATCCTGATGGTGTTTTTTGTTATGAAATGTGGAAGCATAATTGATGTTTATATTATTGTAAAAGAAATGTACAGAAATGTATACATTATACATTAGGTTGGTGTACAAATATATTAAATATTGCGTACATGTAAGCATGCATTATATGTTGGATTGTATCTGGGGTGATGATGAATGTTTTATATGCAATCATTGTATACGCATATTGCAATATATGTGCCAAAATAGCAATTTTTGGTGTATAGATAATTATATTTTAGTGTTAATTTAAAATGTGATATTATGTGTTTGAGTGCTTATTTGAAGGTATACATTAACACAAATAGTTGTATACAACATTCGACAACCTTGAGTATTTGCAACTTAGGTGATTTAGTTTGAGAACAAATAAAGGTGTTCAAATAGTTCAATTAAAGTGGACAAACATTTTATTCTGGTGTACATTTGCTCTAAAAGTGGTGTGATAATTAAAACACATACAGTGTGATGTCAGAATCTTTATTTGAGGAAATTGTATGCTTATAGATATATTATTGTGCAATTTGAAATATATTATTGTGTATCTGTATAACTTATTTTTTGTGTACATGTGTGTGCGATAGTAGTGATGAAGCAATCCAAAGACGTCGAAATACGAACGCCTGGTAATATCACCCTAAATACCAAATATTGATACCTGGTGAACAGATAAAATACCGCGGGTGGGCATGCATTTTGGGAGTTTGGACAAGGGTGTGGAGTTTTATAGGGAGTATGGTAAACAATGCGGCTTTGACATACGAATAAGCACGTCAAGGAAATTTAGGAACAAAGAGATCCGTCTCCAATATATTATTTGTAACATGGAAGGTCACAAACAAACATCGTCTGTGGTAGGTGTCGAAGTAAGCAATTCACACACCAAACGACGAACAAGAGTGTCGAACCGTTGTGGATGCAACGCCCACTGCATACTAGAATACACGACGAACGGTGCATATGCTATAAAAAATTTCGAAGAGCGCCACACACATTCATTCAATTCAGAATCTTGCAGACATTTTCTTAAGGTGAATCGAAATTTGAATTTTGGGCACAAACAATTCATCTTCAATTGTTCGGAGGCCAACATCGGCAGTTCAAAGACACACCACCTGTACAGAGAAATGGTTGGTGGGTTTTCTCAAGCGGGGGCGTTGCCAATCGATTTCAAGAATTTCAAGAGAGATTTAAAGGCATACATACGAGTGCGGGCCACGCTTAATAATAGACCGTACTTGAAAAAAAGACATGTCCAGGAATGGCCTTCAGTTATGCCGTTGACGAACAAGACCAATTAACAAGACTTCTCTGGGCGGACCCTATTTCAGTGAGAAATTACACAATATTCGGGGACGTTGTATCATTCGATGCTACTTACAACACGAACAGGTTAGATTTTTTGGTATGCATTTGGCATGTATGGACGAATGTATTCTTATAATAAGGGAAAGAAATAGTACTATTGTGGTATAAATATATAAATATGTATGTGTTCAAATAGAGTAGTAATTGTGAATTTTTTAATTAACTTTCTGCTTAAACCTGTTTGAAAGAATGTACTCTGCATTTAATGATTTTAGTATACACATAAAATACTTTTGGTAGTTATTGATGCATTACATGGTGTACATTTAATGCAATAATGATTTATCTACAAAAACATTCTGGCACAGGTACAAAATGATGTTTGCGCCATTCACGGGCATTGACAACCATCAGCGGTGTGTAACATTTGGTTGTGGATTGCTATTGAAGGAGGATGAGGAATCATATGTGTGGTTATTCAGACAATTTTTGGATACCATGGGCAAGGAACCGTACTACATTGTGACCGATCAGGATTCGGCGATGAAGAACGCGTTTCAGGTAGTTTTTAAGACCGCAAGACACCGCTTATGCATGTGGCACATAATGGAAAAAGTTAGCACAAAAGTGGGGCACGCATTGTCCAAGAATGAGGATTTCTTGCGCCATCTTAACGCAGCGGTTTGGGATGAAAAACATGAACCCGATGAGTTTGAAAATTTATGGCATTCTGTTATGAAAGATTTTGAACTAGAAAATCATCCGTGGTTTACTAAAATGTTTGAAATCCGAGAGAGTTGGATCCCTGCTTATTTTCGGGATGTTCCCATGGGAGGTTTGATGCGTACTACATCACGGTCTGAGAGCACAAACAGTTGGTTTGGTGGTTTTACGAATCCACAAGTAAATTTGGTCGAGTTCTTCATGCACTTTGATAGCGCAATGGAGTCGCAACGACACGCCGTACACAAACTAAACAACGACAGTGACACTCTTGTTCCTCATTGCCAAACACCATTGGGGATTGAGAAACATGCTTCAACGTTGTACACGCCTGCTGTTTTCAAGAAAATAAGCATGTAGATTGCAAATGCGTGTTACAAATGTTCAGAGCACATGGTGGCCCGGTCTGATGGTAGTATATGTTCCTACTCAATAAAGGACGAATTTGATGATGAATTCAAAGTACATTACTGCAAGGAAGAGACAATTGCAATGTGCAGTTGCAAAATGTTCGAAATGCACGGTATTTTGTGTCAACACATTTTTGTTGTATTCAAGGACCTCAATCATATTCCCAGGAAATACGTGCTTAATCGATGGATGAGGCTATCATCCATACATCCGTCAACAACAAGCGGCCAACTGTACGAATTCAACGGCGGCCAAGAAGTAGCCACAACCCTAAATGAATTGTGGTCCACCTTCCACAACTGCATACGACTCGCAAACGGTAAAGTGGAAAAATTGGCTGACTTATCACGCTTATTGTATGAACATAAGAACAAGTTAGGCCACGAAAAAGACGGACAGCTTGACGGGGGCGTTGAAGAACTATTTGAGAATTATTGCGGCTCTACTTCTCAATTGGAGATCTCAGTATTGCCACCGCAACAAGCTCGTAACAAAGGCAAATGCGATAGCGGATTAATAGCAGGCTACAAAGCCAAAGGGAGAAGGCAATCCGTGCAAGCACGAAGCTGAAGAGGAAGTGTGGCACATGTGGAAAAATTACATCTCACAATAGCCGAACATGTCCCGATCAACCTACATAATTCAACTACACTTTCTCAGTCATTTCCAAATTTCGCAGTCACAACGCGGTTGTCTGAATGTTGGTTTTTGTTAAATTTAACATCATTTATATTATAATTGAATGTCATTTGTATTATAACTGAATGCCATTTGTATTGTAATCTTACATCGTTTTTTAGTCATTCTGACTATTACTTAAAAAAAATTCCGTGTAACCTACACACTTATATGTTATAATTGCTATTGACTAAAAAAATGCCCTGTAACCAAATCTATACAACTTTTCAAAGGATTACAATGACTTCGAATGAGTAAAAATAATTGTAGTACTTCAACAAAAAATCGAAAAAATATAGTGAATTTGAGGATTATTGTGGTGTATATATATCAATACTTTGGTGGTTTATACTCATTATATAATGATGTTTAAATAATTATATTTTAGTATCTTCATCTATTATTTTTGGTATACATTTGCCTGTCGTTTCGTGATTACTGTAACATTCAATAATACATTTCTTACATGAAGTTCCAAAAAATAAAAAGCAATACTAGTACCTGAACACAAACTGCTTAGGCATTGTGCATACACGTGATTCGTTAAAAACATCTTCAAAAACTGGAAAAAACCAAAGATTTTGCATATGAATGTACATATACCAAAGCAAGAAGGAACATATTTTGCATATTGACGAAATGTGCACTTTTTACACACTTACAATACGCATAACACACGGAAACATGTTTGCTTGAATATTGTTCATAAATAAGTAACACATAATGTTGATAGAAATGCACGGGGTGAAAAAAAAGGTTCTAGTCTGAAGTAATAAATAAAGTGTACTTAGAAGCTCCGTCTAAATGAACTCCTCAATCGATAAACCAACTACTTTCCCCTAACAAACTTTTTGGCCAAACCAAGCACCTTGTTCTTCTCTTGGTTCAAGTCGTGCATCAGGATTTCGTGGCAGTACAGGGTCCTCAAACGTGCAAACTCTGAGGCGTCGGCCTTGTCAATTCCACAGTTCTATTTCTTCAATGGTCCCCCCATGTAGGTCTCCATGTGATGCATGGCATAGATCCCACAGTCGACTGTGTTTTCCGCCACCCTCCACGGCATGGCGAGTCTTATTGGGCGACATTTTTCAACATTGATAGCTGACTGGTGGCACCCACGTGCTTGGAGGTATCTAGAAAACAGTTCCAACTACAAGATGAAAAATGAAAAAAATAAAGAATGAAATCACCAAAATAATAAATCTTACCATCAACTAAGACAACCAAAATAAATAGCAAATAGGTTTCAATCATGTTCGTCTGTATGTTAGACTACTACTAATTATATACCACACAAAACGTATGTGTACACCAATTCATATCTATGTTTTCATCAAAATAACATGCCAATTCAAAACATGTAAATTTTAAACTAACCATATATCAAGTAATTTCTATCCGTATACAAAGTTAATGGTATTCTATCACCATATATTATCCATGTGTAAGAACAAAAAATATACAGGAAAATTAAAAATGTAAATGTGTTTTACCAATTTCTCCGGCATCCTTGCTTACTTGCTGCAACCGGTACCACCATCTGAAGAGCTGTCCAAAATGTGACAGTACTTCTTCTTTATGTTGACGCATATCACGATCAAGTGCCATCCGTTTATAATAGGGAAGAAGAACTAGGTAGCAGGAAAATGTATACTCGTTAAAATTTAGATAAGAACACCAAACACGACGTATATATTCTACAAAGGTTATACCATCTCAATGGCCTACAGATTCGCTGGAGTTGGGTCCACAATCTCCAGGTCAAAAGCTTCCGAAAATAACGCCCACCTCCTTTCTTCCGGCAATTCTTGTGCAGTAGACGCAATAGAGTATAACTGTATGTCGTTAAAAAATATTTTTAACAAATTCCACTCTAAGACACATATGACATCAATGCTTAAAAAATATTACCACATTCCATAATTTTCTGTATGCCAAACTGTAATAAATTAGCTTCACATTAATAAAAATTGAATGGCAATGACTAGTCCCCACTAAACTCAATGTCAAATATTCAAGAACACATCTAGAATCATTATTCAAAACACCCCCTGCAGTTAATTATGCGTGGTAATGTAAATAAATAGGCGTCATGGTGTTCAACACCACAATTAAAAAGATGGGTCATACCGTCACCAAATTAAATCGAAAAAAACCTCCTCGGGGGAATTGGCATCCCTTGATTCCTCCATTTCGTTCAACATTTTGGCCCACACGTCAATGATGTTTCCAGAAATGTACTCCCCAGGCCTCAAGGTCTCCAAATCTTCTCTCGTCAAAACATTGTCTCCCATCCTAAATAAAACATTGGTCCTGTGTACATTGAACGAAAAAAATAAACAAAATTAATAATAACAAAGATTATAGAGAAATCTTGTTGAAAACCACATATTAAAAAAATGCTTAACCTTGTAGCGCCAACGTTGTCAAAAACCCACTTCGACACATCATTGTGGATCTTATTCATCTTCTGGGCGAAGTCGACCCGTCTCAAATGGAATGGAGAAGACAACTTGACTGTTTTACGCTGCTTCCTAGTGCTCTTACGCGTTTGAGTAGCTGCAGCGGTCTGCTCGGTCGCATCTCCTTCCACCGGCTCCTCAGCCCCCACGACATCGTCACCTATGCCAACCCCAATTACATCCTCCTGTCCTTCAACACCTTGCCCCACGCCAACATGCCCCTAACAAAAACCCGTGAAAAATAAAAAAAAAAAGAGTGTCAAATCTACCACACACATGTAACCAATACAAAAGATGCCAAATTGTAACTATCTGAACATTTATCTTTCACTACTTTTATACCATTTTGCAAACAAAAAAATCATGACAGCTTTTATGAACTAAAACAAAAAATTAATAAGTTAATCAATATACCATTTAATAGCTAATATTATGCACCTTTGTTGTCATGTTATACCAAACAAAATGATACAAGACTTAAATATTAAAAACTAAAAAATGAGTATTCTTACACCCTCTTCCTGCGGCTCCCCCCCACCGGGTGTTCCTCTGAGTATTGACGTGATGTCTCAAGAACGTCTGTCTAATTCGCAACATTGGGATCCTGCGTCAACCTAATACTGAAATTCGGCATATCCTCAGATACTTTCTGGAACTCCTCTCGGCGACATGTAGCCTCTTCAACCTTCTCAAGAGCGGCTATGTTTTTCTGGTTACTCTGCACGCGTTCATCTCGCCGCGATTCACCGACAATAGTGTCCCCGACACGGTGTCTTCCCCGGCTTGTCCCCGGGAAAACATATGAACTTCCTAGCCAATTCTTGGATTTTCCCAAAATCGGGGTTCGAAGCCAGTTCCCTTGGTGCATTGTCGAGCGTTGCAAGGATATCCATAACTTGCTTGCATGCCCGCTACTTGCGTAACACTCCCAACAATACCCCGCACCAAAAAAACATAAGTTTTTGTCAATTGTTTCATACTCATTTCAATGAATCTTTGAGCTTAAAAATAACTATCAAAATATGTAAGACAGTAAAAATTGTGCACGGTGTGTATTTGGGACTAATATGATGCCAAATTGTAACTATCTGAACATTTGTATGCCACTACTTTTATACCATTTTTCAAACCAAAAAATCATGACAACTTTTATGAACTACAACAAAAAATTAATTAGTTAATCAACATACCATTTAACAACTAATATTATGCACCTTTGTTGACATGTTATACCAAACAAAATGATACAGTACACTGAATATTAAAAACTAACATAATAACATGTCCCGTACAACTACCACATACTATGTTTGTTTGTGGCCTTCCCTATTACAAACAGTATATTGGAGACTAATATGATGCCAAAATGTAACTATCTGAACACCTATCTGTCACTACTTTTATACCATTTGCAAAAAAAAAAAAATCATGACAGATTTTATGATCTAAAACCAAAAAATTAATTAGTTAATCAATATACTATTTAATAACTAATATTATGCACCTTTGTTGTCATATTATGCCAAACAAGACCATACAGTACTCTAAATATTAAAAACTATCATGATAACATGTCCATAAACCTACCTCTCCATGTATAAAATGAAACAAAAAAACAAACTAAAACTGAAAAAGGAATTGGCACCTGCACACCACCAGCAACGAATGTCGGGGGCCGCACCGGGGGAATGTTTTGCTCCCCAGGTGGCTGCATAACAGCAGGATGAATTGACGGTGGCGTGTCCTGTGTATTGCATGAACCAATGCGTACGGCTCATCAATTGGGCAATCAATCCAAATGCCAAGCCCATATCCGTCAGCGTTTCATTTCGCGTTATTCCTATCTTGGATATTTTCAAATGGTAAGCGAACGCACACACGGACCACCTTGGGAAGGCACAAATGGCCAATACAACTCGGTCCATGTATAAACCCCCGTGATACAAAAAAAAAAAAAAAAAAGGTTAATTATTTGTTGATTTTGATTAAGCCGAATATAATTGATATATGTACTTACAATCAAAAAAATGAGGGGGCCGTTAAAACTCTTCTTCTTTGTTGACGTCCATTTCTCTTTGCTCTCTAGAAATGTCATCAAGGTGTGCTCGCACCAATTCAATTTCGGAATGTCGTCAACATTCTCCAGGCTTTTCATTACAAGCGCGTTTACGTCCGCCCGCATATTCCCGATAATTTGCGCATCCACCAACGCAATAAAGTTCCTCCCGAACCATATACCACCTTCCACGCCCTCCAACATATTTTCGACACCTCTACCGCCGTAATTGAATATGAATCATCCGGATTAGGCTCAAACTGGGACTGCCATTCAACATATGCTTGGCTTGTTTCGGATTTTGTTTTTTTCTGGACTCTAATTCCACCTCTAGAGAACCCCAAAACATGCTCGACATCCTTTTCACCAACACGAATTGACCTCCCGTCTGACAAAATCAACTCACATCTGAGAGAGTTGAAGTTATCTACCAACCAATAGATAAATCTCCCCGGGAGTTCTTCAATGTTTATCCCCAGCAAGCTCCCGAATCCCATTTCAACAACAGCTCTTGTCTGGTGATTATTGAGCCGAACCAATGCGCCGGATAAAACATTGGGGACGGATCTGGTCCTGAGTTTGGGCAGCGAAGCTTTGATCACAGATTTAGCGCTCTTTCTCCTGGGGTTAACGTCACTCGGACCCTCGCTTGGGACTCAAATAGGTCTCTTCCTATTACCTCTTGCCATTTAACCTGGAATTTAGAAAAGACAAATAACATCACATTACGTACATAATACGAAAATGGAGAAAGTAGCAGGGCCAAAAACACAAAAATCATACATTGTGCAAAAACACTGTTAAAAAACAAAAAAAACCACAATACCCTATGCACCGTTCACCATACTAGTGCAAAAGACACAATAACCTATGTATATATACACCAAACTTAATAAACAAAACACCAAAGTATGAATGAAAAAACACAAACTTCATGCATTCTACAAAAATATGCACAATAGTACCTCAACCACAATACCCCCATGCACAGTTCACCATACTAGCGCAAAAACCACAATAACCTATGTATATATATACCAAAATTAACAAAAACAAAATACCAAAATATGAATGAAAAAAAAAACTTCATACATTGTGCAAAAATATGCACAATAGTACCTGAACCACATTACCCCTATGCACAGTTCACCATACTAGTGCAAAAACCACAATACCTATGTATATATACACCAAAATTAACAAACAAAAACACCAAAATATGAATGAAAAAAACAAACTTCGTACATTGTGCAAAAATATGCACAATAGTACCTGAACCACAATGTCCTATGCACAGTTCACCATACTAGTGCAAAAACCACAAAACCCTATGTATATATACACCAAAATTAACAAACAAAACACCAAAATATGAATGAAAAAACACACACTTCATACATTATGCAAAAATATGCACATCAAATTGGTTATGTATATACCAAAAGCACAAAGAAAAATGTCATGCTTGCGTAAGATTACACCAAAAATATGAATGAAAAAGCACAAATTAACGGATGGATTATACAATTCGTTATCTATGTGTATATCATTTTGTCCTAAACTTATACTATATGGATTGCAGTCAAATACATTCATAACTGTAATTTCACATACCCAAAATGCAAAAAAGGACGTGTGTAGGAAAATCGATTGCAAGAACCCTACAAAATTAAAAAAAATATATATGAAATAGAACTAGGTCACACAAAAACTAAAGAAAACCCATAAATAAACCTCTTCAATTGGTATAAAACATGTAGGCGATGTAGGAAAAAAAAGACCTTGCACTGTCATCTTCGTCCACCCCCAAAATAAATCGAAAGAATGGAATCAGTGCATACCTCGATGAAGATTTGCAGAAACATTTTGGAGGGTTTATGCCCAAAAACATTGCGCCCATGCACTGAAGCCTCCCTCTGGGTCGCTTTTTTCAGAGAAGAAGTGTTGTGGCCGGCGGTTTGTGGGTCGATTTTTTCAGAGAAGAAATGTTGTGGCCGGCGGTTTGGGAGAAGTAATTTTGAGAGAGATGAACAAAGTGAAACGTGTGATAGTGGGGTATGTGGGGGTGGACGAAATCTTTGAGAATATTGTGAGAAAAAAATGGGCAAAAAAGCGGGAGAATTATTTGGTGAATGAATCCCTAAAAAATAGGAACAATGTTTACAGTTACCATTTTAAACGTTACACACTATTTGTAATTTGCCTAATTTGCCCTTAAATGGGCTGGTTTCGATTTTATTAAAAAAAATGGAAAAAAATCAGGCCTTTGGATTAAACATGTTAGTGGTCTAGATCTGTCCACACTGCCACATATTAAGGGGCTTGCCACATATGATCCAATATCTATATATATATATATATAAAGTTGTCTCTCGTTTAAGATATCATATTCCGTTAATTTGAATGTGCTTTATATTTGGGAAAATGACATGAATGCCTCATTTTCCATACCCAATCTCTGCACAATACCAATTTCCTCTGATTTTGGACAAAAATACCATTTTCCGCTGAATTTTGACAAAAATACCTATTTTTCGCTGATTTTGGACAAAAATACCCACTTTCCGTTGATTTTTGATAAAAATACCCATTTTTCGCTGATTTTTTGCGTTGGTTTCTTTGTTGTTTCAAACATGTTTGTTGTTTCTTTGTTGTTCATACCTGTTTCATTTATGTTTCTTATATGTTTCACTTACCCAACTTTTCATTGAATTCCACAGTTGCATGGAGAAAATCTCAGGTGGTATGCCACAATGGACAATGGGAAGAAAATAGAGAGTATACCAACTTTGTTCTAGGGAGTTGGTGAATATTTCCGTTTACTTTAGCTTTGGGGATAAAGATTTATGCTATCTGTAAACTTTTTGAGTCTCTAATCAAATAAGTAAAGTATCTTCCTAGGAGATGAATGTACAATACAGATTGATTTAATTTTTCAGATACACTAGTTTGTTATCATTTGTAACCCTGCTTATACTTTGCTCAATTGTGCTTATGATCACTACACCTTGCTACTTTCTTTAATTTCATCAACATGTTGAGTTTATTCACGTGAAAACTGAAAAACCCATGTAAATTAGGTTTTGCTTTCATCAGTTACTCATCCTTGGGTTGACAATTACTCCCTCAGATTCTAGGATAAAAGATATATTTTTGTTAATTAATAATATGTTTCTAATAGTGTTTCTTTTTAATAATGTTTTTCAAAAGTTATAAAATAAGTTAATTTATGGAATTAATGGTTCTAGGACTGAGTCTAAGATTGGATTGAGTTTAAATACGAGTTCTTAAAAGTTTCAACATTTCCGAGTTTCGAATGCATACAAGCTCACTCCAAAACACACGACTCATTAGACTGTGCTAATTTACTACAAACTTTTATCACATATCCCCTGTTTCACAATTGGTTCTTACATGTTTCTTACATGTTTCAACTGATTACACCATCATTAAAGATTTACGTAACAACAATTCTCTAATATCATTAGAAAGTGGAGGTAAAATCTCAATGTCGTTGTCATCGTCATCACCATTTTGCGGCTTCAACTTAGCATGATTGTGAAGCGGATAGTGAGTCTTGCTTGTTCATTCTCTATCTCAAACGCGCGACGTCCATAGCCTTTCCTTAACAATAAAGTGCTTGGCATAACAAGCAACAAAAATCCCACATTCACTACAAAAGAAATAAAAAAAAGACACACAGTCAGATAGATAACACAACAAATCCAAAAAAATAAAAAAGAACAAAATAAATGGAAAATACATAAAAGAACAAAAGAAACAACTTCGAAACGACATCGAAACAAACGAAAAACTCCAAATCACAAAATAATAAAAGAACACAGAAAAATAATGCATCAGCAACACAAAATCAACAAATCATTCAAATTTTCATTCAACACAGACCCGCGCCCCGCCGCGCATGGGGCGAGTCCACTCCGCCCCGTTAAAACAAAAACCAAATGCTTTCCTCTTTGCATCCATCACAGTCTGGAAAACATATGACAACTCACATAGCATAACAAGATCACATTGCATATTATCTCCATTATAACTATCATGATATGAATTCAGTTCAAAATACAGAAGCAGACAAACAAAAAAGGAGACAGTTTAATTTACAATTAATTGCAAAAGGCTGACGCCCTTTAAAATTTTAATCCCCTAATATACAGTGAAAATCGATGAAGAAAATATCGAAACAAAAACGCGCTAACTCCCTCATAAAAATGAATACGTGCTCCCGATCTCTATAAAAGTCTCTTCCTCTAACTACAAAAAAAAACCAAATTCAAAATTAAAAAAAAATAAAGAGAGAGAGAAAAACAGACTTAGTCGAGGCGGGGCAGCGGAGAAGATGGCGAGGCGCCGGCGAAAACGAAGAGGTGCAGTCGTGCAGCAGGTGGGAGGTGGAAATTAAGAGAGAAGGATTTCAGATTTTGATTTTTGAGGGAGCTAGGGTTTGTGAAAAAAGGAGGAAGAAGTCTTAAGGGGAACTGAAAAAAAACTTAATAAAAGTTCTTAAACCAAACATGTGATGAAATCAAAGGTAGGGTATTTTTGTCATGGGATAGAGTGGGTGGGGTATTTTTGTGATTGGTGGGTATTTTTATCTTTTTTCTAAAAATCAGGGTATTTTGTGTAATTTCCTCTTTATATTTTCCTTGTATGGTTAATATGAGTTTGACGGATTATATGATATCTTTATCTATAAAAATTTATATGAGTTGGCATAGTTGAGCCATGTATCAATTATTTATGAAATTTTCATGTACATATGCAAAGTGCTTTAGAAAATCGATGATATTATTATATATATGTACACATATTAATGTATTCTCTGTTGGATTCCAATGATATTCCAAATTATTGTTTTTTAAAGAATGATATTATGAATCGAGGAGAAAAGAAAATGATTATAATGTGGGGAAATGTTATCTCATTTCGAATTAATTCACAGTGATATATGTGATTTGAATTTTGTGCAAACAAGATCCGTCAAAAAATATTTTATTACTTTTATAGACTTGACACGTTCACATGAATGCCATAACGGAATTGGTGAATATGATATTATTACCAAATGTTAAATTGGATTCACAATATAAATGTGGAATTCCGTGTTGGGACACTGCGATAGCCAATCAGCTATAGGCAGGGAACAAAGTGCCAACTTGAGTGTTGTGATGGTTTGGTGTCATGACATCTTTGGTGTTATGATACCTTTAACCTTAGCTCTATGGCTTTTTGAGTGTCATAAACATGTGAAGAATGCATGAGCAAATCTAAATGTCCTTGTGTGAGGCATATGATTTAGCGTCCCCTTGTGAGGGAGTACATGGCAAGTTAACTCTACCTAGAATATGGTGAATGTATACAACTGAGTCTTTTAGCCCTCCTGGGAAATTCTTTGGAATTTTGCGTAGGCAATTGGACTGTTTATCAGTTGGCAATACAATCACATTTGAACTTTATGAGAAATAACAATTATTATATTGATAATTCTCAAAGTTGACCTTATTGCACAATGTGAGGGTGATGGATTTTGCCTCAACTGTGGGTTTTGTTTGGTAAATATAAATTTACCTCAGTCTTGACAAAGATTGACCTCAATAACTGTGGAGTCAAAGAAATACAAGTTTCTTTGAGAGGTATCCTTGTATTTCTTTGAGATGTATCCTTAGAAAAGAGGATATGAGTCAATTGACATTGACAGGGCTGATTGATAGCTAAAAGGGGTCACCTGTGATTTCTCTGGAAGAGGTGCATCTTTTAGTGTACTCTTTAGTGCTGCAACACTGCACATATTGAGGTACAAAGGAAATGTGTAGAAAAAGGCTTTAAAGGCTAACCTTATCAAGGTAGGCCCAAAATGGATTGTTGTACCGAACTTGAAGGGAACATGTACAACTATTAAGTTATTGTAAAGTTTGGCAAACGATAAAGTCAAACGAATCTCTACCTAAAAAGAGATGACATATTGCAATAGTTTATATGAGCTTAAGGTGTTATAAAACTACATTGAAATTGAAGGGCTTGAAAGTCCACCGGTGGCACTTATGTCGATTTGAAGTGGTTACACATGCTCAGAGATTATATGCTCAAATATGTAAAGATAGTGATCTCAATCTTGCGCGCAAATTTGATTGAAGAAGAGATTTACCAAGAGATCAAGTATATCGATTATCGAAGGGAATAGGATTGAAGCCCATTACGCATGAATCTTTGTAATGGTAACCCAACCATGATAACTGGAGATCCCAAGAACTTGGTTCAATGGGACAACTAAGTTATGAAGATTCAGTTAAGCACTTAGGATAAAATTCCAATATATTCCTATGATTAAAAGTGTTTTCTGGAGAAGTATGTAAGGTTAAGTTCAACTTTTAATGATTCCTATAGCTTGGTTAAGCTAAGTGGGGTATGGCAGAATACTATTAATAGGAGGTCACCTATGTAAGTGTGAAGTGGGGCCGCTTCTATGAGAATTTTAAGGCTTGAATTCTCTATAATACTTATGAAATCCAAGATTGTTCAGGAACGAAATGTACACAACCATGAGAACTGGAAAATGTTAGAGAGGTTATTATGTGGGTGTTGTTCTCTTGGTTTACACCAACGACTGAATAGTTCAAGATATCATGTTCATTGATTAGCCAAGTGAATCTGATAATACTCCACTAGGGAAGGTTCAAAGCTAGAAGCTACATCTCTTGATGCAATAACTTTCCGTTTGTACTCTTTTTTGTGTCTGCATTCACATGTGCATTTGCATTGATTCACGTAATTTCTCATTCATGTGGGGATTGTTGGAAATATTATAGATATTACTGGGTGAATGAGAAATTGTTGCCAAAAGGTGTGACTGTTCATTTGAAACTATTCGGATTGAAAATGTTTATCTGAATAGTTGTGTTGTTTCGTTTGAAACCAATAGATGTGTCTGTTTGGATAAATGGACATGTCTATTCGAACAGTTGTGTTGTTTCAATTATGACCTTTGGTTATCTATAAATATTCCCCTTATTCTGCAGATTTTTGATGAGCATTAGCAAATTCATTATTGCATACAAACACAAGCATACATTCAGTAAAAAAATCCCATAAAAAAGAGAGTATAAAACATTCGAAGTTTGCCGTCTCTTGTTGTTTGGAGTGCTACTACAATAAGAGGAGACCGTTGTATCTTGGGAAATGTTTGTTATTCAACCGTGGGCACCGTAGCGGGGCAATTCGTCTTAAAGACATAGAGTCGAACTCTAGCCTCGGTCAAAATTTCTGTACTTTTTGCATTTCATTTTTTCTGAAATCCAAGTAAGTTTTCTGATTTAATTTCGGAATATAATATCGCACGTGATAAATCCCCAACAGGCACTGGACAGAACATTTATCAAAGAAATTGATCTCACTTTTTTCACCTATTATTGGGTAATGACTCATTTGATCATCTGAATAAAATTCCACATATGACTTATTAACTCGAAAAAAAGCCACTTATTGTGAACAAATAAAAACCACCTATTGTAATTTCCATTTTGGTTAGATGAAATTGTAATGGCAGACCTTTTCTAGCAGCACATGCCCTTGATGCCTCTCAACTTTTATTGGCTTCATCCAAAATCTCTGTCCCTTCTCTGACACTGCACAAAGACGCCATTCAAAGGGTGGTAGTGGTCCCCCCTCTTTGTTACAAAAATCGTTTCCTCTCTTGCCTTATGGAGGTTGCGGTCTCCTCAAGCAATTGGAGAAGTTTGTTACTCCAAAAACTTTGGTGGTCCCCTCCTCAATTTCTCCTATGGTACCATGATCCCAGGTGGTTGCAACTTCTTCAACAACCTGTACATCCTCAGTGTCCCATATGAAGGCATTGTTTCCCCCTCCTAGGACAGTTCAAGCCAAACTTTTGGATTCTTTGGTAAATCCTGGTTTGGATTCTTTGGATAAAACTTCCACCCCCACTTTTTCCATTATTGTTTCTGGTAAACTCAATTATATCCTTGAACCTGTTAAAAAAGGTGATTATCACTCTGTGACCATCGATGAAAATATTTATCAACAACGTCTTTTGAAATTTGTTTATTCTTGATTGGTCGTGTTCTTCTTGGTAAGGGTAATAAGTCATGGTCTATCATTCCACTTCATAAACGACTTTCTGAATTATGGGGTATTCATAATGATTGGAAATTAATTCCTCCGGGCAAGGGTTATTTTTGTCCAATTTTCAAACGCCCAGGATCATTCCCGGGCTCAAGCTCGTGTGTCTCATTGGGTTCCTGATTTCAATCCTTACAAAGTTATTACTTCCATAACTAATGTATGGGTTCGAATTTTTGAGCTAAGTCTGGAATATTGAGACCCTAACATTATTTTGGGGATTGCCGAAGCTATTGACAATCTGGTTCAGATTGATCATAGGTCCTTAAATGGTTTTCTTGGCCATTTTGTTCGTGTGTTTGTTGATGTAGATCTTGCCAAGAATTTACATGATCAAATTATGGTTGAACGGCTGGGGCAATATTCTTTTGTGTCGATCAGTTATGAGAAACTTCCAGGGTTTTGTTCTACTTGTTATATCACAGGCCACTCGATTGCTTCATGTCGGAGTGCTTTTACTCGATTGCTTCTTGTCAGAGTGCTTTTTGGCGTCCCTCTTCTCAACGGGGACGTTCCAGAGTTTGTAACATTTATCGTCATGTTCATACTTCCAAGGACATGAGCAAGGTCGTTGCTAACTCAATGGATACTGTGGTCTTAACTATGCGTGGTAAGATAGTGGACGCTATCATTACAGACCATAATACTGATCTTGTGATTATGGTTTATTCTTCTACAAAGATTGTTGTTACTTCTCATGTTTCTTTTGGTAAGTTCAATGGTGTTACTGCGGGGAATTATTTTGTTGCTTTAGAGGATGTGGCTGATTTGGATATGGTTATGGACAATGCGAATGACAAAGATAAGGTCGTGCGTTGGATACACACGTGTCTGCTAGCTCCGCTCTGCCTTCGCCATTGAATCCTGCAATTCAACGAGAATATTCATTGGCTACTTTGGATACACATTCAGAATTAGATAACACTGTATTGAATACTGCATCTAGGATACCCCTACCTTTCACGATGGAAACCTTGCCCACTTTTTCTGATATCAAGAGGCGGCCGCAGACAGTTCAATATAAATTGGCCAAGCCCATTCGTCCTCTTTGTCAGGCTATTCAGGATAAGTTGATGGAGGCTTCTAAGCAGCAACTTCTTCGTGATGTTCACTAAGGCCCAAATCCTCCAATTCATAATCTTACTCTTTCGCACGATGCTCAATCTGATAGCTTAAAATCCTTAAATGTGGCTGCTACGACTATGCTAATAAAGTGGATTCATCTGATAATGAGGATTTTAGAGTAATTGTTTAGTGCTTTTATTTATGCATTCTTGTGTGGATTGTTGACTACAATGGTACATAATTGGGAATGCCTTCAAAATGGAAAATTACAGAAACAGAAGATTACAAGAAAAAGAACTAGCTATTGCAACTTCTCTACTAGAACTTTCAGAAAGCCGAGTCAAGAAGAATCTCTTTCCGCAAAGCAATTACGTCTCGGCTAGTGCTCACGGTCTGACGTATTGCTTCCAAAGATAAAATCGCTTACATTTTATGTGTAGTAGCACCACTAACACAGAAGCTCCTTCGAACTAGAAAATGTTGAAGACTGGTTGTTGGACTGTATGTGTAGAATGCAGAAAATTGCTTTTTGATGTATCAGAAATGCTATTAATTTTTCTGAGTAAAATCTGCAATGCACAACAATGAATTTATAACCAACCAGCACCTGCAGGAGATAACAAAACGTAGTAGGCATTAATCCAATTGTAACATCCTAGATGTTACACCCCACTACTGCATAACAGACAAGTAGTGGGCTCTCTTCAGATGACCATTACTATAGGAGTTACTAACTCCAATAGTTGCACGAATCTGGACACCTACAATGTCCAGATTCATTGGGCTCACTTTAGTGGACCTGGACCCTGGCCCAAAGGGCCGGACTGGCCCAAGGCCCAAGCTCAGGCCTAGACCCAAACCCAAGCCCAAGCCTAGTCCCAGGCCGAGGCCGAGGTCGGGCCGAGCGGGCGCGCGCGCGTCTGTGGCCCACTTGTGATCATCCACTTGTGTTGTAGTTTATACAACAAATAACACCTTCTAGTAAATAAAATAGGATAAATAATGATTTGTATTCCATGTGGGATAAGGCAAAAGTCTTTCATCTCCCTTTACATAATTTTTACATAATGCCCATTTATGCGGCTACCTTCGTGTATTAATTTCTTACTCACCGAAATTCAGTTTTGAGAAATAAAAAATACTACGAACATCTATTTGGAACGTAGATTAATAAAATATAATTTAATTCCTCCAGAATTTAATATTTAGCCACCAAAAATTTGGTCAAAATCGGGTCGACTCCCACTTTATCAAAACCAAAATTTCCAACAATCTCCCACATGAGTGGAAATTAATGTGTGCATGAATGCAAACACGTAAACCAGTCTTCAAGAGACAATATTGCATTAGGAAAGGTAGCTTATGGCTTTGAACCTTCCGTAGTCAATACAATTGGGTACACTGACGGCTTAGTGGACGCAATGCCTTGAACTGTTCCTCCACGATGTATACCGAGTCAACAATATTAACACAATAAGGTCTCAAAACCTTATGTTCTCACGTTTTATGTCTGTTTCGGCCATGGACACCTCTTTAGATTCATAAGTGTTACTTTGAAGTGGCCCACACTTCTCACTTATATAGGTGATCTCCTATCCGAGTATCCTGTCATACTCAACCTGAGCGAGATGTAGGAATCATTAAAAGTTAAATGACTTAGCCTCACCACAACTTTGCAGGTGTTTTCAACACTTGGTATTGCTCTCTAGGGATAGGTTATAACATTGTCTCCAAGTGTTACAACATAACCTTCATAGCTTAGTTTTCCCATTGAACCAAGTTCTTGGGATCTCCAGTCATGATGGTTGGGTTACCACTATGATGGTTATTTTTTTTTACTTTGTGGACTTTAAGCCCATTCCCTCTAGCAATTTACTCAATTGATCTCGATTTAGTTCTTTCGTCAAAGGATCTGCCAAATTGTCTTTTGACTTTTATGTAGTCAATTGACATCACACCACTTGAGATCAATTGTTTAACAGTATTATGTCTCCGACGAATATGTCTAGACTTACCGTTATACATATTGCTCTGTGTCCTTCCTATAGCCCCTTGGCTATCACAGTGAATCGTCACAGATTGCACAGGCTTCCTCCAACATGGAATATCTTCCAAAAAGTTTCGAAGCCACTCTGTTTCTTCACCAGCTTTGTCCAAAGCTATAAACTCAAATTCCATGGTGGACCGAGCTATACACGTTTGTTTCGTGGACTTCCATAATACCGCACCACCTCCAATAGTGAATATGTATCCACTAGTGGAATAAGAATATTTCGAATCTGAAATCCAACTAGCATCACTATACCCTTCAAGTACAACTAGATATCTTGAGTAGTATAACCCATAACCCAAGTTATACTTCATGTATTTTAACACCCTGGTTAACGCTTTCCAATGCTCATGGCTTGGATTGCTCGTGAACCTACTCAACATATTCACAAAGTAGGCCAAGTCTGAATGTGTACAATTTGTGATGTACATCAGACTACCTATTATACGTGAGTATTCCATCTGAGCCACTGGTTTGGCTTTATTAGCAACCATCTATACACTTAAATCAATGGGCATCTTTGACGGTGAACTGTCAAAGGCATTGAATTTCTTGAGCATTTTCTCCACATAGTGGGATTGTGACAAGATAATTCCATCAGGAGTTCTGCTGATTTTTATCCCAAGGATTACATCAGCAGTCCCCATATCCTTCATGTCAAAGTTCCTCTTTTGCATTCTTTTAGTCTCCATGATAGTATCATGACTACTGCCCATGATTAACAAATCGTCTACGTATAGACAAACTATGACAAATGCTTCTGATGTTCCTTTGACATATACGCATTTATCACACTCGTTGATTTTAAATCCATTTGACAACATCGTATTGTCAAACTTAAGATGCCATTGTTTTGGAGCTTATTTCAGTCCGTACAAGGATTTTATTAACTTGCACACCTTCTTTTCTTGACCGAGTGCAACAAACCCTTCAGGTTGTTCTATGTAGATTTCAGCATCTATCTCTCCATTCAGAAATGACGTCTTGACATCCATCTGATGAATCTCTAGATTGTGCAAAGCATCAATCACGAGAAGCACCCAAATAGACGCAATCCTCATTACTGGAGAATAGGTATCAAAGAAGTCATATCCTTCTTTTTACTTAAAACCATTGGCCACAAGCCGAGCTTTATATTTATCAATAGTTCCACCTGCTTTATATTTCTTCTTTAGGATCCATTTACATACTAAAGGTGTTATGACCAGCAGAGAGATCAACCAACTCCCAAGTTTGGTTCTGCATAATTGACTCGATTTCACTATTGATAGCTTCTTGCCAGAGCGGAGCATCTGGACTACTTAGAGCCTCTTTAGTCGAGTTTGGATCACCATCTAACATGAATATTTTGTAATCCGGCCCAAAAGACTTAGCCGTCTTAGACCTCTTACTGCGTCTTGGTTCTTCACTAATTGGTGTTGAACCACTTGCAGTTTCGTGAGTTCTTTTATTAGTACCCACTTCTAACTTTTCTCTACAAGGGTAGACATCCTCAAAGAATACAACATTCATTGATTCGATTATGGTACCTTCAGTCATTTCTGGATTTTTTGATTTATGTATCATAAACCTATATGCACTACTTTGGTATGCATATCCCACAAAGACACAATCAACTGTCTTTGGTCCAATTTTAACTTGTTTTGGTTCAGGTATTGCTACCTTAGCCAAATACCCCCACATTTTAAGGTATTTATAAGAAAGCTTACGATTTTTCCACAACTCGTAAGGTGTCTTATATTTCCCTTTAAGTAGTATTTTATTCAATATGTGGTTGGATGTTAAAACAGCTTCCCCCCACATATTCTGGGGTAATCCGGAACTAATCAACATGGCATTCATCATCTCTTTAAGAGTCCGATTTTTGCATTCAGCAACACCGTTAGACCGTGGTGAATATGATGTTGTTGTTTCATGAATTATGCCCGACTGGGTACGTAATTCTTCAAACGGTGCATCATATTCACCACCTCTATCACTCCGAATTATTTTAATCAGGGTGCCAAGTTGATTTTCAACTTCATTTTTATAATTCTTGAAAGCTTCTAATGCTTCATCTTTGCTTCTTAACAAGTATAAGTAGCAAAACCTTGTGCAATCATCAATAAATGTGATGAAATATTTTTTACCACTTTTAGTTTGCACAATTTTTAGATCACACACATCAGTGTGTATCAACTTTAAAGGTGAAGTGCTCCTTTCAACCGAATGAAACAGTAATTTAGCCATTTTAGCTTCAACACAAACTTCACATTTTTTTTGTGAGTTTACTTCAGGTAAATTAATTAATTCTAAATTTACCAATCTTTTTATAACATTCAGATTTCCATATCCTAATCTAATATGCCATAAATTAGAGCACTCAGCAATATAAACAGAAGAAGATTCATTCTTATTCATATTCTCGCCAAAACGGCGTACAGTCATTATATTCATTTTGAATAGTCATTTGTCTAGATAGCCCCTACCAAGAAACTGTCCAAATTTGCTAAGCACAAACTTTTCAGACTCAAAAACTAGTCTAAACCCATGGTTAACCAGCAGTGAACCCGAAACCAGATTTTTGCGGATGTTTGGGACATGCAACACATCATTCAGCTTCAACTTGTTTCCCGAAGTAAGCTTTAGCACCATTGTTCCAACGCCAGCAACACCATAAGAGGCGTGATTCCCCATATGGAGCTTCCTTTTGGTCGATGGGATGTAAGAACAGAATGCATCCTGATCAGAACAAACATGGCAAGTGACACCGGTATCCACAAACCATTCTTTTGAGTTATCCACCAAATTGGCTTCAAACACCACCACCGACATGTCTACGTCTGTCAGCTCCCTTTCTTCAACCACATTGGCATTGGATGCGGTTTGGTTTTCTTTTTCTTTGGTTGATGACAGTTCTTTGCCATATGATTTGGTTTACCACAGTTGTAGCAAGCTCCCTGGAACTTTCCAGCTACCGGTTTATTGCCTTTATCGTTATATTTTTTCTTTGAATTACTTGATGAACCGTGCTCCATCAAGTTAGCTTTCGACTCCATAGGGACAAGCCTGGACTTAGAGTCAATGCTCCTATTGTCTTCCTCAATTTTGAGTTTGACAATCAGATCCTCTAGTCCCATATCCTTTCGCTTATGTTTGAGATAATTCTTGAAATCCCTCCAACTTGGGGGCAATTTCTCAATCAAAGCGGCCACTTGGAATGCTTCCGACAAAACCATTCCCTCGGCAGAGATTTCATATAGGATCAACTGGAACTTCTGAACTTGTTCCATCACGGTTTTAGAATCAACCATCACAAAATCCAAGAACTTACCAGACAATAATTTCTTTGTGCCGGCATTCTCGGTTTTGTACTTCTTCTCCAAAGAATCCCACAATTTTTTGGAGGATTTCACAGCACAATACACACTGTAAAGTGCATCACTAAGTCCGTTTAGGACATAGTTACGGCACAGAAAATCACCCTGGCCCCATGCATCAAACGCAACACGTTTTTCAGCATTTATTTCGTTCTCAGCAACAACAGAAGAGTCATCGGTCAGATATTTCGCCAAACTTAGAGTAGTCAGGTAAAACAGCATTTTTTGCTGCCATCTCTTGAAGTCAAAACCCATGAATTTTTCGGGTTTCTCAGCTTGAGCAGGAGGGATGATTGGGGTTCTGCTTGTGCTCACCATCGTGAAGATCATATAATTATTTTGCGATTGTTGATTACAATGGTATATAATCGGGAATGCCTTCAAAATGACAAATTACAGAAACAGAAGATTATAAGGAAAAGAACTAGCTATTACAACTTCTCTAATAGAACTTTCAGAAAGCCAAGTTCAGAAGAATCTCTTTCCGCAAAGCAATTACGTCCCGGCTAGTGCTCACGGTCTGACGTATTGCTTCCAAAGATGAAACGACTTACATCTTCTGTGTAGTAGCACCACTAACACAGAAGCTCCTTCGAACTAGAAAATATTTAAGACTGGTTACTGGACTCTATGTGTAGAATGCATAAAATTGCTTTTTGATGTATCAGAAATGCTATGAATTTTTCTGTGTAAAATCTGCAACGCACAATAATGAAATTATAGCCAACTAGCACCTGCAGGAGATAACAAAAAGTAGTGGGCATTAATCAAATTGTAACATCCCAGATGTTACACCCCACTACTGCATAACAGACAAGTAGTTGGCTCTCTTGAGATTACCATTACTGTAGGAGTTACTAACTCCAACAGTTGCACGAATCTAGACACCTACAATGTCCAGATTCATTGAGCTCACTTTAGTGGACCTGGACCCGGGCCCAAAGGGCTGGCCCGGCCCAAGCCCAGTCTCATGCCTAAGCCCTGGCCCAGACCTGCGCTTGTGGCTCACTTGTGATTATCCACTTGTGTTATAGTTTATACAACAAATAACACATTCTAGTAAATAAACTAGGATAAACAATGATTTGTATTCCATGTGGGATAAGGCAAAAGTCTTTCATCTCCCTTTACATAATCTTTACATAATGCCCATTTATGTGCCTACCTTCGTGTATTAATTTCTCACTCTTTGAGAAATAAAAAATGCTACGAACATCTACTTGGAACGTCGATTAATAATATATAATTTAATTCCTCCAAAATTAAATATTTAGCCACCGAAAATTTGGTCAAAGTCGGGTCGACACCCACTTTATCAAAACCAAAATTTCCAACATGGATGTCTGTTCGCCTTTTTTTTTGCTTCACCGCAAGTGTACGGTGTAGTTTATAGAATAGGGTAGCAAGGTCGTATCCACGGAGACTAATAAATTATTATGCTAAGTATTGAACCAAGATAGTCTTATTTTTATTTAGACGATCGAAATTTGATGATTGTTGTATTGAGATTAAGACAATTTAAATCACTAAAACACAAGATTGAGATAATACAAATGATAGAAGTATCAAGATAATGGAATGGATTTCCGAGTTAAGGTTTCGATTAATAATCCTCTTGTTGTCCGATTAAATCAAAGCCAAAGTTATTATCAATATTCCTATAAGACGATCACAAAGCTATTTTATCCCCCCTCTCGAGATGTATATAAAATGTAGATTGAAATATCTATGCTAGCATCTCTACTCAACAATAGATACACAACTCCCAAAAGCATCAAAGATCAAATGTCCTCACAATATTCGCAAACCTCTCGATTCATGCAAATATTTGTGTCGAGTATTCAAGATCTAATATTGAAACTCATCTCTCGAATTATGAATCAATATATCAAACAAGTTAAATCATTGATCAAGTGATAAAACAAGAATAAGCTCAAAATACTCAAATAGGCTTTAAGATAATAACTTCAACTAAGATTAAAACATCCAACAAGAGTTCATTAATCTACTTCCAAAACCCGGAAATCTCAAGAGTTTAGCTACACATGATTTCTAAACAACTCATAAATAAATTGTTCAAAGCCATTACAACTAAAATGAAAGATTGAAACTAAAAGAGAAGCAAGAAAAACTTAGGGAAGTCGACAATCTCTCGATATATCTCCGTTCCTTAAGCTCCGATGCAACCCGATTGTCTCTTTGGTGTCTTCTTCCAAGAATAGACCACTTGTCTTGTTTTGTAGATCCCAAAATATGTCTCATTCCCCCTGTGTGCGCCCCCAAAAGCCTTCTTATACTCCCCATCATGTTTAGGGCTTAATGCGGCCAGTTGTGGGATTCGGCCCAACAGACGCACGGTCGTGCGCCCACGCACGGGTTACCCGTGCGCCACCCTCTGGAATACCCCAACTCTCTCGTAGGGCGCACGGGTGGTGCGTCGAGCACGGCCTACCCGTGCGCCACTCCGGTAAAAATCCTCGACTCTGTAGGCGCACGGGTGGTGCGTCGGAGCACGGCCTACCCGTGCGCCATGTCGCAGCCTTGAATCCACCTTATACAGGGGTGCACGGGTGGTGTCTTGAGGCACGCCCAACCCGTGTGCCCCTGTTTCTTCCGTGAACGCTCAATTTTCGCTCTTTTAGGCTTCACGTTTCGTATATCCACTCAATTCTCCGCGTTTCTACTTTGCTTTCCTCATATTTTTATTCAATTAGCTTCAAATATCATGAAATTCCTACAAAATAAGCAAAGTGTAATATCTTTTCCACAAGGAGTGAATATGTAACGTTTAACGCGAGTATATGCATGTTTACTTATCATTATAGCTCGAAATACGCATCAAAATACATGCAAAATTCACGCTTATCAAAATCCCCAAACTTAAATGTTGACCGTCCCGATCAACAATATTTAGAACACGATAAAGCATAACAGGAGATAAAGATAACAATAAGCACACAAGAAGTCTACAAGAAAATCGAAATTGTTTGTCATGAATGCTGAGTACAACTCAATCAAGCCTCAAATATCTAATCAAAGAACACGCCTCAAATAAAACAAAGTGAAATGCTCTGAATCCAACTCTCATAGTTAAGTGTATACTCTCATCTCACGAGGTTATAGGACGTGTTTACGCTCAAATCAATTCGATGTTGCAAAATTACCATAGGCTTGCAATTTGTCTCATATCTCCGCCACGAGAGTGTATGCAATTTGTGAATCATAAAGGACTTTCTCATATGGTTGTAATGAAGGCTCTTTGGTTTAGGTAGGAGATTTTTGGATAAAGTGACTCAAACTCGAGTGTATAGACCGATGAGCATATCAATCATTTTCATTCCAATCCCATATGCTACTCCAATCATCCCTCATTTTTATCAACTTCATTTATCTCCATTTCCGTCTTTTCTTTTGAGAATCACCTCCATTCACAATCCTTCGCCCCCCAAGTATATCCACTTTTCAATCTTTTTTTTTTTTTTCATTTAACCAAGTATGCCCAATTATCCTATTTTTCAATTCCCACCCATTCAACCTCGTTCATTCCTCTTTTACTCAACGGTATACATTCGAGTATAAGGTGATGGAAATATAGTAAGATCAAGGGTTAAATTTTGTGGTTATCAAAGAAATAGGCTATAGGCTCAACTTGGCTAACTAGGAATTTTTCACATCTTTAGGTAGGTAAAAGGCTTGAAAGGCTAGCAAAGATGGCCTTTAATCACATTCACAATTCGCATACAACATGTGGCCTTGACAGAGATACCCAAGCAAGTTCTAGAATTTTAACAACATGACTGATACACTCAAATCACAACAAGACTGCGCAAGATACAAGCAGTAAAGGCTCAAAAGCTCACAGGCTTGTCAAAATGTAATTCAAAGCATCACACCAAGTTTTTCATATCAACATGCTCAAAGTTATCTATTCAAGGCTCAATCAATCCATAACCAGCATCCAATCCCAACAATATGAATTCTCAATCAACACACAACCAACAAGTTGCACATGCTTGGTCAACACACTCTCTAACCACTACTAAATCAATAAACATGCTAAAGCTATAAACGTGCTCTAATGCAAATGCAACCTAGCATGCTCTAATGCAACTATATGAAAACACAAAATGCATGAACTTTTTTTTTTTTTTATGTATGTATCCACACTTTTCATGTATTAAAATACTATCTCTCCCCCAAACTTGAATGAAATTATAGTGTCCGAAGGGGAAAAATAGAATTTCAATAACGAAAAGTGGGGATATACGAATCATCACGGCGGTGGTGGTGGGAAATGGCCTTGGGAGATATGCCACATTTGTAACTGTTGGAGCACTTGCCAAGTCTCCTAGGACCTCCGATCATAGTCCTCCCGGAATGTGAGAAAATCAGCTCGATGCTGCCTCAAATCCTCTCCTTGTCGCCTCAGCTCCTCTTCTTGCCGACGCAAGTTCTCCCCAAACGCATAAAACATGTCTTGAAAATTGGCGTCGCGATGGGGTCCTCCACTGTGAGACGGACCGGGGCGATCTCCGCTTTGAGAATGTCGAGGATAATCGCCTCCGTGTGAGGATTCGGGTATATCATACCCAATTTGGGGGTGATGAGGTTCCATCCCCATTTCGCGTCCATGTATCTCATCCTCCTCCTCCACCATATCTTCTTCATCCAAGAAACCTTCAACTCTGCGCCTCTTTCTTGCCTCTATAGCCTCGGTAATTCGGTTATGTGCGTCAGAGTTCATTAAGAAGTTGGTGGTGTCCATCAATGTATCGACGGTGGTGTATGGCGGGTTAGGCAACGGAAATGAAGCACCTTTCTTTTGTAGAAGCACCAATCTGTTGTCTTCATTCGCTATGAACTTCATATGGTGCAACGATGCCAAATTAACCCGAGTGCTGCCCGGGATAGGCTCCAAGCCTCGAAAATCGACATTGAAATGCCGGGCAATAGGGGTAATGAGGCCCCTATAGAAATCGTACCCTTCCCGCCTAGCTAACTGCTCGATTTGTTCGGCAAAATTGACGGTGTTTGTAGGGGTGTTTGTAACCATACACCAAAGGAGATAAAGTTCCTTAGTCGTCATACCTCCAATGTTTTCTCGGGCGAACACGGAGGATGCGATCACGCGTTGAATATACCGGAAAACGGGATTCCGGATCCGGGGAGGCTTTGGCGGTCCGCGCATACAACATTGGCCCCGTTTGTGGTGTTTCCACAAGCATTCTCCTTAAGTCGTATTGATCATAATGGGGCATCGGGCGGGTACGAGCGTTTGTTGGGACCTCGAAAATGGTGTTCAATTGGGTCATAGAGAGTTGTCTACGAACATTCCCCAACCGAAATTTTATCATATACGGTTCGAAGGTCCCGCCTTGTCCGAGTACTTCCACGGTACTCAAGAACTCCAATGTATACTTTTAAACGTCGGCCACCTTCGGCTCATGAAGTTCGTCCATCCTACCTTGGCGAAAAAGACGCCACACGTCCTCATGTATCCCCAAAGTTTGGGTACAATCATTGTCGGCGTAGCGGATGGAGCTATTTGGCGGCCGATCAAGCGATTCCAGCGCTCAAGATCATCGGCATTTGTCAAGTTGACCCCATATGCCTCCTGGGACTGTTTTTGGTCAACCTCCGGCGGTGCCACGTCGCGTTGTGCCGCCCCGCGTGCACGTCTCCTTCCACTCTGTGGGTTTCTTCGCTCGGCCATAAGGAATTTGTACCTGGAATACATTCTATTAGCCTCCCAATATCATCAATGGCAACAACAAAGTAGGGAAGTAAAGCTAACATATTAAGTGATGTAAATTCACATGCCCAAGTCACTTTGATCGATCAACTACCCCAAACAAACAAAAATTATGGCCATTCTCGACAAATATTAGCTCAAATAAACATTGGCCATGCCTTATTCATCAACAATTCAACCTACATCTCCTCAATTATACAAGCCCACAAGGTGTTTGATAATTTGCCTCAAAGAATAATTCACATCATTTATAGCAAAAATATCAAAATACACACCTACCATGCTCCTTAATACATAATTAACGCATTTAATTGACAAGGAGAAACGGTGTTCTTACCGGAATTCTCTAAGTTAAACTCGAAATTGAAGATTTGAACCCTAGGTCCTTTTGTTCACAATTCTTCAAGCAAAGTCAAATTTGATGCAAAGTGAAGCTCAATTGTGATGGGGGAGGTGTTATGCAGATGAATTCAAGTGAAAACTAGGAGAAATTTTCGAAAACTAGGGAGGATTCGAGAGGGCCGCGGAGTTGAGGGGTTTGAAATGAAGAACAGTTTTTTTTTAAAACCGTCCAATTTATCCTTAGCCAAGGCGCACGGGTGGTGCGCCCACGCACGGTTACCGTGCGCCACCCCGGTGAATTTGCCCAACTCTCTGCAGGGCGCACGGGTGGGGTGCCAACGCACGGGCTACCCGTGCGCACCTGTACAGCAAATTTCTCTCTCTTTTTTTTTTTTTTTTTGAAACTAAACACACACGAAAAACCGTTGGGTTGCCTCCCAACAAGCGCTATATTTAACGTCGTTAGCTTGACGCCTTTTGATTCCGATTATGATCCTTGCGAAATGAGGCTTGTCACCTCATCGTGCAGTTTTCCATGCCAATCCCGCTCACTTGGATGTACACCTCCCTTGATTATTACTAAAGGAGGTTTTTCATGCTCGTCAACTATCCACATGTTCTCCTCTCCATCGTGCGAATGGTACGTGCACGCTCTTGGTTCAACTTCAGGCTTTTTGTGCCTTTCCTTCTTCTTCCTTGTTAATCCCTGCATATTATCTTTAGAATGCACACAATTATTCAAGCTATTAGCTTGAGTACAGGAATTAGCAATTGTTTTTGTTTTACAACCATTAAGATCATCATGTCCTTTCACATTCCGGAGAACGGAAAATGAAATACGCTCATCATCAACTTGTAATGTAAGCTCCCCTTTCTTAACATCTATTAGTGCTTCCGCGGTTGCCAAAAATGGACGCCCAAGTATAAGAGGGGTGTCACAATCCTCATTCATATCTAGCACTAGAAAATCCACGGGGAATATGAATTTATCGACTTTTATGAGCACATCTTCTAGTATCCCCGTTGGATATACGAGTGATCTATCCGCGAGTTGTAGGGTGACCGTGGATGGTCTCACTTCTCCGAGTCCAAGCTTCCTGAGAACGGACAGTGGCATCAAATTAATACTAGATCCTAGATCACAAAGTACATTATCAAAGAAAATATCGCCTATTGTACAAGGGATAGTGAAACTCCCCGGATCTTTCAGCTTTTGCGGTATTTTCCTTTGTATGAGTGCGCTACATTCTTCCGTCAAGTTTACAATCCCATTCTCCGCCCATTTGTTCTTGTTGGACATCGCTTTCCTTAAAAACTTCGCATAATTTGGCATCTGTTTCATTGCTTCTGCAAAAGGAACGTTAATGTGCAATTTTTTAAACATGCCCACAAATTTAGCAAATTGATTATTCAGATTAGTCTTGTGAAACAATCGGGGAAAGGGAAGAGGAATATTATATTTCAACAAATTAGAGTTAGGATACGATTCACGTTTCTTGGCTCTTTTTGTTTATCTATTTGTTGCTCGGTTCCTCCCTTTAACTTTCATATTGCCTTGGAAGCTTCGTTTCCATTTCCTGAATCAATGGTAGGTTCGGCATCACACACGTCCTGGTCGTGCATTGATATACGGGTCGTGCGTGACTCCAACGTCACACCAATATCAACATTTTCAGACTCTTCATTCTCTTTTCCACCCCACACATGGATGGCATTGCAATGTTCCCTCGGGTTGACCTCTGTGTTGCTTGGAAATTGACCCTTTTGATGTTGACTCCCCACAATTGCAGCCAATTGACCGATTTGAGTTTCCAGACTCTTTATTGAGCTTGCCACTTGTTGTTCTAACTTATCCATCCTAAGGTCTTGCTTATCGAGGCGGCTCCTCGTCTCATTCATGAAAGCACTAGATTGATTTATGAAAGAGGTGAGTATATCTTCCAACGACGATTTGCCTCCTCCATTACCGCCTCCACTCGAAGCATTGAATCACGGTGGAGGTTGTAACACATTCTTTGTATTTGCATAGGAAAAATTTTCATGATTTCTCAACCCTGGATGGTAGTGTGTTGGATTTGAATTATTCCTAAATTGCTTGAAATTCCTAAGTTATTCACATAACTTATCTCTTCCATTGGATATAGAAGAGCTTCACTACCCGTGCTCGTATCTGCTTCTGGCCCCTTCGTAAATACATTCAATTGAGTCGTTAAAGCTGCTACTTGTGCCGACAGTGTTTTGATAGGGTCTGATTCTGAGATTTCGGCTACTCGTTGTACATTGGATCTTTCAGATGGCCATTGGTAACTGTTCATGGCCATTTCCTCAAGAAGATTTAAGGCATCTTGTGGAAACCTTGCCAACAATGCTCCTCCCGCTGCGGCATCTACAAAGGCCCTTGTTTGCCCCATTAAACCATTGTAGAAGAAACATAACTGTTGATCCTCCGGAAAGCCGTGTTGTGGACATCTTCTTAACAAATCCCTAAATCTTTCCCAAGCCTCGTACAAAGGCTCGGAATCAAATTGTCGGAATTGAGTGATCTCACTTTTGAGCTGCAAAGTTTTGCTTGGTGGAAAGAATTTAAACAAAAACTTTTGGCTCAAATCATCCCAAGTGCTCACACTTCCTTGCGTCAAAGTACCCAACCAATTTCTCGCCTTATCCCGTAAAGAGAATGGGAATAGGCGCAATCTTATGGCATCATCTGAGACTCCGTTCATCTTGATCGTATTGCATATTTGGATAAAATGCGCAAGGTGAGAGTTAGGATCTTCTCATTGCAAACCCCCAAATCGATTTTGTTGCACCATATTGATTAGTGCGGTTTGAGCTCGAAGTTGTTGGCATTGATGGGAATATGGGCAATGCCACCGTAATTACGATTCGTTTGTGGTCGAAAGTAATCACGAATGGCTTGTCATTGAACCGATGCTCGGTAACTCGTTTCCACCATTGTTTGGCGGTATTGGTAACTCATTCAAATCCCCCATTATCGGATTGTTTTGTCTTTCAGCTCGTCTAGTGGTAGCACTGATCCTCCTCGCGAAAGCCTCAACTTCCGGTATAAGCGGTATTAATTCCCCCCGCTTAGAGCGCGTGTTCATACACTACCTGGACCAAACTAGAATAAACAAGTCAAATAATGTGGAATTCAAGTCACATAAAAAAAAACAAAATAAATAATAAAGAAAAATGTCTAAATTAAGAATAATTCTATCTATCGCAATATTAGCACCAATAATTGTATTAGTCCCCGGCAACGGCGCCAAAAACTTGTTCGCCTTTTTTTTTGCTTCACCGCAAGTGTACGGTGTAGTTTATAGAATAGGGTAGCAAGGTCGTATCCATGGAGACTAATAAATTATTATGCTAAGTATTGAACCAAGATAGTCTTATTTTTATTTAGACGATCGAAATTTGATGATTGTTGTATTGAGATTAAGACAATTTAAATCACTAAAACACAAGATTGAGATAATACAAATGATAGAAGTATAAAGATAATGGAATGGATTTCCGAGTTAAGGTTTCGATTAATAATCCTCTTGTTGTCCGATTAAATCAAAGCCAAAGTTATTATCAATATTCCTATAAGACGATCACAAAGCTATTTTATCCCCCCTCTCGAGATGTATATAAAATGTAGATTGAAATATCTATGCTAGCATCTCTACTCAACAATAGATACACAACTCCCAAAAAGCATCAAAGATCAAATGTCCTCACAATATTCGCAAACCTCTCGATTCATGCAAATATTTGTGTCGAGTATTCAAGATCTAATATTGAAACTCATCTCTCGAATTATGAATCAATATATCAAACAAGTTAAATCATTGATCAAGTGATAAAACAAGAATAAGCTCAAAATACTCAAATAGGCTTTAAGATAATAACTTCAACTAAGATTAAAACATCCAACAAGAGTTCATTAATCTACTTCCAAAACCCGGAAATCTCAAGAGTTTAGCTACACATGATTTCTAAACAACTCATAAACAAATTGTTCAAAGCCATTACAACTAAAATGAAAGATTGAAACTAAAAGAGAAGCAAGAAAAACTTAGGGAAGTCGACAATCTCTCGATATATCTCCGTTCCTTAAGCTCCGATGCAACCCGATTGTCTCCTTGGTGTCTTCTTCCAAGAATAGACCCTTGTCTTGTTTTGTAGATCCCAAAATATGTCTCATTCCCCTGTGTGCGCCCCCCAAAAAGCCTTCTTATACTCCCCATCATGTTTAGGGCTTAATGCAGCAGATTGTGGGATTCCAGCGCAGACGCACGGGTCGTGGCCGTGCCCACGCACGGTTACCCGTGCGCCACCTCGCTGGAATACCCCAACTCTGCTGTAGGGCGCACGGGTGGTGCGTCGAGCACGGCCTACCCGTGCGCCACTCCGGTAAAAATCCTGACTCTGTAGGGCGCACGGGTGGTGCGTCGAGCACGGCCTACCGTGCGCCATGCTGCAGCTTGAATCCACCTTATACAGGGGTGCACGGGTGGTGTCTTGAGGCACGCCCAACCCGTGTGCCCCCTGTTTTTTCCGTGAACGCTCAATTTTCGCTCTTTTAGGCTTCACGTTTCGTATATCCACTCAATTCTCCGCGTTTCTACTTTGCTTTCCTCATATTTTTATTCAATTAGCTTCAAATATCATGAAATTCCTACAAAATAAGCAAAGTGTAATATCTTTTCCACAAGGAGTGAATATGTAACGTTTAACGCGAGTATATGCATGTTTACTTATCATTATAGCTCGAAATACGCATCAAAATACATGCAAAATTCACGCTTATCAATGTCTTTCAATGGTACTTTTTTCTACCAAGAGTTGGTTTTACCTTGGTAGATTTTAATGAGGCACATACTTAAGCTACCTGATCAGCTTGTGATCAGGACTTTTTTCTTTCTTTTATATATTTACGCTTATTTAAAAAAAATGGCAGACCTTCTCTGAGTTGAATAAAAGGCATTACATTTCTCTTCAAAAATAAAAGTCATTTATCGAGGACAAAAGCGACTAGGTTTTTGAGAGGAAAAACATAATAAAACTAACATATTTTTACATATGAATTTTGTAAGTAAAACTTATAAAATATTTAACCTTACCCGTCTTCTCCCCCATCTTCATGCTCTCTGCAAGAATAATATGTCATCCTCCTCCTTCCGCCATGGGAAGAGGCAAAAGTAATTTTTTTTATTCACTTCTTCTTCGACATTGATTTTTTCAATTTATCCCCTTCGCAGGAGTATGTTTAATTTCTTCCCTCCATGTGAGTAGTTTTCTCTCCTATGCGGAAGTAGATTTTTTTTTTATATTTTCGTTTTTTTTAGATCTATTCGTATACTAGCTAGTAGATTTGTTCTTTTGGGTCTCATTTAGAGTTCTTCATTAGTTTCTGGTAAATCTGCATATCAAAAAAGAGTTTGATGTGGATTTGTCCAAACCTTGTTTGGAAGTGCAAGCAGTGACTCGCCCAACCAAGAATCACAGTCCACTGAGTTTGATATAGGGATGGCAAAATTCCCGTGAGTAACCACCCTCATTGTTACCCGAATAAAATAGGATGGTGGATCACTTAGTAATTTGGGGATGGGATGTGATGGGATGGGGATGGTGATTACCCGTTTATTTAAAACCGGGGATCCGACGGTGATGATATTTATATCCCTCATCTCATTCCCATCCTCATCACCATTGAGATAAAATGGGGATTCTCCATTCCCCGAAAAACATACATACATATATATATATATATATTATTAATATTAATTTTATTTATAGTATTTTGTTTAATTAATTCTAAAACACTTAAGTATTTTATGATATTACTTGTTTTTATTATTTCTTTTACGTATGGATATATGTTATTTTTATTTATTTTAATTATTAGTTATTTTAAGTAATTTTGTGTATATTTTTATTAAAATAGGAAATGGGGAATCCGATTTCTCGGGGGACCCCGTTCCCCGAATAGGGATTCTCATCCCCGTCCCAGATACCCAAATCGGGGAATGATATAGGGATGATGTTTGTGATGGGATTTGGAGACGAGGATTGTATGTCCAATACCAGACTTGTCCCTGCCCATTGTCATCCATAGTTTAATCTCATACATTATGATATATTGTATCTGCTAGTTTAGAGTTTGGTTTGTCTTCCCATTTTCCTTGTTTGAAAGGTAAGAATTTATTTAAGTTTTTTTTTTTTCCATTTGGCTTCAGCATGTTGTATATGTTGGTTATTTCGTATTGATTAATAATAATATAATTTATTTGCTGTAAAAAAACACATAAAATATTTATTTCTTTTCATATTTTAGTCCGAACTCAAATATCTCAAATATATAAATAGTGCATTGCTATTATTTTCTTTTGTTGGTGTGCAATCTTCATGGTACCAATCAACAACCGACCAACGAAATTCACGAGCACTTATGATCTCCGTGCGTGATGTGGATCCACTGATTCAAAATATCCCTGAAATTGACTTTTTCTAACCGCATGATGTTTCATCTTCAACTATCTTATTTCCCAATCAAACTTATTAGGTAACTTCGATAAATATATTGAATAATTTAATTTTTATTTTTTTGCTGTATATTCATACATTGTTGCATTTACTTGCAAAAAAAATTTGTTGTATATAGTTAAGTGTAAGTAACAATTAATAGTGACAACTTCCACGACTATATATAACGTGTGTACATCTAGAATTAAGTTCTATTTACATTCTTTAAAATATCGTTATCCAAAAACATTTTTTCAGTAAAACAAAGGGGGGAAAATGGGGTGTGATTGCTGGTTATTTTTAATTTATGAGGTACATTATTGCAGAGAAATAATTAGAAAATTAATTTTGGAAGGATTTTTTTTTACTAAGTGTGCCTAAATACAAAATGGAACTGTAATGATGATTTTTTTTTTTTGGAACTGTTAATGATGATTATAACTGGAGCAAAAAATGTATGAGATTCGTCGAATATTTGTTTAAAATCAAATAAAGATAAAAGTGTAAAAGTTGTATAGTTGAGAAAAAATATTTTAACGTGGATATATTTTTTAATGTAGAAAAATATATTCAAATTTATTTTCTTATAAAAAAATTGAAAGAGATGTGATTGATGAAAATCTCCCTAAAATTCTTACAAATGATCACAGCCTACTCAAAAGTGATGAATGTCTTTTCATATACAAATAACAAATGTTATGAATAACTTGAAATTAATTAATTATATGTATTCTAGGATTGAGTTTTTATCAGTCTATCACTATATACTAACCTTTATAATTATTTATGAAACTATAATTTTAGATTTAAATCGTATAACAGTACTCTAAACATCTCAATTTAAACTTGACCTAGAACAAAAAGAATTACAGATCAATAATTCCATTTCCATCCCAATATTAATTGCTATAAAGGCTATTATTCAGTATATATATAGACCGACATACTTGGTATAAATTCTAAGATGAGAAAGAATTATCAATTTTTTAATTAGTTAGGAAGATAATATTTTATATTTTCGACGTGATAGGCGCACGGATTGGCTACTTTTTTTCAAGTAAATGCGAATACAACAAGTAGGGGCCTGTCTGCCAATATAAAGAGATTGAAGGCCAAAAAAGCTGTTTCCCATAGTCTACAGCAGGAGGAGGAATAAAATGGACAAAAAAATATTTATAAAATACGAAAAAGAAACACTGGTCAAAAGTGTGGCATTTTCATTAATTAATTTGGGACCCATCAAAAATAATATTTCATTCCCTGGACTATTTTTTTAAAGGGTTAATAACATTTCGTTTAGGGGTGGTTTGATACGACACAAACTCGACCCGAAATTATTGAGAGTAACTCGAATTCAAACACGAACATGAGAAACCCGAACTCCAATACGACTGATACAAATGTAACAAATCTGACACGATTTTACCAATTTGCCTAAAACGTAATTATTTTATAATTTAATTAATTTTTTTAGTATTTTAAACATAACCCAAAATTAACTCGAAATCAAACACGAATTCACTCATTCACATGAATTGTCACCTCTAATTTTGTTGCAATAAATGTATTTAATTAAAGTTTAGTTCGAATATATATAATGTTTTTTTAGGTTTAGTGCAGTGTTTTTTATAGTACTTAGGTGCAGTACTTTCGAGCAAATGCGAATTTGGGAGTAATATATTGGAATAAAAACAGTAAATCCCCAAATTATAACAGTTTTTTACACTTTTCCATCAAATTTTTTATTTTATTTAACTTACCCATACAAATTTCAAGTGATTTACACTTTGTACCCTGGAGCTCGCCACAGGCAGAATATTCTGGCGTGATTCCATCACATGGCTGGCATTGTGGTCGATAATCTCGTCAGAATATTCCGCCGATGGTGAGCTTTAGGGGCAAAGTGTAAATCCCGTGAAGTTTGTATTGATAAATAAAAGATTAGATCGGAAAGTGAAAAAAAAAAGGTGATAGTTTGTGGATTTAATGTTTTTATCCCTAAACTATTTTGAATAGTTGGAGGAGTAAAGTGATGTAACAAAATAAAAAAGGGAAAAAAATAGAAACCATTCTCTTGATACAAGAAGGCAAAGTGCAATTAATTCCTTTTCCTTTTCTTGTATATTAATATAATTTGTTATTTTGTGAAATACTCAATTACTATTTATAGCATAACGAATCGTAATATCTTCACATTTTTCCTAATTTCTACCAGACAAAAATAGGGAAAAGTACATGTATATGTAATTTACCATTATTAAAAAAAATGTAATTTACCACTTTATCACTTTAGTTCTTTACCCGTTTACCTTTAGGCTGTTCAAATCTTGACCTTTTGGTACAATTCCGGCGAATATACACTTGGATGAAAAATTGTACAACACTACACTTGAATGTACTGTAAAATCAGTGTTCAAATTCAATGCAAGTAATTAGTATTAATCATTACTAATAACAATCTGCCAGAGATAAATACTCTACAACAACCTAGGATGCTATCGCACTCTACCAATACTTGTGGTATAATTTTCTGCTAAATCTATAGGGGACCCAATATTTCATTTTTCATTACACAAAAAAATAATTTCAAGTAGGGGTGGCCACGGTTCTGGAACCGCCAGTTCCAAAATCGTAGGTTCCAGTTCCTCATTTTGGAGGAACCGAAACCGAAACCATTGCCTCACGGTTCTGGTTCCAAAACCTAGAAACCAGAATCGACGGTTATGGTCCGGTTCCGAACCCGGTTCCTCCACGGTTTCGGTCCAATTCCAAACCCGGTTCCTTCACGGTTCCGATTTCGATTTTAACTAGAACCTTTTGTTTATCTTTTGATAATTTTTTGATTTTTTTAAAATAATTTATCAATATCAGTTAAAAAAAAAAGGAAAAGACTTGGACTTAATATTAGTAAAGTTTTATAGTTAATATTAATAATAATATTAAACTATTTATATATATTATTAGAGTATAGAAGAATCAAAGTTCATGTCATTCGTTTACAACATTTGGTCTAAAATGTGTCTGATAAAACATCATAATAAATATTTAACATTTCTTCTAGCATGTATTTACCAAAACAAAATTATTGGTTTTAACCTTAAAAAAATGGTTCCATCACGATTCCACCGACGGTTAAAACCGTCAGTTCCACGATTTTTGAGACCTAGGAACCGGAACCGCAAGTCTCTTCATCTCATTTGTAAGTAATTCAGATTCATGACCCTCAATTGTTGTCTTTCTGCTCCGAATTTTGTCTTATTCGCATGTTATCTTAAGCATCGGAGTGGACTCTTTGAGATAACCCCAAAACTCGTCTAACGTTTTTCTCTGTTACTTCATCTCATATGTTTTTCTCTTTACTTTATCTAAATAAATTCAAATATTCAATTAGTCTCATTTAATTTGTAATTACACTTAGACTACATTATTTAACTGCGTATAGCATAATTCAACAAGTACTTTGATTTCTTAAAAAAAGTACTTTGATTAATATTGTAAATAACACTAAATGCATGAAAATTTCATAAAATTAAATTATTAAAATTAATAAAATGATCTTAAACTCCTACTTTAGTGGAAAAAAAAACGATATTTTAACAGGATAGGGAGTAACGAAAAGATGGGGAAAAAAACCTGGGGCTCTTTCCAAAAAATATAACATGTTAGTCATATACTCATATTAACTGATCATTCTGAAATATCAATTACAACACATAACTCTGAATTTTTCTTGATTTCTTACAAGTAAAGTAGGTCTACTAATTATCACTTATATGCAGGAATACAATGTAATATCAAGTATGTTACTGCTGTGGACTTTATTTGGTGAATTGATATTGACACTCGAATAATTACTATTAGTGTTCAATTATTCAAACTTCATTTAAAAAAAAAAATACAATGAACTTATCGTAAAATAGTGTTTATTGACCTTTTATGACTAATTGACACAACCAAGAACACTGTCACTTACACTAGCGATAGTTCAACCCAACCTGAAATTACTGAAGATCACAACTAATACGAACTTATCAATTTATCTTAAAATATAATATCTAAAATTTTATTTAATTTCTAATATATTTTGAACATAAATCGAAATTGACCTGAAACTAAAAACACGAACACGTCTAAATACGAACTGCCACCCGTGGTCATCTCATTTATGCATTGACCCACAAACTCATGAAAATTGAAAATTGAGGAGGGGTATTTTGGTCATTATCAGTGGGAAAAATGACTGTTCAAGTCCTAATCCTAAAATATAAAACACCCAAATAAGAGAATTAAATAAAGTAAATAATTAATTATTTCTCTTATATATAAATCACAAAACAAATGAAATTGTTTTGCTTCTTGTTAACGTCATGCCCTTTCACTTTTCCTCTTTCTGTCTCCCCTTCTCTCCCACCTGCTGCTGAACACTCTTTTTTTTCTGCTTCCCCTCGCCATTATTTCTTTTTTCTCATTTTCTCTCCCAGTATTTTACTTCTTTCCTCTTTGCTTATCCACCTCAAATCAGTGTAAATTTGGTGACATTGCTCTGGAAAAAAAAATGGAGCGAAAGCAGGGGTTTTTCTCGGCTCTCAAGGAGGAAATGGTTCGTGGGCTGTCGCCGGCTCGGCCGAGGAGGGGCCGGAGTCAGTCTCCTTCCGGGTCGGGTCTGCTCCGGCGGAGGAGAGGTGGTAGCGTGGGCCCACCGGAAATTTTGATCTCGAGATCGGGGAGTTTGAGGCCGGGGGTTGAGACCCTGTCCCCGCTAAGGGAGGGTCCGGATCCGAACGGGTCGGATTCCGGGGACCCGAGAAGCGATAGGTGGGCCCACTGGCTTTGCCGGGCCCCTTCTGTTTCGACGGCCGAGGCGGGTTATTCGAGGTCCGATCTCAGACTGCTTCTCGGCGTACTGGGTGCGCCGCTGGCCCCGGTGCACGTTAGCAACAGCGACCCTTTGCCTCACCTCTGTATTAAAGACACCCCCATTGTTAGTTACCTCTCTCTCTACATTTTTCCTTTTTTTTGTATATGTTTGTTTTGGGTTTTGGATTTTTTGCGTATTTCTGAAGAAAGATTAGGTTTTTAGACCATAATTCTTTTAGGTTTTTAAAATTGTTTGTAGGAAGTATTTTTTTTTTTAATTCATGGAAAAATTATTTCCTTAGTAAAAGTTTTCTTTTGGAGTGGATATGATTCTCTAAATTTTGACAAGATTGTTAAATTTATTTATATAATAGGATCCCTTCATTTATAGATTTTGGTTGGTTTCTATATAAAAACAGGGCGAAAAATATGGAAATAAAGAAGAGATAAAATGATGTTAACGCGGATGTAGACTGTTGACCACACATCTTTTTGGTTGGTAAATAGTCACTGTGTTCATTAATTCTTGAAAACAATGAGAAGGATAGTAATAAATAGATTGTGTTGCACATGGTGGTCCTTGTACATTTCCCTATCATTTTTCTGTACTGTTTGAAATTAAAATCTCTCTGGATTTAAAAACAATGATAATTTGGGAACTGTTTTGTGTATACAGGAAACTTCATCTGCCCAGTACATATTGCAGCAATATCTGGCAGCATCTGGAGGGCAAAAGCTTCAAAACTCAATCCAGAATGCTTATGCAATGGGGAAGGTCAAAATGTTGGCATCTGATATCGAGACTGCAACGAAGGTCATAAAGAACAAGAATTCGTCGAAAGCAGCTGAGTCGGGAGGGTTTGTGCTCTGGCAAATGAATCCCGATATGTGGTATGTCGAGCTTGCGCTTGGCGGTAGCAAGGTTCGTGCTGGTTGTAATGGGAAGCTCGTGTGGCGGCATACTCCCTGGCTCGGTGCACATGCTGCCAAAGGGCCTGTTAGACCTCTGCGCCGTGCCCTGCAGGTAAATTTACCGGTTGCTAATGGGGCGAGATTTTGGGAGTGTTTGCAAGCACTTAAAAAAAGTGATTGTCTGGTTTATGCTATAAATTAACTTTTAGGGAGTGTTTGCTAAATTTTTTACTTTTACAAGAAGTGATCTATTGTAACAGTAGTAAATGTAGTTGATAATCAGAAGTTGGTAGTGTTTGCAAATAGAATTAGAAGTAGAGAATCTGGAGTTGAGATTGTTTGGTGAAAAAGTTGTAAACATGCTTATTTGTTTGTAAAACTCAAACCAAAAGCAGAATCAGAAATCTAAAGTAGCCATGACGCTGCTTTTAGATTTTGATTAAATGAATGAAAGCAGAAGCAGAAACAAAAGTTAGCATTTGCAAACACAAAAATGTGATTTTTTCAGCCAAAAGTATAGAAACACTTTTTTAGTGATTGCAAACACTCGCATTAGATCTTTTATTCTGCTTCTGCTTTGATTTTAGACAGAAATTAAACAGTTTTAATTTATCCAACTTTTAGCTTTTTATGTGCAAACACTACTAACTTTTGATTCTAAGCTACTTTTTGCTTCTACTATAATAAATTGCTTCCTCTAAAACCAAAAGTTTTTGCAAACACTCCCTTGGTTTCATATTATTTTCACCAGCGCCACGCTAGATTACAGTGTGCTAACCTGTATTTTTCTTGTAGGGCTTGGATCCAAAGACAACGGCAAACATGTTTGTCAACGCTAGGTGCACCGGTGAGAAAAAACTCGACGGAGAGGATTGCTTCATTCTCAAACTTTGCGCAGATCCACATACGCTAAAAGCTAGGAGTGAAGGACCAGCGGAGATCATACGGCATGTTTTGTTCGGGTACTTCAGCCAGAAAACCGGACTTCTCGTGCATTTGGAGGACTCCCACTTAACCCGAATCCAAACCAACGGTGGAGATGCTGTATATTGGGAGACTACAATAAACTCATTTCTCGACGATTATCGGCCGGTCGAAGGGATCATGATCGCACACTCGGGCCGATCCGTGGTCACCCTTTTTAGGTTTGGCGAAACAGCAATGAGCCACACGAAGACGAGAATGGAAGAAGCATGGACGATCGAGGAAGTTGCTTTTAATGTCCCGGGGTTATCGATAGACTGTTTTATTCCTCCGGCTGAACTAAGATTCGGTTCGATTAGTGAAACGTGCGAGCTTCCTCAGGAAGATAGGGTTAAGAGCGCGGTAGCTGCAGCTGCGGCCGTGGCGTATCGGGCGAAAGTTGCCGCGTTGGGGAAATCACATGATGGCAATGCGAACAATAGGGTTGTAAGAAATTTGTGAGGAATGAGGTAGAAAATTGTAGGCTAGTTTTCATGGTACAAACAGATTTCATAATTCTGGTAAATTAGTATGTTGGGGTACTTAGCCAAATTTGAGGAATTTTTACAGTTGATGCTTTAGTCTTTGTCTGAATATGTATATAGTTCATAATGAGTGTTTAGCAGAGCACTCTTAGTTCAGAGTTCTGTAATGGACTCAGTTTTTCCAGCACAATGTGCTGATGTAAGTTCCAATTCAATCTGCCCATTGTCAAAATTCTGAATGTAATATGAAGCATTTATTTCCTTTTCAGTCATGTCAAATTCCAGTTATCGATATTATTTTCTTGTTTAATTTCAAAATATAAGTTACAGTGTGAGGCTTACTGTTCTAAAAATCCCCGCCCAACCCCGATTAGTGGCCGCCTAGGCGCTAGGCTCTCCTTGTCTGCCTATGTTATTTTCCCGATTAGGCCTCGTCTAATTCCGCCCAGGCTCCGAGGCGATAGGCCCTAGTTGGTCGCCCGACTAACGACTAGCGCTTTTTAGAACACAGACTGAGGCTACATTTTTTTTACTGTTTTATTTGAATGTATGCTATGGACAATGAAATACTAATTATGAGGTTTTGCAGCTCATTATGATTGGTATTTATTTACTTAAGCATGGTGTCTGGTTATGATTATGGTATTGAGAGCTTCTGTAGAAAATGGTGAGCAATTTCAAATTAATTGTATGTGGAAAGATGAGTCATTATTGTGAAGTGCATGACTTTGATGTGTCTCATTATTTATGTAGGTCATTAAATTATGTTATCCTATGTTTATTTGTTATTAACAAAGAATGATTAGTAATTTTGGACAAGAATACAAGATAAGGCAAAAACCATCAGCTGGAAAGTGTTGGGATGAATAAACAACAAACTACTCGATTCGAGACTGATAGTTAACAACCTATTTGAGGGGTTATTTTTCAATCTGTGGCATTTGCCACAGATTTTTTTGTTTCTATAGTGGGTTGGGAGGTTTTTAAAAAAATAGGTGTAGGCGCCCTTAGAAAGGGCGCCTATTAAGTAGGCGCCACTACCAAGAACGCCTACTGCACACTTAACTTTTTTTTTTTTTTTTAAAAACTGTGGCAGGCGCCGGTCAAAGAGGCGCGTGCCAAACCTGACACTGCACTTGGGGGCGCCATTAGGAAGGGCGCCCACCCCTCTATAAATGGTGTTCCCCCATTTTTTAAATTTTCTTTTAAATATTAAATAAAAATACAATTTTTGGATAACTATAATATGAAATATCACTGGATCAAAGCCCGATTAAATAATAAAAACTACAATAAAAATTGTATTTTTATTTAATATTTAAAAGAAAATTTAAAAAATGGGGGAACGCCATTTATAGAGGGGTGGACGCCCTTCCTAATGGCGCCCCCAAGTGCGAGTGTCGGGTTGGCGCGCCTTGACTTTGGCCGCCGCTACGCTTTAAAAACAAAAAAAAAAGTTAAGTGTGCGATGGGCGCCCTTGGTAGTGGCGCTCTTAGTAGGCGCCCTTTAAGGGCGCCTACACCTATTTTTTTTTAAAAATCTCCCAACCCACTATAAAAAAAAATGCGTGGCAAATGCCACAGATTGAAAAATAACCCCTATTTGAGCTTGGTTCATCACCATAACGAACCAAGGTTGAACACATTTTTGTGTTTGATGCTTGACTCAATTAGTATAAAATAATGAAATATGTGTAAAACTTATCAATTTATCTGAGCTCGATTCGTGTTTGGCTAAACCAAAACTCGTTCAAGCTCGTCTTAATTATAACCAAACCAAATTCAAGTACAAGTTCTGAAGCTCAATAAAAATTCAAACAGTAACCTTGAATAATATTATATTTGGTTCTACTCGATTCGATTTACCCCCACCCACAGAAAAAATATATATAGACCTAAAATATTTAAAGTTTGTTCCCCCTTGTATTATATGACGGCTCATTAGAATTAAAAGAGTCAAGTTTTGTCTCCTCCCCCCAAAAAAAAAAAGAAAAAGGAAAAAAAAAAGAGTCAAGTTAGGTTGTCCGTATATTTTGTACATCTACATGGTTGAGTTGTTTAACCAGTCAGTATTCTCTTTAAACGGAAAATACGGATATATAATTTCTTTTTTATAATATTTATATGAAAGATTTTTCTGAAGAATTATATTTTCTCAAAATGAAGGCTGCAGTATTTTATTTTACACAATCGAATGAACTTGATTTCATAGAGTCTGTCATTATGCCCTAATAAATACTTAATAAATTAGTAACAGTTATGCACAAGCATGATATTTTTCCCCTTTATTGTATAGCTATATATATATATATATTTTTTTATCTATTATGATTGATGATCATCTATTCATCTGCATCTTATTAGCTTCTCTTCTTTTTTTTTTTTTGTATTAATCATATGATTTACGCGTGTAGTCTATAAACTGAATATAATAGAAGCAACCATTATTTATTTGAAATTGAGACTAATTAATTTTCTGATTTGAATAATAATTACCAAAGTATCTTTAATATAAAAGAATAGTGAGTATCAAGCCTTGAATGTCCAAGAATAATGAATACATATCTAGCTGTTTTTCGCTGGTTTCAAAGATCTTACAATGTCAAGAATTATGAGAATCAATCTGTCACTTATTGTTCGGATAAATGGCAATCCTTTTTTCCCCTTAAATTTTAATCATTGAAAAGTGTTAATGTTGACTTTTTAAGTCAAATATTATCTTTATTTTTTGTTTTGCAATTTTCTGAATATTTAATGTTAGTTTTTGTTAGTTAATTTTTTGGATAATTAATGTCAGTTTTTAGCAGTTATTTTCAGTTTTCATTCCTTAAATTTACAGGTTTTGTAATGACAGTTTTTTTTTTTTTTTGTAAGTGGTAGGAGGTTTCTTTTTCTTTTCCTTGTTTTGTGCAGGTAGTTTTGCTTGAGGAAGTTATCCATTGGAGAAGTTACTTTTCTCTCTATTTAAAGCAAATGATTCTTGCAGAAAAAGATACGAATTTTAGAGTGTTAGATCAACTTAAAGAAATTTAAGAAACACTCTTTTTACTCACAAGAAGTTTGCAGGAAGACAATATGGCCAAGTGTTGTAACATTTTAGGCAACATAGATTGTTAGCTTGTTCATTTTGAGAGAGTCTATGTTGTAGATAAGTGGTATAGGGCATGCATTGAAGGATTTTCTCAGTTTGTGATGAAGTGTTGTTTACTTTACAAGACTTAAAGGGAGTATATTTTAGTCTTGTTGATTTTTGTACTTTGTAGCAGTATCTCATTTGTTGATTTTTGTCCTAAGACATCGTACAAGTATTTTTATACTTGTACACAATTTTAAAACTTCTTGTGTTCATTTTAATGTCCGTCATTCCATTTTTGTTGTGTATTTGCGTTTAGATTTACAAGACTTTTGATGTAACACTTAAAGGGTTGGCAGCATATTTTACATCACTGCACTGTTATAAGAATTGGGCCCCTTCAATTCTTTTAATTGGTATCAAGAGCCTACGTTTGAAGCTACTAAGCGTGATCCTATATTTTTTGTGCAATAATTTATAATGGAAATTCAGGGACTTCATTGGTCAGTCCTCTGGGAGTTTTTTCCAAAAGAAAACTCTTGTTTATATGTGTTTTGACTGTATTTGTTGCATAATGTGCTACATCTTATATTATAACATATATATATATATAGGGATTGGTTCAAATGAGACCAACCCCTTCAGGTTAGTCCATAAGACCGCATATAGACCTTTGATTTAATTTTTTAATGGTGTAGATCTCTTTAGTTATTTTTGGGTTATAAGGGTATGATTGTATTTTCACCATTTTACAGTTTTTTTGTAGATCACATTAATTGCTAATTAATAGGAAAATAGAATCCTTCCTTTATCAGTTTCCGATTTTTAGGGGGAAAAATCCATAGATTTTCAATTGTGTCTTTTCAAAACTGGTTCCTTTGGCTTCCCTCTCTTGGACGGTTTTTTGACCAGCAAAAAAACCCTACTACTCTTTTCTTTTCTCCCCCAAATATACTTACACTTCCATTCGTTTTATCGCACACATAAAAAAAAATTGGCCGTTAAATTCTCTCCGCACACCAAAAACATGAAGTTTGAAATTATTTTGCCGTTCATAAGTTTCTTATTGGTAGAAGGTTTGGGTTTTGTGAAGAAGGGAGCAGAGAAGGGTTATTTTGCGCCCGTTTTTTGCGTTTGTAAAGGTGAGTTCCTTTTCTCTGTTAATGGCCCAATTTCTCCAAATTTCAGTATGTTCTTGTCTTTACCAAGTAATTTTTGGTGGGTGTAGGAGTTCGATTTTTGTGGAGAAGGTTTGAGGAGAGGAAATCGACGCCCGAGTTCTTGTATTTGAAGGTATGTTTGTTGTTTTATTCTTCTGCCTTTTTTTATTGTTTCTGGTTGTTACTGAAGGATTCCTTCGCAATTTGTGCGTTTATTCAGTTATGGTATTTTTGCAAAACTTTGCAATTTGAACTCAAATAACCCAAGTAACAAACCCATAACAAGTATGCATATCTTTTTATTTAGTATACTCATATATTATGTTAATTATACAACATTAAGTAGTATATAAACATATTTTTGTATTAAGTTTTGATATATGAATTAAGTGTTTTTTATGTAGGGATTGTGGTGTATTCTAGTTATTCGTATATGTTATGTTAAATAAACAACATTAAGTGGAATGTAAACAAATTAGTGTACCCCAAATAAGAAACACATAACAAGTATGCAGATTTTTTTACTAAGTATACTGATATATTATGTTAAACACACAACATTAAGTAGAATATAAACATACTTTTGTATGCAGATTTTTTATACTAAGTATACAAGTTTGTCATGTTAAATATTAAAGTATGCAGATTTTTATACTAAATATACAAGTTTGTCATGTTAAATATACAACATTTAGGTGGAATGTAAACAAATGAGGTTAAAAGTTCTTGATATCTGGATTTGTGTTCTTTTTATGTAGGTATTTGTGGCTAGTAAAATGTCAAGTGAAGAACAAGAAATAGATGTCAATAGTGGTGAAGAGGATAGTTTCGGAGACGAAGCGGCCAAAAAGAGGCGAAGGATTGATAGTTCATATCCCTACACGCAAGTTAGGCGAAACCCAGGTTTTGGTTGATGCTCTTGCTTCTATGAAACCCGCAAAAGAATGCGGGTTTGAGGGGATGGTCATCTGGTTTACAGAAGGGCAATGCAAATCTCATATGTACATTATACATGAAAGTGATCTTTTTGATTTGCATGTACATTATACATGGATGCAGCAACTTGTATAGATAGATATGTCGAATTGTATATTTAATATGTTCCATTTGTTTATTTTTGGGTTATTTGAATTGTATTTTTTGTTGTATAAAACAATTTAATATACTTGTTTAATTAGTTACGTGGATTTGTATATTTTATGTGGTGGAATTGTTTACTTGATTGTATGGGTGATTCACTGTTTTAGTTCAGTGGATTTGTATACAGTTTCAGTGACATGTATAAATAGATATATCGAATTGTATATGTAATGTGTATCATTTGTTTATTTTTGATTAGTTGAATTGTATTATTTGTTGTATAAGTAGATTAATATATCTGTTTATTTAGTTACATTGAATTGCATATTATGTTAGGTGGATTTGTATACTTAGTTGCATGTGTGATTTATTGATTTTAGTTCAGTTGAATTGTATTCAGTTGCTTATGGACTTGTATAAATAGATATGTAGAATTGTATATTTAATGTGTTGCATTTGTCTATTTTGGATTAGTTGAATTGTATTATTTGTTGGATAAGTAGATTAATGTATTTTGTATAAATCTTAAGGTACTTATTGGCGTATACAGTGTAATTGTATATATAGTAAAACAATTCTGTATGCTTAGTGTTTTTTTTGCATATTTAGTTGAATGTAATTTTACATGCAATACATGTTTAGGGAGAAAAAATAACTTTAAAAATAAATCAACAATTACTCAACGTTACAAAAAAAAAATTCATTAAATAATAAACTGACAGAATTGTTTTTTTGCAAAAATAGAAACATTGCACTAGGTCGTGGTGTCGCGGTTTGGACATGTACGGCTGTTATGCGTTCCGATCTCACCACATGTTCCACATCGTCTTTTGAATTTTGCGTTTCGAATCCGCTAATTGCTCCATAGTTTCGGTAAAATTGTACACCGGTTTCCAACGTAGCGAAATACATTTCACGGAATCTTTTCTTGTTCCACCTCTGGTATCCAATATTTTGTTGATCCCGGCGAGATTTCGAGCCGTTGTCCTACGTTGTTTTTTGACATCACAAAAATATTAGACAATAATACAAAATGTATATATATTATATATACAGTTATATAACATCATTCATACACAATTTTCATTTTTCACGATATTGCCTATGTTCTCAAATATTTGTATAAAATATACATTTTTAATAGTCTATGTATGCACGTTTTGATTTATAAGTATACAAACTGATTAATATATTATAACAGACAATTTCTACCATACAATGAAATAAGTATGAGTAGATTTTTACTTGAACAAATTACGATTTAAAATATACAATCGTTGTATTATAAATATACGACGAATAAATTAATATATACATGTTGTAATCTATTTGAATAAACACGCAGCGAATTTGGTAACAAATATACTATCTCTGGCAGATAAGGCGTAAGTATGCATATACATAATGCTATATACACAAGAATTATATTCTAAATTGGCAAACTATACGTACTAAACATACAAACTACTAATTGAGATGCAACCTTCATACAGTGGGTAATATGCAAACATATACTATATATACAATGTTGACACACTACATAGACAACATTTACATACTAAACATACAAAGCAACAATTATGCAGTTCTATATTTTTGCATACAGAGCAACAATTTAGACTTATATTCTAAATTGGCAAATTATCTGTACTAAACATACAAACTACTAATTGAGATGCAACCTTCATACAAGTGGGTAATATAGAAAAATATAAAACTATATATACAATATTGACACACTACATAGACAACATTTACATACTAAACATACAAAGCAACAATAATAGAAGTGCATATAGTTCATTCAGTCATCAATTGTTGATTCACAAAGGCCCGAATATTATAGCTTTTTTCTCGGAGAAATTACCTGGAGGACATTCATCAGTTGCGTTGAAATCAATACGTTTTGCCATTGTATAACTCTTTCCAATCAAACGGGAGATACCTCCTTGCAAATTGTTAGATATCCGTCGCGTTTAATTTTTGTGGGTGAATTGCAGGCCGATTTTGGGTGATAATGGTGATTACAAAGGTTTTGATAATGGCGATGCAATGTTGGCGTTGAGAGGAGACGTATATTTTTGATTGTATATGGTAAATTGCGTGATTTATGGGGGCGTGATCAATAACGATCATCACGCCCTATAATGTAGGAGGAGGTTACAATTAATAATTTTACGATTCCAATTTTACCCTTTCTATTGTATAGTTACTTTCGAAAACTTTGTATAGATTGTAATGAATCTTGTCCATTGATTTACTATTTGGATGGTCTAGATTCGGTCTTATGGACTAACCTAAGAGGGTGGTCTCACAGAATCCTCTCCCTATATATATATATATATATATATATATATATATATATTGCGTTTTTTTTAGGTTTCTCGGAATCAATGTTTTGCATTCTGTATCATTCAGATTATCATATTTGATGTGCCATTTGTTTTTTTTTTTTTAAATAATTCTGGTAAGATCAGACTCTTTTTTGTAGTCAGAAAACAGATTGTATTATCTTATTTAGAACTTGAACTTTTGAGGCATATTTCTACATATTTGGCTCTTAAATTTTGGGAAAATTTTGAGTTTTATTTCTGTAACTTTTACAATATGTACTTATTCTTTGTGTCTATATTTTCAGTGCAGGAAAATATGATAAATCAATCTGGTTATGACATATAGCGTTTGAAAATTTCCAGAATGTGTTTTGTGAAATGATGGCAACATCTTATGTGACATTTTGTGATATATTTATGTATTTATCTAAGTATAATTTGTGTGTAATTTTGTTTATTGTTTTGTTCGCATATTTTTAGACATGAATTAGGACATGTATTTCTTATACAAAAAAAATTCAAAAACAAAAATATCTGCAAAACTGATTTTACTTGCTTTGGTGATAGTGGGCGGTTACATGTTAATCACTTTCTTATTTTTTTATAACTGTTTTACTAACCTTTCATGGAGATCATGAGGTTTCAACTGCACTTAGTGAACAAATTTCAGGGTTTTATTTTCTCTCTTTAATTAACTATGAATGTTGATTTCTGTCTAGAGAGAGAGAGAGAAAATAACACAAACACTAGTGCACATTGATTTGGTACATTGACCAAGATAGAATCTGAGAAAAAATGTTGCCAACATTGATGGCGATTTTGAGCATTGCCACTGAAGATAGAATTGCAAACATAAAATTTTGCCAACATTGATGGCAACACTAGTATTTGTTGGTTGTTTTGTTGTTCGTGATTTGATTTTTTTGATGATTCTTTAAGGGTAAGTTTAACTCTTGTCTTGAATATGTTTGTGTGGTTTTTATTCAAGTTTTGTCCAGAGATTTGCAAAAAAAGAGAGATTATTAATGTTGACTTTAATTTTTAAGTCAAACATTATCTTTATTTTTATTTTGCAATTTTCTAGATATTTGATGTCAGTTTTTATTAGTTATTTTTTTTAGATAATTAATGTCAATTTTTAGCAGTTATTTCAGTTTTCATTCCTTAAACTTAAAGGTTTTATAATGACAGTTTTTTTTAAGCCGTAGGAGGTTTTTATTTCTTTTCCTTGTTTTGTGCAGGTGGTTTTGCTTGAGCAAGTTATCCCTTGGAAAAGTTAATTTTCTCTCTATTTAAAGCAAATGATCCCTGCAGAAAAATATACGGATTTTAGGGTGTTAGATCAACTTAAAGAAATATGAGAAATACTCTTTTTACACACAAGAATTTGTAGGAAGACAGTGTGACCAAGAATGTTGTAACATTATAGGCAACATCTTCCTTAGATTTCTTAGTTTGTTCATTTGGATAGAGCTAATGTTATATATAAGTGGTATAGTGTGTGCATTGGAGAATTCTCTTAGTTTGTACATAATTTTGAAACTTCTTGTGTTCATTTTATTAATATCAGTCGTTCCATTTTTTGTTGTGACTTGTGTTTTGATTTACTAGACTTGTTGTGACACAACTAGAGTGTTGGAACACATTTCACATCACTACACTATTATAAAAAGTTGACCCCTTCAATTCTTTCAAAAAGCAGTAATATGAGTTTTTCTTTATTCCTTGAATAATTTGGTGTGATATTCATCATGATTGTAACTAAGGGCATCAAATTGTGACACGACACAATAATCCGACACAAATTTAACACGAATTTAGCAGATACATGTACAACCCTTTGCAGGTTCGGGTCAAATTCAGGTCGGGCACGGTTAACACGGGAAAAAATAGGTCAGGTCAGGTCGACCTGCGTGTAACACGATTGACCTATTTAACCCATTAATTGTATAGTGACATGTTATTTTGATATTTTGTGATGTTTTAGTTGGTTATATGATGTTAGATAAATTAATTGAATGTATTTTCTAATAATATAATGTATTTTTTATTTTTTATTTTAGCTTTTTCTCTATATTTTTTTCGTGTCAACTTTAAATTATATAAATATTTCGTGTCGTGTCGGGTTGCCCGTGTCATAAACGGGGCATGTCGTTTCGTGTATCTTCACACAAATAATTAAACGTGTCGTATTCGTGTTCGTGTCAAATGTGTAATATCCGTGTCGAACACGCACACACACGAAACAAACACACGACACATTGACAATTATAGGCTAATAAAAAAATCTGCCTGATTGGCCCAGCAACCCAACGGAAGGGTTATGGCAAATTCCATTCGATTTCTAACAATTCTAAATGCAAAGCCCGATTATTGACAGCATTTCTAGGCCATAACGCTCTAGGACATAAGCCATCCCTCACAAGATTTGACTTTTTAAGGCATATAACAATTAGCTGAAGCGACAACGAATAAAGGTTAATGTAATTAGCAATTTAAGTACCTGAAGCGCACAAAAGCCTTCTTTCTCAGGGGTTTTGACTTGGGAAACGATGTTATATATCATCCAACCAAAGAATTGTTATGGGAACCCAGGCCCCCCACTTATCCCACAACGCCGTCATTCCAAACTTAACGGCGATTGCACCAGTCCGCTTCGAGTCACGGGTCATAACACCGGAAGGTAACACTTACCTCATACTTTTAACTACTGATAAAATCAATCACCTAAAATTAATTAACGAACTAAGTAAACTTTAAATTGAAATTTGAATAGATAACATAACAAAATTAAGGGAGTCTTTGCAAAAACACTTAAAAAAAAGCGATTCTCAACTTTTCGCTGAAAAATAAATTTACATTTTCGTGTTTGCAAATGATAGTTTCTACTTTTGATACTGCTTCAATTAATCAAAATTGAAAAGCGTGCGGGAGGGCGTGGGGTGGGGTTAGATTTCTAATTCTGCACTTTTACACTTAATCAATTTACAATTACTATTTGCAAACATTATCAACTTCTGATTCCCAGTTATTTGCTATTTCGGCATTAATAAATCAGTTCGTCCAAAAACAGAAGTATTTGCAAACACTCCCAAAAGCAGAGTGATGAAATAATAGTTATTCTTCTACCATAGGTTCATTCCATGGTGGGAATGTAGCTACCAAACCATTTGAAATGCAGCCACTTTCCATATCAAATACACACCACTCTTTAGTTCCATTTTGACTGAAATACACACAATTTCCCCTGCAACCAACCTGGCTTGAATTCACCCAAATGCAACACTCATTTTCCAAGAACAATGCCCTTCCTTGAAGGCTCTCAACCTTAATCCAATTCAGTTTAGGAAAATGCAGCCTAAAAACCTCAACATAATCCACAACACACAACGTTTTTCGATAAATAAGAAAAACTAGCAAAATCTCCCCATTTGATTCAAGTAAATACTCTTTGAAATACTTTGAACTTACACAAGGAACAGCCCTGTTCTTGCCCACCATTGTAATAACAAGGCGCATATTAGTCTCTTCCATGACAACAAGGGCACCTTGCAAACTCAATGCATAAAATTTACCTTCAAATCCAATTATATTACTAAATTTCATGAACCCCTTCTTGGCGTCATACGGGTCGACCATAGTACACTCGTGTCTGACCCACGCGTGGTTATGTTGACCACGATAGTACACCAGAAAGGCCGGACTAGTTAGGCCGGTCAACACAACCACACGATCAAGACCGTTTAACGAAAAAGAAGACAATGCGACGAATCTAAAAGGGACACTAACATCCCATCGAGGAAGAATCCAATACACCCTCGTGGAAACATCGTAAACCTCAAGAACGGACGGACTAGGCCCTCGTTTCACGAGCAATCCCCGAGAGTAGCCGACGAAATGTTGTGTTAGATGATTCCAGAAATGGGGTGGTGGAGAGTTGTTGTAATAGTACCACCATTGATAAACTTGGGTACGAAAATAGATGTTGATGAATTGTGGGAGGGTTTTGGTTAAACAACACCATTTGGAGGTTTCTAAATCTTGAAGTTGAGGAAATTAAGGATGTCTAGTGGTGTTACAATGCTTTGTTGAGGTTGTCCATGACTTGGTGGTGCCTGGATAGCTTATATGTAGCAACAAATTTGGTTTTCTTGCAAGTAAATTGAGTATGTGTTGGGGAAGATTAGGCCATGGCCTTTTGTTAATGGCTTCTTTTTTGGTGGACAGAGATTTGTCCTTGTTTGTGGCCATTTTTGTTGTTGACATTTGAAAGGTGAAATCTTTTGGTTGTTAAGAGTTGACCAAATGAAGGCATGATGGTGGAAGTATTTATATAGCTAGATAGTTGTGGCCTCCAAGTTTTATTGGTTTAAAAATAATGCCATATGGATTATATATGAAACTTGGGGATTACTCAAAGTTCTCATGTTTTCTATTGCTTTGATGATTAATATCATTAGTCTTCTTTCAAATAGAAATAGGTAGAGAAAAAGTTGATACATAGGGACGACAATTTTGCCCCGACCCACGGGTGCCCATCCTGTTTGGATCGCCCCGCCTCATGACCCGCGATGGGGCGGGGCGGGGCGGGACTGGGTATCACTCCTGCCCTGCATTTATAAATTGATAATAACAACTTTTGTAAAGAATATTTTATCAATATATATTTGTATTTTTTATTTTTTTATATTTAGTTTTATTTAATTTGGGGTAGAATGGGTCGACCTGTCCCACCCCATCCGCCCTGTTCTAAAGACGGGACGAGTCTAGGTCTTTAGATACCCTACCCGACCCGACCCGACCCATTGCGATCCCAATTGTTATACTTGCATTTTTTATACAATCTTTCTTAATTACTGGTAATTGAAATTACTCTCTCTAAGGGCAGTAAAAAACTCCAATTACCCTGGAAGGGTAGTAAAAAAACTCCTATTTTCAAGTAATAGTATAAATTAAGCAAATTTACAGTTAATTTGTAGACAATCTGAGTGTTGTTTGGGTGATTTGCTGTTTACAAGAAATGACTAAATATTTGGATATTTAGGCTAAGTCGAAGCCTGTTTTTATATAATCTCCGCAAGATGATATCACCCCGTATACGTAGTGCTTACGGTTCCGGCGATCGTCTCTAAGATACAATGACTTTCTTGTTTTGAAACTTAGCAAACTTTCAAAAAGTCGAAACTATAGCGAACTTAAGTGTTTAAGCTTTCTAGCTATGAAGGGAAGGATATCAATATGCTGATGCAAATGACTCAATTTTTAGGCTTCTTATTTCGTACCAGATTTCATCTGCAGGGGGTTCGTATATATAGGCATCAAAGTGTCCGATGGAAAGGACATGTCTTTTGGCTCGAAAAGACATGACTACAACCAAGAAATGCTTTCTTGGTCTCGAACAGGTTCAACAATTCAGACGTGCGCGTTCGTGCACACCTGCGCGTGCGTCTAATTAAGTTCATTGTCCGCGCGGTGCGCTCCGTGCCCGCGCACTCCCTCAGTTGGAATTTTAATTAATTAATTTTAAAGGGTTTTAAATACATTTGGTCCAAAAAATATAAGGGCCCCCAAGCCCAAGCCTGGACCGGGTCGGCCGCCCGGTGGTGCGCGCGTGTGTTTTGAACCAAACTCACAAGCATGTAGGTCCTCACCCCTTTAAAAATCTTGGTGCCCCAAGGCCCAAACCCAATTGTCCAACTTGGGATTTATTAATTGAGCAAACTTTGGCTTTTCCTCCTATGTGGGATATAACTTTTCTCCTTCCCCATATTTTTCATTTTCCATATCATTTTCTAGTTTTAAGTGGCTAACTTTTAGCATTAATTTCTCATTCACTCGGAATTAGTTTTGAGAAATTTCAAATGCTATTCTTATCTAATCACTTAGTAGATTAGTATAATTTTATCATATAATTTAATTCTATTTTTTACTAATGGAAACCACTTAAATATTTGGTCAAAATCGGGTCAACATCCATTTTATCAAACCAAATTCCAACACTTAGATCATCCAAAAAGATTTAAGATAATGATCAACCTTGTATTTCAAACAGAGGCTTGTGCTCTCAGGGCAATTGACCGGGTTCAATCCCAACAATCCCGCTGTACTAAAAATAAAAGAGAGAAAGATTTAAGATAGCTTTCAAATTTTCATTTTGACCACAGACTTCAAATACATTATTTGTGTTTCTTGAAAGAGTTATCTACACTGCTTACTCTCGATCACCAGTACAAGATGATAATTTGAGAGAATTGGAAATTTTCTCAAAGGATCATGGATGAAAATTGGAAATAATCAGCTAAGTGACATTAATCAATGGCGAAGACATGCTTTAACTTGAAAATCTCTCTCTATAAAGCAAACGCCCTCCACGAAGAACTCTCAATTTCTAATATACATGAATTAAAGATGCCAACTCCAAAAATAAGGAATGCAACTTCAAGTTGCTCGTCCTTCCCCCAGATATTAGGACCATTCCTGAAAAGGATGAATGTCCCATAGTCCGAAGAAAGTGTGGGTATGTGCCATCGGCTGATGTGGGGATATTCTAGGTCGACCAAAAAAAAAAAAGAATTTCGAGTTGCTCATCTGGAGAGTTGACTAGCTCCAACACTCTCAACCAATGGTGGAGGTAGGCGGGGGCCGACCTGGTCCGGCGCCACCTTTTTTTATTTTTCTTTTACTTAATTTTATTAAAAATAAAAAATTTACGTTATAATATATATGATCTTTTTTGAGTTTTTCATCCGGTCCACCCTATTTTTAGGTATCTTGGTCCACTACTTTCGTGGGCCGTCTCGTCATTGCTCTCTAATCTCAACCAATTCTCCCTACGAGGACTGCTTGAATGCGGGGGCACATGATGGGTCATAAATCGAGTTGGCCCAATATGTTAAGTTTAATGGAAATATTCGGATTATAGGCTGCAAGACAACGGTGATTAGTACATCAAATTAAATCCATTGAGGTCCTATGGTCAAAAGACTATAAAGACCTCATACACCCCTAACGATTTGAGCGTCGGAGGGTCTTCATTAGGTCTAGAATCGGCACGTTCAACGACCTTTCGTTACGCAGACAGTGACTCAAGAGTTGAATTCAGGGAAGTACTACCAATTGGAGTGATAGGTGATACTAGTAGTCTTATAACCTTCTACCGAATTCTGTAAATTTGATTGGAATTTGAATAAAATAACATGACAAGAACTAGTAAGAGAATGTCTAAAGCAAAATGAAGAAACAACAGTTATTCTTCAAACATAGGTTCATAAGGTTGGGATGTAGCTACCACCAAACCACAGGTGAAATGCAGCCACTTTCCATATCAAATACACACCACTCTTTGGTTGTACTTTGAAAGAAATACAAACAATTTCCCCTGCAACCAACCTGGCTTGAATTCACCCATACCAAACACTCATTCTCTAAGAACAATGCCCTTTCTTGAAGGCTCTCAACCTTAATCCAATTCAGACTAGGAAAATGAAGCCTAAAAACCTCAACATAATCCAAAACACATAACGTTTTTCGATGTATAAGAAAAACAAGCAAAATCTCCCCATTTGATTCAAGTAAATACTCTTTGAAATACCTTGAACTTACACAAGGAACAGCCCTGTTCTTTCCCACCATTGTAATAACAAGGCGCATATTAGTCTCTTCCATGACAACAAGAGCCCCCTGCAAACTCAGTGCATAAAATTTACCTTCAAAACCAATGATATTACTGAATTTCATGAACCCCTTCTTGGCATCAAACGGATCGACTATATTACACTCGTGTCTGACCCACGCGTACTCTAGTTGATCACGATAGTAGACCATAAAGGCCGGATTAGTCATACCGGTCAACACAACCACACAATTCAAACCGGTTAACTTACAAGACATAACCGCGGAAAATTTGAAAGGAACATCGACATCCCAAGGCGGGAAATTATAATAACCCCTTGTGGAAACTTGGTAAAACAGATGATCGGATATATTAGGGCCTCGTTTTAGGAGTAGTAAGCCATGGGAGTAGCCGACGAAACGTTGTGTTGGAGATCTGTAGTCGTAGTACCAGCACCATTGATAGGATTGAGAGGGGAAAAAGATGTTGATGAATTGTGGGAAGGTTTTGTGTGAAGAACAGTTCCATTTGGAGGGCTCCGAATCTTGAAGCTGAGGAAATCGAGGATGTCGGGTGGCGTTACAACGGTTTGTCGAGGTTGTCCATGATTTGGTGATGCCTGGATAGCTTATTTGTAGCAGCAAGTTTGGTTTTGTTGCAAGTGAGTTGAGTATGTGTTGGGGAAGATTAGGCCATAGTCTTTGGACAATGGGTTGTTTTGTGGTGGACAAAGATTTGCTGTCTTTGTTTGTGGCCATTGTTAATGTTGAAAGGTTAATCTCTTGATTGTCAGGCTTTGTATGAGTTGACCAAGTGATCAAGGCTTGATGGTAGAAGAATATATATAGATACATGGATAGTTGTGGCCTCCAATCTCCAAGTTTTATCTGTTTAAAATTAATACCATGTGGATTATGAAACTTGGGGATTACTCAATATTCTCATGTTTTCTATTGTTTGATAATTGATTCCATTAGTCTTCTTTTGTATGGTGAGAAAATGGAGAAATTTTTTTTTTCATGTTTGGAAGCACTTTTGGAATAGAAGTCATATATAAAATGGGATTTTCAATATTGACTTTTTAGAAAAGTACTTGTCAATATTTTGTAAGAGCATCTCCAAGAGCGTGCTCTATCTTCAATTTGCATCATTCTGAAGATGCGAACAGTTTTGCGCCAGAAATATTACAATACTATAATTGCGCAAAATTTTCTTTCTTTTTAAAAAAAAAATTTAAATTAATGGTTTTAAGAGAATGGAAATATGCACTAAAATATAATTTTTAGTGCAGAAGTTACTGCAAACTGTTAGAGATGAAGTGTGGATTTTGTACTAAAATGGTGCAAAACATGCACTAAAATGGTGCAAAATACTGGAGATAGTATAAGGGATGAGATATCTTGTTCCATGTTCTTGTTCTACTTCATATTCCAATATAGATGAAAGACACATGTATAATTATAACATCATCTTGTACACATGTCATTTATCCATACAATGAAATAGAGTGTGGAACCAAAATATGGAACAGGACATAGCAATCCATTTTGCAAGTGTTTAGTGAAAATGCATTTAATTGCCCATCCTGTATTTTCAAGTATAGTATAAACTAAACAAATTTACAGTATTGAAGAGAAATATTATACAAATATATATTTAATAACTTCGAACATTATAATGCCAATAATTTGTACACAATATGACATCATCCAAAAGGATTTAAGTTTTAACAGAGCTTCCAAATTATCGCTTTTATTTTCATTTTGACCACAAACTTTCATAATATATCATAAAGCACCCTCTATATCCACAAGGTCCATATCCATTTTTTCTGTGTTCCCTTCTATTTCCAGATACATATATATACCCTCAATGAGTCACATAAGATATTTTACTAGACTATTTTTAGGAGTATCCGTTGGATCATAACTAATAACATATCAATACTTGTATTATTCACAAGGAGGACAAAATGAAGACAGAATTTGAACACAACAACAACAACGACGAATATCAAATAGCAAAGATAAATGCCAATAGCTATTATAAATACATCTGCACTTTTGCATGCATAACATCAAACACACGAAACCTTAAAACGAAACAATTAGCATTGCTTATTGCAACGAACATCAATCGTCTGAGCACGCTCCTAACTTGGCTCCAGCCGTAAACTCTTTACCCCTGAAGCGTGAGATATATGTTCAGATTTAGCCAAGAAAAGAAATATCATAAAGATAAAACAGAGGAAAATGTCCTAATCAACAATTAGGATAATTACAAAAACACCCCTGAGGTTTGTGCTAATTACAAAAAAAACACCAGAGATGTTTCAAAATTACAAAAAAACCCATCAGGTTTGATTATGTGTTAAATTTAAGGGGTAACTGTAGTATTTTTATAAATATCAGGAGGGTTTTGATATGTATTTTTTGCTTATGAAGGGAGAAAATGTGAGACGGAATCAAACCTCAAGGGTCTTTTGTAATTTTCAAAAATTTCTGGGTTCTTTTTTAATTATCCCAAACCGTAGGGGTGTTTTTGTAATTATCCCTTAACAATTTTTTCAGAAATATCTCCTCCAGGAAACTGAATTGTTGGAAGCCAACTTTGTTACTAAAACAGAAAAGTTCATTCAAACAAGATTTCAATTATCTATTACAAAATCATCGAATCATCATTGAAATAACTGTATGAAAGGGCATTAAATTCATTTCCCTATGACACAATACAATAATCGACATGAACTTAGAGGAAGAACCACAATGTGGCGAGCCGCTTCAGTACCAGATAGAAAACAAATAAAAAGTTAGAGGGATAGAAAATTACATGAAAAGTTTTACCCGAGGAAGCAACTGGGAAAAGAGGTGATACTGGTATCTTTATCCTGCTATACCGTATCATCCTGCCATAACAAAGAAATCTAAAAGAACAGCCTTTTTTGTTTCTCTGATGCGAAAACCAAACTACGAAGTAAGTTTTGTTGTAGTACTATGATTGAGATATGAGAACTAGATTCATAAGATGCCTATTCTAAACATGCATTATTGTGACGCCAAAGTCTGTCATTTAACAGAATACAGTACCAAAAATACATTTTAGGTATGAAGTTTCAGAACATTCATGAGAAGATAAAGACGAAACAAAGGAGCCGAAAATCCACATTAACCTTATCTCCTTCGGCTTGATAGACTCAAGTTCTTCAACAATGTTAACATATAAATCAAAATTGCACCAAACAATAAGATCATGCATTTTTCAATAAATGCCTGCCAAACTATGATGCCTGTTTTAAGATAAGATCCAGTTTTGCACTGAGACCTGAAGGGACATCATTTAATTAATGATTATGAAAGGTTGACATATGCCTATTACACAAGATCCAAAAGAAAATATGACCTAAGTTGAGCAAGTATATTAGATTGTTCCCGAGATATCATATGAAATAAAGATTAGCAGGAAAAGTGGATGATACCCATTTTTTGGCTTGGTGTATAGCATTTTCAGAGTAACATATGAAGAATTTAAACCTATCGCCTTTACAATTTACAAAATAAGCATAAAGGTCGTACTTTGAACAGTGAAGGGGAAAAAAAGAAAAAACTAGGACGACAAAATAGTTCTATCAAAATAAAGTTAATAAGCCTATGATGCCAAAGGGAAATTTAAGAGCAGATTTAGAGTTTCCTAATAGTCTATTTTGATATAAAATCAAAGAGGATAATTTCCCGAACACCAGTTTTAGTTATTCCACACTGCATTGACATTTCAGATTTTTTGACAAATTGTAAATTTATGAAAATGTAACGTTCCCCATTAGCTCAAAGAATTGGGAAAATGCTGCAGCTTCAATTAAAAATTAGACAATGGTTAAAAATTGCCAGATATTCTGATGCACTGTGAAATTACACACTAAGATACCTTCTCGACAGCACTTCGCCCATCGCTAGAATCGCCAACTGGAGTGGCACTCAGTTCTGAGTTCCTGCAGAGGAATTAAATTGCTAGCAGTAAGGGCTTAAATCCGTTCAAATATATTTAAAATGTAGGTCGGGCGTTAAAAAGATTAAAAAGCAGGAGATGAAAAACAATCACCAACCTTTCAAACTCCGGATCAGATATTTTACCTATTATTTCCGAATTAGGATAACCCTGAATATCATCATCCTAAAGAATAGTTCCATATATTAGAGCGAGGCACATATTTACTTAGGAATAATTACAAAACTACCCCTTAGGTTCAGCCAAATTACAAAAAACTCCAGTTTTTTCTCAAAATTAAAAATACCCCCTTGAGAATTGTATTTATCTAACAAATACCCCCCTCTTAAGGGTGCAATTTTTAAAAGAGAAACAAATATGAGGGGGGTATTATTTGTAATTTTGAAAGATAGCTGAGTTTTTTTTATAATTAAACTAAACTTTAGGGGTAGTTTTTGTGATTAACCCGATTTACTTATATCAATCAGCACATACAACAGTTCCAAGCAGTACTCTATAACAAAAGACAAACTTACGGCAGAATAATCGTGCATCCAATTCGGTATGCTATCTGAGAGAACTTTAATATACTGCTCCATAGCCGCCTCTTCGCTCATGCTTCCAAGCCTTTGCCACGCATTCCTTGCACAATGGAATTAGTGCCCCCCATCACTCACATATAGCAGCTTTTTCAACCCTGTTATATAGCTACCAATCAAACTATACCCTGACAGCTATTCTATGGTTCTTGCTCCATTAAGATTATCTTTGGGATTTTACTAATATTCCTCATTTTGTATTATGTTTTGAAGTGATTGAGTAATCCCTTCTTGATTTCTTCCTTCTATTGTGAAAACTAAATTGTAACGACACTAAGATACCTACTATGTCAACAAAGTTGAGGTAATGCCGATTGAAAGAAGTTGAAATTTAAAATAAACGTAAAAGAACTATGACGTCCAACATCATCATATACAATGACAAGAGAACACTATACGAAATACCTAGTCATTTATGGTCTCATGAAAATATAGTTGAACGAAAGTTAGTCTTCTCATACCCTGTGCTATTGGTCCAAGTATGGGTAAAAATTAGCTTAGAACTTCAACAGACTTTTAAGCTTAGCGTTCTAATAATTAGTTCCATTTTTGAATTGTTTCTCCACATCCTATTCATAACACACTAAGGGAGAGTTTGCAATCACTAAAAAAGTTGCTTCTCAGCTTTTGGCTGAAAAAAAAATCATTTTTCAGTGTGCAAATGTCAACTTGTACTTCTGATTCTGCTTTATTTAATTAGAATCTAAAAGCAAAGATATGTGTTCTTTGATTTCTAATTCTGCTTCTGATTTGACTTTTACAAACAAATACGCACTTTTACAAGTTTTCACCAAACAATCTCAACTTATGATTCTCAACTCCTGATTCTATTTGCAAGCACTACCAACTTCTGGTTCTCAATTACTTGCTACAATAAATCAGTTCTTCTAAAAGCATAAGTTTAGGCAAACACTCCCTAAAAGACCAATGCAATTCTGGTTTCAATAAAAATAGGAAAACAAAAACTGCCCAACAACACATACATCAAAAACTGATCATGACAAATATGTATCAATATAAAGATCGAATACCATTTCGCCCGAGCAGACACCTTGAGTGCCATCGGTTGAGGCTCGTGTACGGCCCTTCAACCGCCACTTTATGAAGCCCATACAACTCCATCTGCACATCACTACTCAATTTTGCTAACTGATCATCCTCTTTATCCTTCCCTTTTCCTCCATATTCTAAGTAATTAACAGCCTCTGCAAAGACTTTCTCCAACTCACTCCTCTCTATTCCTCCCAATCATCATCATCATCAACAACACTATCAATTCTCACTTTCCCTCATTATCTCCAAAACCCACAACTTCATTTTCTTCTTTTTGATCAGTAATTATATCATCATCATCCAATTTTACTTCATTTTTGTCCTCATCAAGAATAACACTTTTCAACCCTTTTTCACTAAAACCCTCATTCATATTATCACCATCAATTTCTTTCTCAAACACCATTTCAACTTTTTCAGACCCTTCATCAAAACATTGTTCTTTAGTCATTTTCACACCTAAATCTTCATTTTCTCCAAACTGATCAACCCTTTCCCTAGATTTTTCAACATCATCTAATAATACAAGATTTTCAGACCCTTCAAAACGATCAACTCGTCTTATCACAACATCATCAACAAACTTCACTCGTTTTTTACCTTTTGAGCTCCTAACTCTCAACCCTCTGTTCGAAGTCGCCTCTTTTGCAACTGGGCCTTCATTAACAGAACGAACAACAGTGTTATTATCAGTACTGGAGTTAGAAATCGCAAAAGAAACAATTTTTGCAACAAGAAAAGTAAAAATAATAGCCAGAAAAACAGTAAAGCTGGTTCTTGAAAAAACTCCATTTTTTCCCGTTGATCAATCTGAAAGATTGTCAGAAGAGGGAGAAAAGAAGAAAAGGAAAGATGAACACAAAAAGCTCGTGAAAGTTTCAAAGAATGACACGGAAGGACATAAAAGATAATGATGGACTGGTAACATTAATCATCATAACTACCAATACTATTATATAACAAAAGGATTTTGGTTTTGGTTTTTCTTTTCTTTTTTCATGTAAATTTCAAGAAAGGATGTTTGCAGAGAGGAGCAAAGCATATTCTTTTTCCTTTTTCTTTTTGTGTTTCTTTTTTCTAATGTGGGCCCTATTTGTAGCCTCGTTTGGTGGGGACAAAGGTAGACTTTGGGCCTACTTAATGTTGCAAATGTCGTCAGTTTCAAGAGCGGTTAAAATCTTATGTGAGTGTCTACAAGTTTATTTCGGTGGTCTTTTTTTTTTTTATTGGTCCATGTCAGCTCAACAAATACTTGTTTTGAAATAAATATGAGTACTAGAATAACACACGTGTTACTTACACGAGATTCGTCTAAAAAATAAAATTTTAGTGTCACAAATTTGAAAGATAACAAATTAAAAGATAGTGTAGATACAATTTGATTTTTGGATTATTTTTCATCTCTTAAATTTGTTATTTTTTAAATTCAAAAATATATATTAAACTAATAGAATATTTCTCAGTAAAAATATTTTCGAATATATTTGTTTATTTCCAAACTAATTTTGAGCAAAATCCTTTATTTTTGTGATTATATTTTATCTTTTAGAAAATATTTTAATTTTGTACATAGAATTGCCACGTAGATAAATATGAAGCCGCTATTTGGAATTGGGAGAATGAGAAATTGACAAATATCTAACATTAATGAGGCGATGACATATGTCAATTTTTTTCTTTTAATATATAGGGTAGATATGATGCACTTTTGCTTTGAGTATCAATTGGAAAAGAACAAAGCTAAATTTAGCCCAAATATTCATTAAATTTGACTTGTTTAGCTTTCACAAAATAATGCGGGGAAATGGATTTCTTTCTTAGAAAAATACTCAAATTTGAATTCAATACTATTCTTATTGGAATTTAGCCAAAGAAAGAACTAAATATACCTTAATTATTACCTAATACTTTTTTTCCTTGAATACTTCCTTTCACTAAAAGTTCCATAAATTTTATAATCTGCATTAAAAGTATTAGTTAAAATCAGTAAGTATTTTGACGGTGCCCCATAATTCTTGAGTCGCTTTTCCCTTTAGGAAAATAGTATATTTTTTTTCACAACAAACTTAAATAAAATGTTGATGACGTCTAGTTCAACTAATTAAGGCTAAAGTTTCAAAACTTTAAGAGTATTAGATGGCTAGATGGGATATTTTATTTTACTTTCTCGTTCATTGTCAAGATGAATGAATGACTATATTAAAATAATTAACAATTCATGTTTATAATGTTGTTCTTTTAGTTGTCTCTTCCCCTTCACTTTTTGTGTAGACTACCAAAAGTTTTCCCCATTGGTTTCAAACTTGTAATGTAACTTTCCAATGAAATATAATTATAATTTTTCAAAAATAAAAGGAAAAAAGAAAAGAAAGATATAATGAAATAAAGAAAATCGCAAACACATAATCCTCTTTTTCGAACAAAATTTTCATATTTCTACTTTTTTCAGTACATAATTTTGAGAGGAGTGAGACTAGTGAAATGTTATCTAAGACAAATTACAAATATTCAACCAATTGATTTACAATCAATATGCCATTATCTTTCTACCCATGACCTGTAATATTGGCATACACGTATTATACCATCATTAATGATGGCATAATAGGGTATTAGTATTAAATAAGCCTACAATACCCATTGTCTTATAATACCATCGCAATATTGGTATTATATAAAAAAAAACCTTGTATATTATCTAGGAGGCCAAAGTTCCTCTGTTAGTTAATACGCGTATCATACTCACATAGTATCCGTACGTACGAATAATTGAAAAATACTTTTGTTTCTCGTACACATTCTGAAGCGGCGTTAAATATTTCGTACTTTTCAAATAAAACGTTTAATACTTGTATTATAGTTATCCGTATAATACTTGCGAATAAAACTTCATTTGAATATTTTTATGATATTTAAATAAATCATGAAAAATCATTTATAAATATAATTACATTTATATTATAAAATAATAAATAAGAATATTAATAATATATAAATATAGTAATTATTATTAAATAAGTATCTTGGATTTATGTTAAGTTATAATTTAATGTAATAAAAAACTATATATTAAGTTTTATATAATCTAAGTATAAATGCAATTCACTTAAAAACTCACTAACTATTATTAAATAATTATTTTAAAATTGTGTTATAATTTAAAGTAAATTAATAAAGTACCTAAAATTAATTTTAATATAATCTAAACATAAGAATGAATTACAATCTATGTAAATATAATGTTAAAATAAGTCATATTATTATTCCCGAACAATTATATTATATTTATATTAAATCGTACGTTTACGGATCTATATATTAAATATTTTCGTATTTTTTGCCGATTTTTTTACCGTAACTTTCAGGAAATATTCATAATATACTCGTACGTACTAAACAAATTTTTCCCATCCCGTATTTAACTAACATAGGGCCAAACAGTTTTTTAAGTTTTTCCTACAAATTATATATAGAGCCATAGAGGGTTTATGTTAGAACATTGAAACTCGTCGTATATAATTTATCAAGGAAGCACGGACACTTCTCTAAGGATGTCGTGCTCGTATTAGATATGTATCCATAAAAGCATACGATCTTGCTACTTTATGTGATATTTCATGGATACTTTCGATGATACATCTACTCACATGAAAATAGATAGAATTTTTCTATTGCTCATTTTTTCAACATTTTTGTGTGTCTATGAGTTATGACATATCAGTTTGAGTATTTATGAAATTTTAGTTTTTATGCTTGAAACATTTTTTTTTTAATTATAGTTAAAAATGTCTGTATTTTCAATAATATTTGTATATATAATTTTGTATGTATATATATAATGTACACATATTCTTAAAATTTTAAAATATGCCATATTCTAGTACTCGTGTCATATCGTATTAAATGTCAGTATCCAATCGGTGTTGTTAGATAAATATTTTTATCGTAATTTTGATGATTTTTTAAGCGAGTTTTACACCAAAACAATGTCCCCAAATATTGTCAAAATACTCTAATCGATTTAAATTATTTTTACTAATTTTTTGAAGTATTTTTGAAGTTTATTTTTAACAAAAATCGGACAACTCATTTGTTTGAGGTCAGCGATCATACATAAAAGTAACCCGTACCTGAATGTGTTTAAAACTTGAAAACAGAGAACATGCTGAGGGAGGTCAACCGGTCGACCTTGGTGTCTGAATGTGAGAAATTGTACAAAATTGATTTTGACTCACAAATTCGAAGGGTGACCGGTCCAACCCCCTGGACCGATCCAACCTTTGTTTATCATGTACCTGATTCTCTGATTTACTTTTTAAACATTCAAAATTTCAACAGGTCAACCGGCTGACCTATGTTTTTTAAAACAAATTCCATCCGTTATTAAGCCATTATCAACAAGATTTATTTTATCATTTCTTAACCATTTTTGTAGATCTTTTGATCCTTCTTTTGTAGACAAAAGTGAAGAAGGAGGAGCCTATGTTGGAGATTCAATCTTGAAGACTCTCCTATAAATAAATGAAGGCTTTGAAGGATCAAAAACTACAACACATACAACAATACAAGCAATACAAACACAAGCAAACTTTTTGTTCTTCACTTTCATATTCTTGTTGTATTTAACTAAAACTATCAACTTTGCACATCTTGGTCTTAGGCTTGATTATCGACACATTGCGACTTCAAAGGTGTATCTTCATTTTGAGTTGTAATTTTGAATTATTTCCAATCATCCAAAAAAGACATCCTTGTTTAGTGTTCTTATGGTAAGAGCATACTTGAGTGATTTTAGGTGTTGAAGAGTATGATACTCTTCATTGGTATAAGAAGATTGTGGTAATCTTCATAGGTATTGTTGTAAGAAGAGTGAGGTGCTCTTCAAGGTGAAAGTGTAATAGTTTGGTATTTATTAATAAAATTCTTTTTTTTTTCGAATCCACTTCGGATGTACTGGAGTGGTAGAAGATTAGGCCCTAAGTGGATTGAACTTCTATAATTCAACGTGTGCAGTTTATATTCCCGCACTTACATTCTTGCTATCATTTTTACATTCGGAAAAGATGGCGAAAATCTGGAAATTGGCATAATCTATTCATCTCCCTCTAGATTATCATAGTTACTTGGACTAACAAGTGCTTCATAGCAATTTATATTTATTTGGGGAAACAAATGACGAAACTTGCAACAATGATTCAAAATTACTGAAACACAAAATACATTAAATTGGTCTATATAATCATTTGTTCTTTTAAGTTGACACCATTTGGTTTTTCAGTTCACTAGTCAATTATATCGACATTTCTGTCACACACACACAAAAAAAAAATTATAGACACATCTAATTCGATTTTTGCCAAAAAGAAAAAAAAAATTATTCTGAAATTATGACATAGCACAAAAAGAATATTGCATATGGGGTATTTTAAATTAAAACTGCATTGACAGTTGTAATCTGTTGTTGCTTAATTCTCAATAGTCAATATATCTAATTTCATTCAACGTTATTGATTATTTCTTCCTTCTCATGCAAGTCATTATTAACTTAAACCACATGTTAAGTGATTTTGTGTATAAATACTTGTAGGAAAAGGAAAATTCATAATTGGACAACCAGCTTACAAAAAGAAGTTGAAAGGACACAAATTTCTGAAGCAATCCCAATTTTTAACTCTGGAATTTGACTCTTATTAGGGAAGCAATCCCAATTTTATATGCTTGACCTTATTTTTGATATGAAATATTGATAAAATATAATTTATAATGAAGAATTTGAATTTTTTAAATTAAAGATGAAATTTGAAAATAAAAATATTTTCAAAAAAATGATATCATGCGCCATTTACTTTAAACCCCATTAGTTATTTTTGCACCAATAATTTTGTTTGTTAGTCCATTTGAAGAGCACATTGTCACGGGCCTAGCCATTTCGGCCCCCACACGATGCGCTCCAGTCTAATCCACGATGGTTATAGCGAAAAGACATCCCAATGTCACGGGCGTGACAACATGGTCATGATGTACAATAGGCTTGATAAGTAGTCAATTTAAACGTTGAGTAAGAACCAGACTTCTTTGGGCCTGATATATTCGGTCCATCAAGATAATGACTTCAGCCAAAAATTTGTGTAAGATGGTCGTACGGTGCGACGAGTGATATTTTTAGTGTAAAAATTGATATTTTTGGTGTAAAAAGTAATAATACCTTGTTTGAATAAACTAAAATTAAATGTATTCGACAAAATATCACTTTTATACTAAAACTATAATTATTCTACCCTAAAAGTATAACTCCATCGCACCGCACTTACTCAAGACTTTATCGACATTTTTATCCATCGTCATACTCAACTCAGTGTGTAAAAATAGAATTAGAAAAAAATAAAATTTATCACATTATACAATGACTTAGAAACAGGCATTCTATTGAATATGATTGATCAATTGTATCCTAGTGCAATGTATTGTTTACAATCATATCTATTGAAGCATAATACCATTGGATTACAATTTACAGTGGAAAATCAGGGGTAAATGTATCATTAGCAATACAAAAATGAAAACACAAAGAGAATTGTTTTATACGTGGACTTGTTTTTCCTAAGGATGGCAATTAAGGCCATCAAGTAGTATTTATGTTTAGTTTCTAAAGTCAATTCCGGTTAATACATTAAAGTTAAGTAAAATTCAAGATATTATCTTTTAAAACAAATTGGTAATTTTGTGTACCATGTTCATGTTTTAGTTCTCACCATAATTTTATGTCGAGTTAAGTGTCACATCATATCGTATCACATATTGACACCCAACCCATGTTTTCTTTTGACTCGGCGTTTTATTCTATTGATAGGTAGGAGACAGGACCTTATCCTTCCTATTTCAATTCACGTTTAGGCAAAAAGCTGTTTTTTTCTATCACTAATGGTGTAGGGTTCAAAACATGTGATTTTCTTTTTAGTCATTAGCAGCCACAGTTTGGAACAAAAAAAAAATTATTAATATAGTTAATTACAAAAACTAGTAGATGTTTAGGCCTAATTAAAGAAATTCCACTTATCCCTATTTATTATTACTATTAACTCTTTTGGTGGTACCAGGGCAACAATGAGCAAATTAAAGTAGTAAATATAAGAACTAATACTTTCTTAATCAATCTTTTTGTAACATATTAAATTAAAACTATTAAGTAAGTGATAAACCATGCTAATAGCAACTGATGATGTCATAAAATCAGTTGTCCAATATTCCACAAGTTTAAAGAGTCCAAGGAAGGGACCGCCATTTTTTTCATTTGTAACATCCTCGAGGGTTCTTTTTATGAATTTTGAATCATCATTTTGTGTTAGGAAAATAGTGTCACGATTTTGTTTAGAAATAACAAGGTTTGAGTGTTTTAGGCTTTAGTAATGGCTTGAGATTCGATTGGTCTCCGCCAAGACAAAAACGCCCAGTATACTAGTCTTGCGGTTCGCGTCGTCCTAGATACAACGACTATTTCAGTTTCGAGTTTACAGCACTTGCAAACCCGAAACACAACGAACTACTGAAGTGTTTCTGACTTTCAAGCTTAGAAGGAAGAGAAATGTCAATATGCTCGTATGCAAAATGACAGGTTATTATCTGATGATTTCGTGTGTCTTTCAATCTGCAGGGGCTTCTGTAATATAGGCAAGCAAGTGCCCGTACAGAAAATCATGTCTTTAGGCTCGAAAAGACACATTTGCACTGAACAGACGCACCTATTCATTGACGCACGACCTGGCACACGACCCGTGCGCCTGCCCATGCGCAGGTACAACATGACGCACGACCCGTGCGCCAGCCCGTGCGTGGACTCGCGCAGGTACGGCATGACGCACGACTCGACGCACGGGCCGTGGGCCAGCCCGTGCGTGTACGGCAGGTCGC
>CM071928.1:78666761-78922372 GCA_016081115.2 Rehmannia glutinosa
CTGCTTGATTAGCTACACAAACTTTACGAATAGCGTATACCCGACCCTCTTTCAATATTTTTTCTAATTATTTCAATTTCAAATCGCCCACTGCACTGGATTCTATCTCCCTACAAAAGAAGAATACGTCATTAAAATATTAAATACGAAATCACAAATTACTTGCATGTATATATTACCTCAATGTCATGAAAAACACATTCCAGGCTCAGACCGTTCTTATCATTATACGCAAAGCTTTTCGTATACCAAATCAATCTTGGCTTACAACCCACCGAGTCTTGGTAAATGTTTAAATCGCGAATTAAAGTTATCATAAAGTCATTCTTTTTTAAGCGTTTCTCAAAAACTTGAAGATTTTTTTTTCTCTATTATCGTTTCCAAGATCGCATACTTGAAACGTGTAGGTTCGAATGAAATTGCACACATATTTATAGGTGCAATGACAATAAATATGGAAATAATTAATATTCACCAAAAAAAAATATATATTTATTGTATTGTATGAGATTATATTAGCACAAAAAATTTTCTACATGGAAAGTTTATTCAATACAGGCATTTAATTTATTGTTTTAAATTTTTACTTTGTCAATAATTGAATGGGGTACTAAAACCGTACCATATATGGGATTTAATCAAAAAAAATCAATTTTTTAATTTTATTATAGAAAGTTTTTCTCGATATAGTTGATTAATTTACAATCTAATTATTTTTCTGATTATATAGATTCTATGAATGTTAATCGAAATTAGAGGAAAAGAATTGTCAATGTTTATTCCTACGATTATTTTTCTTGTTTAGATTAATTTCTTGTTCAACAATTCGAATATTTTATTTTTTTTAGTTATGTTAGTCATTAATGTAATCGAAAAAATCTTATTAATTAGATTATCAATTAGAAATTACCATGTTAATGTAATCATACTTATTTATTTTGATTTCGCCAAATTACACATATTGTCTAATATTTTTTCGGTATATTTCCAAAGTGTTGTAATATTGATTTATTTCATTACCATATAATGTGTCAATTATTTTTCTCGCAATCAATAGATTATCGAAAGTAAAATATATTACTATGCGAATATTCATTATTACCTTAATTAAAAGGGCCACAGATTGTCTAATATTTTTTCGGTATATTTCCAAAGTGTTGTAATATTGATTTGATTTCCTTACCATATAATGTATCAATTATTTTTCTGCAATCAATAGATTATCGAAAGTAAAATATATTACTATGCGTAATTTTCATTATTACCTTAATTAACGCTGAAAGATTGAGTAAGGAAAGTTGAAATTTTTTTAGGATGCAACAATCAAGTGATGAACAATTTTCTATTTAATCCTACCATAATTATAAAAACCCGACTAATATATTTTTGTGTGCCTCAAGATTAATACGCTTTTTTAATATTAAAATGCAAAAACGTGTTTAACAAATTTAGCAAGATGTCAATGAGCGGGAAAACATATTTAGTAAAAGCTTTGTTTTTATATATATATAGATTTCTTGGACGTTGAGGCTATACAATTAGCTACAAATTGAAATCTTTGTTTTTTTTTAAATATATGAAAAAAAAAACAATTTTATATGCCAATCATTTATTAACGAAATTGCGAGCATTTAATAGTTTAAATAATTGTCAAGATTATATTGAAATAATTGTAAAGATTACACTTTAAAAATTATATAGATCACTAATTTTAGTTGGATTATTATAAATTACAATATTTATTTTTAAAATTTTAGAAAACAAATATATATTTTTTAAAACTAAATAGACGAGAATAGATTCAATTTATTTTCCTGTCAAATGGATAAAATATGAAAAAATAATATAAATGCAATTGTATTTTGATTTTCTATATCCAAAATCTGTAAAAAAAAAAAACAAATATATTTAAAGATTTTTTATGTAGTTTGACTAATAGTGTATTAAAATTTTGAAGACCCATTGTTCTAAAAGTATGTATCTTATTATCAGATCTTTCTTTCTCTTTCACAAGAAATTGGATAATATCTCGAAAGGTCTTCAAATCTATCTATAAGAGTTGTTTCTAATGTATCGTCAAGCAGAACTATTTTTCCTTTTTCAAGCTCCCCGCTCAATAACATCACAAATGGTATATATTGTTTCATGTTTAGTGGTTCTGTAATAAGTTAAATATTTTGTTCCTTTTAAATTCTATCTAATATATTTGATTTTTGTTTTATACTCAAAGTTTCCAGCAGAATACTCCCGCATTGCAACAATATTCAAAATTCATGTGATTCTTTTTGTCGCACGTCATTGACATCTTCGAAGGTTAAAAAACCCAAAGGGTTGAAAATATTAGTTTGTGGTGATGATACATCAAATGACAGACAAACGAATAATATTGTGTATAAAGAAGTATTCTAAAATTTGTAATATATGTATTTTCATGTTTTATATTACATGTATGTTGTGCATTTCATAAACATTCATTTTCTGTAATAGATAACATCCCGTGCATCGCACGGGTCAAACACTAGTTATTCCTAAAATGTTTAGTGCAAACACATATGTTGATATGAAACAAAAAAGAAACCCCCATCTCCAAAAGGTTGAACTGCAAAGACATATGTTGTATTATCTAATTTCAATTTGTCCCTCCACTTCTACTTGTTGTCATCTTCTTTGTTCCTGTCCCTTGCCAAGCTTCCATCACCGTCCCGTCAATATTGAGTTTTTCGGTTCCTATCGGCTGTCATCACCCAAATCGGCTGTTTCAAGCTTATTTACAAAAAGTGGGTTTTCAAGCTTCCAAGAAGTAGGTTTTAATTGTTTCTTGAGGTATTTACAAAGATTCCCAAATTATAAAACCCTAAATTATATATTTTGTGTAAATTGACTGATAAAGAGATTTTTCTAAATACCATTGTTTGGTTCTTTGCTAGCATATCAAAAATCTGCAAATCCAACTTACCTTTTCCTTTCTTTTTTTTTGTTGCTAATTTTCGGTCAAACCGAAAAACCGAACAAAATAACCGAAATTGTTTCGGTTTTAACCGAACCGAACTGTTGAATACGGTTCGGTTTTCGGTTTTGTATATCGACCAACCGAATTTTCGGTTAACCAAAATTTCGGTTAGGTTCGGTTCGGTTTAACCGAATGAATACCCCTAGCTCTCATTAGTTAATTTTTACATAGCGTATAATTGTATTTATTTTGTGCCACCGGAGTAACAAATTCTGGATTCGTCCCTGAAAAATGAGTATATAATTATAATTGTTCTTGAAATGTCACGAGAAAACTTTGCATGAATTTGGTTTTTTCCGAACAAAATTTTGTGTGAAGCGATGAGGTGGGTAGTAGGGGTGTAGGATAAATCAAGTTTTAATATGTTAAGGGCAATTTTTCAAAAATACCCCAAGATGGAAGGATAATTTTCCAAAATTTCCAACTATATATAGTCTATATACGTAATATTAAAAGAGAAGAAAAAACTTAAAAGAAAACAAAAGAAAACAAAAGGAGAAGAATAAATACCCGGCCTAAATTTCCGGGTCTGAAACGGAGAAGAATAAACCTCCATCGCCCCAACGACGAAAGAAAAAGCAACCTTAATCTCAACTAAATTCTCTTGCTCCTCTGCTAATTTTCCATCTCTTGGATCTTTCTCCTCCTTAAATTCACCCTCCCCAAATCTCTTCCCAACCGAGCACCAAACTACTGATTCATTGCTCACGATTTACTGCAGTATAGCATAATTACCAGGAGAGAATTTTTCATGGACCTAACATCATGAAATTCCTCGAAGAAGACGAGGTACCCCCCACCCAAAGGCTTTTCCGATATATTCGTATTAATTCATGCTTGGTGAATTTTTGGGATGTATTTTGAGCTTTTCAAGACTAGGTTTTTTGGTTGTTATTTTTTCCCTCTTTCTGTTCTTCCTTATTTTGATATGACAATTGACAACGTAACGGTTTCGCAGGATGAAACAATGCATTCTGGGGCTGACGTGGAAGCTTTCACAGCTGAATTAAACAGAGACATTGAAGGGAATAATACTTCCTCATCGCAGCAGCCCTCTGATTCTGATAGCGGTAATAACTTATTTTCATTGATTAATTGGAATGCATATTTTATTTTGTAAGTTTAAATTGTGTATGGAACTTCTTGGCCGTTGTTTTTTTTTTTTTTTTTATTTATTTAATTTTTATTTTTATTTTTGTGGTTTTAATATGTCATGGTAGCTTAGGTTTTTCTGAAGTTTACTCATTGGTTGCTAACATAAATCTCAATTTTTTGGGAGAAAAGAAAGAAAATGTTAGGAAGTTGTCTTGATAAAATTTGCATTACAGGCTATTGTAGTGCTACGTCGGTTAGGTGAGTTCAGGAGAAAGTGGAAATTACGGTCTTTAGTTGAAATAGGAAGTAATTGAAATTTAGGTATTTAGTGATATAACGTGAATGGTATGATATGGAACCAATCTATGGTTTAGTTCTACTGTATAAGCTATGGCCTGCTTGGTTCCGTTAAGCAATAGAGAGTAGAAATTCAGAGCTCTGAAGTTTCGAGAAGAAGGTAGAACGTATATCACTAAGGAGTTTACGAGAATCAAATTATAATGGATAATTGGTTTTGGATTAGAGATATCAATTCCTATCTGATTATTGCAAGATCTCAAACCTAGTGGCTATCACGAGTTTATGGAGCTTTACTTCTAACTCAGCTTTTTTCTGTTAAAGAAAAAAGTGATTTTATCTAACCTGGTATGAAAATCATATTTTCCAGTCATAAACACATTGAGTGATGCCAGTGAATCTATTTTGATACAAGTGGATTAATAAAGTAAGCACAAAGATACTAGGAGGAAACTTTTGAATTTATCTATCAGTATATCTTATGACTCCCATCTTTAACTTGCTTCAGGGTAGGTAAAATTGATAACTAATTAAAAATAAGTCCAAGAAAATTGATTTTACATTTGTAACCAACTTATATCTTTAGTTTTTTCTTCATTCCTTTTGGAGGCTTTGATTTATATTCCTCTCTGAGATCTGAAGAAATTGTATTCTTTAACTGTACTTTGATTGCTTGAATGGATTCAGAGATTAGGAGACTAGGAGTTAATGAACTTTATCTGGTTACTGTCTCATATTTGTCATTTATGATTCCAGACATAATATATTGTCCATAATTTATTCCAGACCGACTAAGGGATTATGTAGTCTAACACTCATTTTTCATCAGTATTTTGGGAGTTAATTCTTCTTAGGTAGCAGTATATCCAAATTCATTTCTCTGTATTTAATTGAGAATATAGCAATTTTTTAGGGATAATTAGTAATTACAAACCCCACCCCCCGAGATTTGGGGTAATTACAAAAAATCTAGAGATGTTTCAAAATCACAAAAAAACCCTAAGGTTTGATTATGTCTTCAATTTGAGGGGTAGCTGTAATATTTCTATAAATATTAAGGGGTGTTTTTGAATTTTTTGCTTATGAAGTGGAAAAATGAAAGACGAAATCAAACCTCAAGGAACTTTTTGTAATTTTCAAAACCTCTGGAGTTTTTGTAATTAGCCCGAACCTCATTTTTTTAATTATCCCTTTTTTTATTAATCGAAATACTGTGAAAGGTTTTATACAAGCTAATGTCATCAATTTACCATTACCTGTATAGACAGTATTAACATCTGTAACTGAAGATTTATTGTCAAACGAGTACAAGCATGCCAGTTTTCATACAAACTTGTGGTACACCAATTGTTGTTTTTTCACTTTTAATTATTGAACAAATGCGCTCAATTCAACAAATGCAGCAGCCTTATCTCAAGGAAGCAGTCAAACTGCAAGTCAGTTTCTTAATCAGTGGCAAAATTCCAGTCATGATGGAATTGTTAATTTCCAAAGTGGGCAAGATCTCATGACTATGGAAGAAAGAGGCCAACATTCTTCTCAAATGGAACAACAGCAACATGCGTTAGAGTCTGAAAATAGAAAAGCGGACGATAACTCGTCCTCTCATGAGCTTAACGCTTTGCCACATAACCCATCGATAGACGCTAGTTCACAACCGCAAGATGATCGGAACACTTTCCCTGTTTCCGATCCTATGACCACGCAAGCATCTGGAGTACAACCCATCCATATCCAAGAGCCGGACCGTGAACCGAATCCAGAAAGAGAATCCCAGATTGGCAAATTACAAAATATCAGTAATCGTCCAATGGAATCGAAAGATCAACAGTCTTTGTTAACAGGGAATCAACATTCTACTGGAATGGTGATGAGTGGTCAACAGGCGATGACCTCGGGATTGAGTAGTCAACAGCCCATAACGAGTGGTAATCAACAGCCGGGCACCGCATTGAAATTGAATAAACAAGTGCCCTTTGGCATGCTTCTTCCTATCATACAACCCCAACTTGACAAGGACAGAGCTATGCAACTTCACACTCTTTACTTCAAACTGAAGGTTGTTCTAGTTGCTCATTACTTTGTAAATAATAGTCTAATACAAAATAACCCAGCTATCTTTTAGAATTACAAATACCCCCTTGACATTTATTATTTTACTAACTGCATACAAACCTCAATGTGTTTGTAATAACTTAAGGGGGGTTTTGTACTTTTAATAGACAACATGATTCTTTTGTGATTAGGCCAAACTTAGGGGTAGTTTTTGTAATTTACCCTTACATTAATTTCTAGAATGATCAAGTTACAGTAGTCTCAGGCTTACCAAGATATTTCTGATTCTAGAAAAACGAGATATCTAAAGATGGTTTTGTCCGACATATGAGAAGTATTGTCGGGGACCAGATGTTAAAAATGGCTGTGTACAAACTGCAGACTCAGGTATGCGATAAATATCATGTAATTTAAGATTGGAGTCATGGTTGACATTAATATCCTGGAATGTAGTTCGATTAATTCGAGAAATGGAAACCAGGATGGTGGGAACCCACAAACTGCTGTCAATCAATTTCAGTCACAGCCTCAGGCCTCTGCACGACAAATGCAAGTCCCATCAAGTAGTGCAAACCCTTCTCTTAAAACACCATCAATTTACCAGTTGCTTTAGAAACCACCTCGTCTGCTAACAAAACTCCCGTTTCTTCTTTATTGTTGCACAGATTTAAGCAATGCAATGAGTGATGGTAGTACCGCTAAATCACGTGAGGAAATCCAGGCAGAATCACAGGGAGTGCAAGCAAGCCAAATGTCAACTTCCAGTTCGGGTGGTTTAAGTCAGGATAGAAAGCATCCTACGTTTCCGACACAGGGACTTAATAAGCAGCAGCATATGCACTTCTCACAGACATCTTTTCCCACATACGGAAGCGCAGGGAGTAATTATTCGCCTTTCTCTGCAACTAATGCTGCGTCTCAGATGAGGCAGGCCCCAGCTCACCAAAACATGACCGTCAATCAAGTGGGGCCCACAGCCGGGGCCGCTAATATGATAAACATGTCTAATTTCGACAGGTCTCATTCTCTTAGTGATCCTAAGAAAATTCAGGCAGGAAGTCTGACTCACATGAACAGCAATGCATCACTACAGCAGAAAATTGGTGTTTCGTCATCGATGACACATGTAAAGCAGGAACCCATTGATCCCTCGATTGAACAACAACATAAAGCCCAATTGTCTTCCTCGCATGGGTTATCTTCTTTGTCTCGTGCACCGTTTAAACAGGGCGGTGCTGCTCCCGGGAATTTGAAGGATGAATCTTTCGAGATGCAGTCATCTAGAACAGGATTCAATCCACCTACAAGCATGGTTCCCACAAATTCAGTTTCCTCTTCAATTCCGAGCCCGATGGAAACCAGCATTCTGGTATTTGACAAGTCTCTGGTTTTCGCTGTGTTTTTTCTGATGCTTGGCTTTCAAAATAGGCTAATGAGATCCCCTCTTTCTGCACATACCTGGCTGTAACGCTTTGATGCTTCTGATTCAAGACATAATATAAATCGAAAAAATTCTGCGTAGTTTAATTGTTGAATAGCTTATTATTTGTAATAATCAGCATGTGGAACCTGAGTACACTAGCATATCTATCTTGCCTGGCCACTGTTAGTTGAAGCTTCTGCGAGGAGTAATGGAAAAGATGTACTCTTTACTAGTAGTCCAATAAATGAAAGCAAAGATGGACCGAGCTCTGTCCTTAGATGAGTTGTAATTACCCCATCACGCTTTGGTGCTAATTTTTGTATTAAACCAGTCTATGCTACTGATGCTTTTTCCAGTGAGTATCAAGGGATATCATAATTGACTTGTCATATTTGGTTTTTATGTCTATCTTATTCTTCTCAGATTATCTTTGCTATTGTTTCTATGCAGCTTTGTTATCTAGCCGGATCTGTGTAAATATATTAATCTGTAATTTCTCAATGAATTCTACTAGTTTCCTTGTAACTCCTCCCATGAAGATTACATAGCCTCCTTAGTTTTGTTGGTGAAAATAGTGTCCGCATTCATAAAGTAAATATTTTGTTTGCAAAAGTACCCTTTTCTCATAAGCTTGATGTGACTTACGAGATTCTTCGCCATACTTGGACGATATAACTGAAGGTGTCAACATCTCATCCTGAATTCCTGATCTTCCAGTATCAAATCCTTTCAAATAAAAGAATGTTAGAAACCTTTAAAGAAGCCCTTAAAGAATAAGCGTTCCTGGTAGGTCTGTGCTTGGGTTTGTTTGTTATTCTTTTCAGCTTCTCATTTGGCTAGCCTAGTTTTCCCTCGTCCACCCAAGCGAGAGGTTTTCTTCTTTTTGTTTGTTTGTTTGTTTGTTTGTTTATTGAGCTGTTGTTTCTTAGAACATTACGATGATTGTTATATGCTATTTATTATAATCATTGTTTACTTCATCTGTTCACCTTTTCCTTTCTGACTTTGTCAGTCAAATCCTCGGTCCATAACTTCTCCTATTGGATCTGGAAATAATTCCAAGGCTCCCCCAAAAAAGCCTTTGGTTGGCCAGAAGAAGCCAATGGAAGCACCTGGTTCTTCGCCTCCATCAAGGTGATGCCATTTATTGATACAGATTCAACAAATTTGCGTGAACGTAAAATTCTTGTGTGGATCAGTGAGTTCTTATAAACTTATTCCAACAGTAAGAAGCAAAAAGTATCTGGAGGCTTTTGGATCAAAGCATCGAGCATCTCAATGATGTTACGGCAGTGAGCGGAGTTAATCTCAGGGTAACCATTTCTCAACTAATCTCCACATTATACACGAAACACAATTAATTATGTTTTCATCCACCCACTTCCTTGTTTTTGCCTGTAGCCCTTGGAGTCATGCGTTTGCTTGTCTTATGAAATAATACTTATGAACAGGAGGAGGAGGAACAACTCTTTTCTGGATCCAAGGAAGACAGCCGGGTTTCAGAGGCATCTCGACGGGTTGTTCAAGAAGAAGAAGAAAGGCTGATTTTGAACAAGATTCCACTTCAGAAGAAAGTGGTGGAAATAAGTTAATATTTCCTAAGTGAACAGTTTTTTGCTTGTTTTGATTATCTTTGTTCAGTCTATTTCTGGATCATAAATGTTTTTGCTGATTTGTGTGCTTTCTGGCAGTGGCAAAGTGTGGCTTGAAGAATATGAGCAACGACGTGGAACGATGCCTGTCCTTGGTAAGACTGTGATAGACGTAATTATTGGACATGTTTTTCTTATAATGTTCAATTGGAACCATGTTTGCTCCATAAGTGGTTTTGATACATTCAGATTTTTTCATTTGGCAATTTACAAAGCCTCCAAATTGGGAAGCAAAACGCTGCTACAGGGATAGCTTATGCTAAAAGAAATATGATTTACCTATTTTTCAGTCTCTAACTGTCATTTGAAAATGAAAACAAATTTTCTAACGAGTTCTAAAAGCTCTACCAAACTATTTATGTTTTTGTGATATTGTTCTTTCAGTGTGTGGAAGAGAGAATGCGCGGACTCATATCTAATGTCATCCGGCTTTCGAAACAGGTTAGTTTCCATTCTTTAATATAGTGCGTCTCTTTTTCTCTTTTTTTCTTTATCTCTTTCTGGAGTGAAGTCTGTTTCGTTTTTTAATATCATAGTTTTTCTCAGCTGAATTTTTGTTATATCTGCAGCGAGTTGATTTTGAGAAGCCAAGACACAAAACTATCATCACCTCAGATGTTAGGCAACAAATCGCGACAATAAACCGTAAAGCTCGCGAAGAATGGGAGAAAAAGCAGGCTGAAACTGAAAAGTCGCAAAAATCAAATGATGTAAGCTCCATGCTTCCACTTAGTTGTTTATTTTTATGTGGATTGGCCTAAATTATGGCAAAAACTCTTTCTGAGTTATGTTTCTTAATTTATACAAAATGCAGTCTGAGAGTAGTTCTGGAGTTGATGGTGACAAGGAGAAGGATGAAAGTCGTGCAAAATCAACAAAGGTATTTAGATTAAAATTTAGGGATAATTACAAAAATACCCCCACGATTTGTGCTAGTAATAAAAAAAATCCAAAGGTTTTTGAAAATTACGAAAATCCCACTGAGGTTTGATTTTGTATTACAATTTGCCCCTTCATAAGCAAAAACATTTCAAACACCCCCTATACATTTGTAAAAATATTATCGTTACCGCCTTACATCCAGACAGAATCAAACCTCGGGGTTTTGCTGTAATTTTTAAACCTCTCTGGGTTTTTTCGTAACTACCCCAAACCTCAGTGGTAGTTTTTGTAGTTATCCGTGTAGTTTATGTTATACTGTATTGATTAACGAACATGTTATTAAAGCCTTCCTACGATTTCTCTAATTTGCAGGCTAACAAGGAAGAAGATGATAAAATGCGCGCGACAGCTGCAAATGTTGCTGTCCGAGCCGCTACCGGAGTGGGTGACATGCTGTCAAGATGGCAATTAATGATTGAGGCCAAGCAGAAACAGGGAGGATCTGATACATCATCTGGTTCTCAGCCTGGCAAAGATGTGGCGCGAAAGCCTTCAGCAACCTCTGCAAAAAACACAAGGGAAAATCAAGAGGCAGAAAAGCGGGACCCTTCAGCTGCTTTTACCACCCCTGGTAAGTTGGCTTTTTTAGGGAGCAAAAGTAGTTAACACCTAATGGGTTGTTTGCAAACAATTAAAAAAATGTGATTGTCGGCTTTTGGCTAAAACGAAGTAGTGTTTAAATAGTGTTTTCAAATGCCAACTTATGCTTATGCTTCAGCCTAATTTAATCTAAAAGCAGGCGAAGGGGTGCTTTAGTTTTAGAGATTCTGCTTCTGGTTTACTTTTAGGGATAATTACAAACACTACCCCTGAGGTGTGGGGTAATTACAAAACTTAGATAAATTTCAGAATGACAAAAACTACCCTTGAGGTTTGATTTTGCCTTAATTTTAAGGGGTTAACTGTAATATTTTTATAAATGTATGGGGAGCTTTTGAATTTTTTTCTTATGAACGGAAAAAATGTAAGACAGAATTAAACCTCAAGGGGCGTTTTGTAATTTTGAAACTTATTTGATTTTTTGGTAATTACGCGAAACTCGGGTAATTTTTGTAATTACCCAGAACCTCGGGTAATTTTTTGTAATTATCCCTTAATTTTACACACAAATAAATAACTTTTACAACTTATTCACCGAACACTCTCTTTTAACTTATTCAACATTTAGCTTCTATTTGCAAATATTACCAACTATTGATTCTCAACTACATTTCACTTCTACAATAAATCACTTCCTCTAAAAGTAGAAATTTTGCAAACACCCCCTAAACATTGCACCCGAGTCCTGACAGCTTTTACTGGTTCTTCATAGAATCTTAAATTAGGAACACATTTATGTGCCTTTACTAGAAAATATGAAGAATCTAGCCTTGAAAAGCTACACAATCGTTTTGGTTCTCTTTTGGCACCTATGATGCTTCTCTGCGTAATTAGTTTCGAGAAATGCCTTTCAATTGCATAGGTCCTAATTTGTTTAACATATTCATTTGTCAGCATATGGGTCTCTATATGTAACTTTGATGTCCACAAAATCTGTGGCACCTGTGATTTTAGTAAATTGAACATCTTTGATTATTGCCCAACTTATTATATGCTTGAGCTGAACACCTTTATTTTTATGTTTACATATCAATGTTTTATCTTTTTCTCTAAAGAAAATGGTTGGATACCTTAGGGCCTTAGGCTAATGTGACATTCAAATAAAACACCAAAACATTTTATGGTTTTATTATTAAATTGTGATCCCTAAATTGCTTCTCTTCTCTTGAAGCTCTTTCAACTTAATTCTTTTTTTGCACGCAGCATCGGTTAGAAAAGTGGGAAGAAATCAAGTTGTTGTACCGCGGGTGGCTCGGAGCATTTCAGTTAAAGATATCATTGCCATATTAGAAAGGGAGCCTCAAATGTCGAAATCGACTCTCCTCTACCGCCTGTATAACAAGGTCAGTGCTGATGCTGTCGTTGAGTAATCCAATCGGGTCGTTCGATCAGTAAAAGACGCCCGGTGCAAATATGTAATTTATGTTGGAGGTGATGGTGCTGCTCCTATGAGTTAATCTGGATACCATTTGAGGGTACAATCTTCAAAATCAATAGTTGTGTTAGATTCTTCTTTTAATATTGATTCGTTGTATATTAGGATAGAATAGAAAGAAGAAAAGTAAATTACTATTTTTTTATTTATTTTTTTATTTATTTTTTGTTTTTAGTCTTGTGGTACCAGGTGCTGTTATGTATGCACATATGATATGCTATTAATGGATAGAGTTGGTATTTCTTGGAGCAGAAAAAAAAAAGGCTTCAATGGGGAATGCTTTTGTTTTGGTTTGAATTTTTTTGGAGTTATAAATAAGCTTTCTTCTCTGTAAGGATAATTTTTGCAGTTTGTATGATCAAACCAAGGTATTATAAGGTACTTATAAGCGTATATCATCTTATTGCATTTCTAGGATTTTCTAGCTTATCAATTAACAAACTCAAACAAATTATCACCATAAGTTTTGAAACTTAAAAGCCACAGTGTTGGACCTCTAGTCCTACTCGAATTGACGACTGTCCCCACAAACCAACACGGGTCTTTTCTAGTGCGCTTTGTCCTCACTTATGCGCACTCTGGAAATTTCTCAGGGGGTCACCAATCCCATGTCTACTCCTGACCAAACACGTTTAACCTCAGAGTTTCTATGTAATGGGCTCCAGAAAAGAAGATGCATCTGTTGGTATAGGTAGTCCAAATCAAATCCTTTAAGCTATCCTTTAACTATACAATCCAGAGCTCACGAGTTCGAATCGCGGTCGCGCTCGCGCCTCTTTTTAAAGTTGCATCAGCGGGATCTTGGACCAAATCCCAACACACATGTAAAATGTGATTTGGCCAAACACAATTATAAGTATTTATTTATATTAGTATAGTGTACCGATCATATATATATAACAAATATAAAATTACTTATCCTAAATTTAGCTTGGTCGCGGCGAAATCAGATTTGGGCTAAATACCGACCCTAGATTGGATTGAAGACTTAGAGGAGGACATTGATTATTTGGATTTGTTTTCCGAGTAGAGGCGACAGTAATCGAACCCTAAGACCTCTAGGCTCTTGCTTGGGTATGAGTGAATGTGAATTAACAATTCTACCACTATCCGATTACATTGACATCAATGTCACTACGAAGTACCCCTCCCTAATTCAACATTGTTATATGCTTCACAATTAAGTTTTATGAATTGATGACGAATACATAAATAAAGACAAAATTTGAAGTACCTGTTAATACTTAATACATCATTTACCCTCTAATTATTCTGTTTATGTTGAATTTTACGTTACAGGATCGGAAAATCTCTTCAAATGGCAAATTACAGAAAACAGAAGATTACAAGAAACTGAACTAGCTATTACAAAAGATAGAACTTTCAGAAGCCGAGTCGAGACGAATCTCTTTCCGCAAAGCAATTACGTCCCGGTTAGTGCTCACGGTTTGACGTATTGCTTCCAAAAATGAAACGACTTACGTCTTGTGTAGTAGCACCACTAACACGAAGCACTTCAACTAGAAATGTCAAGACCGTTCTTGGACTTAGTGCGCGAATGCGAAAAATGATTGTATATTTTTGATGGAGTATGAATTACGTATCAAACTCGCAATGCACAAACATGTATAAATAGCCAACCATTCCACCGGGAGAAAAACTGGGTAGTGGGCATTAATCATTTGTAACAACCAAGGTGTTACACCCCACTACTTGCATAACAATCGGTAGTGGGCTAACTTCAGATGACCACCACTATAGGAGTTACAACTCCAACGATCACACGAATCCGACACCTACAATGTCCGATTCATTGGGCTCCAACAGTCAGCAGATCACTCGAATCGGGCCAAGCCCATTTTCGAAAGTGGCAAAACTTTAGTGGACCTGGACCCGGCCCACCCAGGGCCGGCCGCCGCCCGCCCAAGCCGAGCCCCAGCCCCTGGCCTAGCCCATGCCCAAGCCCAAGCCCGAGTCCCGTGTCCTGGCCTGTGCCCCGCCCGGCGCGCGTGTGGCCCACTTGTGATCATCCACTTGTGTTATAGTTTATACAACAAATAACACCTTCTAGTAAATAAACTAGGATAAACTATGATTTATATTCCATGTGGGATAAGGCGTAAGCACTTTCATCTCCTTTAAATAATCTTTACATAATGCCCATTTATGTGGCTACCTTCGTATTAATTTCTCACTCACCGAAATTCGGTTTTAAGAAATAAAAATACTACGAACATCTACTCGAACGTAGATTAATAATATATAATTTAATTCCTCCAGAATTAAATATTTGGCCACCGAAAAATTGGTCAAAGTTGGGTCGATACCTCTTTATCAAAACCAAAATTTCCAACAATCCCCACATGAGTGGAAATTAATGTATGCATGAATGCGGACACGCAAACCAACCAGTCTCAAGAGACAATATTGCATTCGGAAAGGTAGCTTATGGCTTTGAACCTTCCGTAGTCAATACCATCGGGTACACCGGCGGCTTAGTGGGACGAATGCCTTGAACTATTCCTCCACGGTGTATACCGAGTCAACAATATTAACACAATAAGGTCTCAACACCTTCTTCTCTCACGTTTTGTGTCCGTTTCGCCATGGACACCACTTTGGATTCATAAGTGTTGCTTTGAAGCGACCCGCACTTCTCACTTATATAGGTGATCTCCTATCCGGTATCTCCATATACTCAACCTCAACGAGGTGTAGGAATCATTAAAAGTCAAATGGCTTAGCCTCACCACAACTTTGCAGGTGTTTCAACACTTGGTTTTGCTTTCTAGGGATGGGTTATAACATTGTTTTCAAGTGTTACAACATAACCTTCATAGTTTAGTTTTCCCATTGAACCAAGTTCTTGGGATCTCCAAATCATGGTTGGGTTACCACTATGATGGTTATTTTTACTTTGTGGACTTCAAGCCCATTCCCTCTAGCAATTTACCCAATTGATCTCGATTCAGTCCTTTTGTCAAAGGATCTGCCAAATTATCTTTTGACTTTATGTAGTCAATTGACATCACACCATTTGAGATCAATTGTCTAACGGTATTGTGTCTCCCGAAGCGAATATGTCTGACTTACCGTTATACATATTGCTCTGTGCCTTCCTATAGCCGCTTGGCTATCACAAAGAATCATCACAGAAGCATATGCTTCCTCCAACATGGAATATCTTCCGAAAGTTTCAAGCCACTCGCTTCTTCACCACTTTATCCAAAGCTATAAACTCGATTCCATGGTGGACCGAGCTATACATGTTTGCTTCGTGGACTTCCACGATACCGCACCACCTCCAATGGTGAATATGTATCCACTAGTTGAATAAGAATCTTTCGAATATGAAATCCAACTAGCATCACTATATCCTTCAAGTACAGATGGATATCTTGAGTAGTATAGCCCATAATCCAAGGTATACTTCAAGTATTTTAACACCATGGTTAACGCTTTCCAATGCTCATGGCTTGGATTGCTCGTGAACCTACTCAACATATTTACTGAGGGTAGGCCAAGTCCGGGCGTGTACAATTTGTGATGTACATCGATCGCCTATTATACGTGAGTATTCCATCTCGAGCCACTTGGTTCTGTTTTATTAGCAACCGTGATTTATACTTAAATCAATGGGCGTCTTTGACGGTGAATCAAAAGCATTGAATTTCTTGAGCACTTTCTCCACATAGTGGGATTGTGACAAGATAATTCCATTAGGAGTTCTCACGATTTTTATCCCAAGGATTACATCAAAGAATCCCCATATCCTTCATGTCAAAGTTCCTCTTTAACATTCTTTTAGTCTCCATGATAGTATCATGACTACGCCCATGATTAACAAATCGCCTACGTATAGACAAACTATGACAAATGCTTCGATGTCCCTTTGACATATACGCATTTATCACACTCGTTGATTTTGAATCCATTTGACAACATCGTATTGTCAAACTTAAGATGCCATTGTTTTGGAGCTTGTTTCATCCGCATAAAGATCTTATTAACTTGCACACCTTCTTTTCTTGACTGGTGCAACAAACCCTTCAGTTGTTCCATGTATATTTCAAAGATCTATCTCTCCATTCGAAATGCCGCTTGACGTCCATCGATGAATCTCTAGATTGTGCAAAGCGGCAATCGCAAGAAGCACCCGAATAGACGCAATCCTCAAGTTCTTCGAGAATATGTGTCAAAGAAGTCATATCCTTCTTTTTGTTTAAAGCCTTTGGCTACAAGCGTGCTTTATACTTATCAATAGTTCCATCTCGCTTTATACTTCTTCTTTAGGATCCATTTACATCCTAAAGGTTTATGACCAAGGAGATCAACCAACTCCCAAGTATGGTTCTGAGAATGGACTCGATTTCACTATTGATAGCTTCTTGCCGAGCGGAGCATCCGGATCGCTTAGAGCCTCTTTAATCGAGTTTGGCTCACCATCTAACATAAATGTTATGTAATCCGCCCAAAAGACTTAGCCGTCTTAGACCTCTTCTTTGCTGCGTCGTCTCGGTACTTCACTAATTGGTGTTGAACCACTTGCGCCTTTAAGTGAGTTCTTTTATTAGTACTCACTTCTAATTTTTCTCTACAAAGGGTAGACATCCTCAAAGAATACAACATTCCTTGATTCGATTATGGTACCTTCATCATTTTCGGATTTTCTCGACTTATGTATCATAAACCTATATGCACTACTTTGGTATGCATATCCCACTAAGACACAATCAACCTGTCTTTGGTCCAATTTTAACTTGTTTTGGTTTAGGTATTGCTACCTTAGCCAAACACCCCCACACTTTAAGGTATTTATAAGAAGGCTTACGATTTTTCCACAATTCGTAAGGTGTCTTATCTTTCCCTTTAAGTGGTATTTTATTCAATATGTGGTTGGTCGTTAAAATGCCTTCCCCCACATATTCTCGGGTAATCCGGAACTTATCAACATGGCATTCATCATCTCTTTTAGAGTCCGGTTTTGCGTTGACAAAGAACAGTTGAAGAGATCGTGTGAATATGGTCTTTTGTTTGATGAATTATGCCCGATCGGTACATAGTTCTTCAAATGGTGCAACATATTCGCCACCTCTATCACTCCGAATTATTTTAATCCTTTGCCAAGTTGATTTTCAACTTCATTTTTATAATTCTTAAAAGCCTCTAATGCTTCATCTTTGCTTCTTAACAAGTATAAATAGCAAAATCTTGTGCAATCATCAATAAATGTGATGAAATATTTTTACCACCTTTAGTTTGCACGAATTTTAGATCACACACATCGTGTGTATCAACTCTAAAGGTGAAGTGCTCCTTTCAACCGAATGAAACGGTAATTTAGCCATTTTAGCTTCAACACAAACTTCACATTTTCTTTGTGAGTTTACTTGTAAATTAATCAATTCTAAATTTACCAATCTTTTTATAGCATTGATTTACATGTCCTAATCTAATATGCCATAAATTAGAGCACTCAAGAATATAAGCAGAAGAAGATTCATTCTTATTCATATTCTCGCCAAAACGGCGACAAATATTACATTCATTTTGAAGTCCTTTGTCTAGATAACCCCTACCAAGGAACTGTCCAAATTTGCTAAGTACAAATTTTTCGCACTCAAAAACTAGTCTAAACCCATGGTTGACCAAATAAAGAACCCGAAAACTGATTTTTGCGGATGTCCGGGACATGCAAAGACATCCTTCACCTTCAACTCCTTTCCCGAAGTCGGCTTTAGCACCACCGTTCCAACGCCAAAGAACATCGAAGAGGCGTGATTCCCCATATGGAGCTTCCTTCCTGGTCGATGGGATGTAAGAAGAGAATGCATCCTTATCGAACAGGACATGGCAAGTGGCACCGTATCCACAAACCATTCTTTTTCGGGTTATCCACCAAATTGGCTTCAAACACCACCGCCCGACATGTCAACTTCTCGACTCCTTTCTTCAACCACATTGGCATTGGATCATGGTTTGGTTTTCTTTTTCTTTGGTCCGACGGCGATCTTTGCCATATGGTTCGGTTTGCCACGCTTGTAGCAAGCTCCCCGAATTTTCCAAATGCCGGTTTCTTGCCTTTATCGTTAGGTCTTTTCTTGAGTTACTTGACGAGCCGTGCTCCATCAAGTTGGCTTTTGACTCCATAGGGACAAGCTTGGACTTAGAGTCAATCCTCCTATTGTCTTCCTCACCCGAGTTTGACAATCGATCCTCTAGTCCCATCTCCTTTCGCTTATGTTTGAGATAATTCTTGAAATCCCTCCAACTTGGGGGCAATTTCTCAATCAAGGCGGCCACTTGGAATGCTTCCTAAGCAAAGCCATTCCCTCGGCAGAGATTTCATGTAGGATTAATGGAACTTCAACTTGTTCCATCACGGTTTTAGAATCAACCATCACAAAATCCAAGAACTTACCGACAACAAATTTCTTTGTGCGGCATCCTCGGTTTTGTACTTCTTCTCCAAAGAATCCCACATTCTTTGGAGGATTTCACAAAGACAATACACATCAGAAAGTGCATCACTAAGTCCGTTTAGGACATAGTTACGGCACAGAAATCACCCTGGCCCCATGCATCAAACGCAACGCGTTTTTCAAAGATTCGTTTCATTTTCAAAGAACAACGGAGCGTCCTGGTCGATATTTCGCGGACTCGAGTAGTCGGGTAAAACAACATTTTTTTGCCCATCTTCTTGAAGTCGAAACCCATGAATTTTTCGGTTTCTCGGCTTGGCATGAGGGATGATTGGGGTTACCGCTTGAGCTTGCCATCGTGAAGTTCGTTAATTGCTTTGCGATTGTTGAATTTTACGTTACGAGGATCGGAAATCTCTTCAAATGGCAAATTACGTAAAAACAAGATTACAAGAAATCAACTAGCTATTACAAAAGATAGAACTTTCGGAAGCGAGTCGAGACGAATCTCTTTCCGCAAAGCAATTACGTCCGGTTAGTGCTCACGGTTTGACGTATTGCTTCCAAAGATGAAACGGCTTACGCTCTTACGTAGTAGCACCACTAACACGTAAGCACCTTCAACTAGAAATGTCTTTGAAAGACCGTTCTTTGGACTTAGTGCGAATGCGAGAAAATGATTGTATATTTTTGATGGAGTATGAATTACATGTATCAAACTATAATGCACAAACATGTATAAATAGCCAACCATTCCACCGGGAGAAAAAAACTGGGTAGTGGGCATTAATCATTTGTAACAACCAGTGTTACACCCCACTACCGCATCGGGTAGTGGGCTAACTTCAGATGACCACCACCGTAGGAGTTACAACTCCAACATCGCACACGAATCGGACACCTACAATGGGTAGTGGACTGGACCGACCCAATAGGGTCGGGCCCCCCGACCCAAGCCCAGTCCCAGGCCCGCCTAGCCCATGCCCAAGCCCTGGCCCCCCGGCCCAGGCCAGCCGGGCGCGCAGCGTGTGGCCCACTTGTGATCATCCACTTGTGTTATAGTTTATACAACAAATAACACCTTCAGTAAATAAACTAGGATAAACTATGATTTATATTCCATGTGGGATAAGGCATGCCTTTCATCTCCTTTAAATAATCTTTACATAATGCCCATTTATGTGGCTACCTTCGTGTATTAATTTCTCACTCACCGAAATTCGGTTTTGAGAAATAAAAAATACTACGAACATCTACTCGGAACGTAGATTAATAATATATAATTTAATTCCTCCAGAATTAAATATTTGGCCACCGAAAAATTGGTCAAAGTCGGGTCGATACCCTCTTTATCAAAACCAAAATTTCCAACAGTTTACATTTAGACAAAATCTATCTTTTGATTTGGAAAAGCCGTAAATGATTTAAAAGTAAAAACTATCTTAACCAAAAAAGAAAAAGAAAATAAAGAATTGTATAGCGGTGTGTCGGAAAAGTAATTTTAATAGTTGTATCTTGTCATCATGGGCCATAGCACATAATTTGGGCCAAAGCCCAAAAATAAACAATAGCGCCGAATAAAGCCCATTTTATCCGGTGCGGATCGTAATTCGTACAAAGGTACAAGTACGTATGGAATAAACCAGAAGTTTCATAAACAAAAACCAGAAGAAAGTTAGAAACCTATAAAAACCCTCTTAAACACATGATTTTAATCTTGTGATTCTGCTTGTGTGTTCGATTGCGCCGGTGGTAAGAGTTTTTATGCGCCTGAGGCCCCGAAGGTCTTTCAAGGTACATTGTCGTCTCGACTTTTTCTTTTTCCAGTTTTGTTTCTCTTGATTTTTTTCGTAACGAAGTGTATTGTTTTGTGTGGATTGCTGGGAGAGTAACTGGTTACAATTTCTGACACGGCATGAAATGATGACACAAACCTAACATGTTAATAATCGGGTCAGGGTTGAGACTTTGCGTAGGATCAGGATCGGACCGGACACGAATAACAAGGATAATGAACAGTCGTGGTTACCTTGAAATGACACGATAATTGTTAAATTTGGAGGATTGGTACGGTTCCACACCAAGTGAGGTTCCATCCTAAAATCAATTGGTGATAGGAGGAGTAGCTCACTTGGTGTTTAAAGTAGGCTCATTTCCAATGAATAATTAATGTGGGACAACTCACAAGTGACATATCTCAATACCCCTCCCTCACTTGTGAATTCCTCGTCAATTCATTAATCATTATAACAGGGTCATCCATGCTCCATCATCACATCACGTGATGGCCCAGCTTGGGCCAAGCATGAGCTTGCTCTGATACTATGTTAAAAAATTTGAGTGGATTTGATACGGTCCTACACATGAAGCGTATCAAATAGACCCATCAAATGAGGTTCCATTATAAAACTAATTGGTGATAGGAATAGTAGCTCACTTGTCTTATAAAATAGACTCACTTCTCTTAAATAATCAATGTGAGACAACTAATAAGTGACATCTCAACATATTTATGTTGCTTTTTGCGATATTTTTGATTAATTGAATATGTTGTTTGTATCACCCCTATGGTAGCACAAGCATATGCAGCAAGAGAGGTAGTCTTGTATGTAAATATATTTTTTGGATTAAAATTAACTCATACAACCAATATAATCCATATAATAGATGAGTTATTAGATTTTTACAATATGCATTTTGTTTTGGGTCGACCTCGAAAACACGAATAATAAATAGGTCAGATTAGAGTTGAGATATATGACACAAATAATTGAACAGGTCGGATTATGATTGAGAAATTCGACACGAATAACATAAATTTTATATCTCGACGTGACACGCGAACCCGAACATGGCACGAATTGCCACCCCTAGTTTTGGTGCAACAAGTATATGTGTTACTCTGTATGTGCACTATGTTTCATTTATTTCTAGATATTCCTTAACCCCCACCCTCTTTGCTTTAAATAGGAGGACTTGAGGTTTATTGTTATCAACAGTTAGTTTTGTGTGTGAGTGGAAACTTGATGTGGGGTCTTGTTAGGTGCTTCAGTTTATGTTGAATATGAAAGGAAAGAAAAGAACCAAATTTTGTATTTTCACCTGAACTGTTTTTCCCAGTAATGAGTTTGATGGAAAACCAAGGAACGCTTGATGTCCCTCTACTGTCCTTACTCTTCATTGCAATCAATCATAGGATAGAAGATTCACATCAAGTTACAATGCAAGTTGTCCAAAAAAATTCTTATCCCTGCAAATAATTCTCTGTTTATTCTACTTATAAAGGAACTTTGAAGAAAACAATGGCAAATCAAGGGGGAGCAGCAACGGCGGCACAATTACCTACAAGCTTCGGACATGAGCTCAGAGCCTGCCTTCGTTGTCGTCTCGTCAAGACTTATGACCAGGTTGGCTTAACCCTCCTAAGTCCTAACACATTCACTCCTATTTTTTTGTTCCTTTACATTTCTTGTTTATTGAACACTTGAAAGATATTAAAAAAGACATGATTGTTACTAATCATGTAATGTATGTATGATCATTGCAGTTTCGAGAATCAGGTTGTGAGAACTGCCTTTTCTTTCAGATGGAAGAGGATCATGAAAGAGTCGTAGACTGCACGACTCCAAATTTTACTGGGTTTGCTTCTCTCTTGATTCACCTTTTTTGACCCCGATAGAAATTGCTTGCAATGAAGAAATAAAATTATTTTTCTGCTGCAAATTTTTGTTTGATAGGTTAATTTCAGTCGCGGACCCAACTAGAAGCTGGGCTGCCCGGTGGCTCCGCGTCGGTATGTAGCTTGTTCTTCTGCTTTAACTATGACCACTCTGTTTACTAATATTAACTAACTTTGCAAGTAACTGAATGAAAATTCTGATGACCATTAGTCTTTACACTTGAAGTATGTGTGCTTGTGTGAATGATTCAATTATTGTTTTTGTTGGTCAGAGGAAATTTATGCTCTATGCACTAGGAAATACTTTTGGACAAGTATGCATATTGAAAAGAGTGTTTCTTTTGATTGTTCAATTTGTTGCTCATCTATTCTTTCCATGTTTGAAAAGATGGTTTGGACATGTTTATAGGAAACCTTTAGATGCACCCGTGCGACGCTTAGAAGGTAGAGAATCACTCACACAAATCAAAAGAGGTAGAGGTAGGCCTAAAAAGACTTGGAAAGAAGCTATTAAACAAGACATGTTATACCTAGAAATAAATGAAAATATGGCTTATGACCGTAAACGATGGCGCGATATGATCCGTATAGCCGACCCCACGTAGTGGGATTAAGGCTTAGTTTGTTGTTGTTGTTGTTGTAACGCACCGTGTGTGACCAACAATTTTTGATTACCTGTTCAGATATCTATTCTAATATCATCGAACTTATCTTTTGAAACTTTCAGGAAAGTTTGTTCCTGGTTGCTATACAATTTCGGTCTCTGAAGCACTTCCCCAAGACTTGCAGGTATGCTATGTTGGGCTTATCTTTAAGTAGTTTTTCTTTTTCCCTCTCTTTTGCTCGGAAACAGAAAGAAGTTCGATTGATATTGTCTCTTTATTCTCGGGTCTGAAGCTCTTAATTGCTGTCAAAGTGAATCAAGTGCCGATCTTAGCAAAACAAATCATCTTTTGTAGTAATTATTTGAACTAGTTTTGATCGGTAGTTCCTTATATCGCAGAATATGTGTGAAGAAGAGCGCGTCCCTTATGTTCCGCCCAGACGCGTTTGAGTGGCTGCACGTTGAATGTTGTTTTAGCCGATGATCTCATCGCACATTCACATGGTGATGTTTGAAGGAGCTGTGTTGATGCTCAAGATACATAGAATAATTTATAGGGCTAACATAAAGCTTTGATTTAGTTTCTTTTCTTTTCCCTTATGGTTGTAATACAGTTGTTGGTGATTGAAACTGGGTCAATGTAAACCTGATTATGTTGGATTCATGGTGCCAAATTGGTTTCAACATCATATAAGCTAAATTCCTTCCCCCTGAAACCAATGTTTTTAAATCTGGACCGGACATCGAACTGGTCATTGGGTCACTGGTTCAACCAATTAAAACTTAAATCGTCCTTAAAAACCCGGCTGGCTAGTACACACACAAACACATGTATATACACACTGTCACACACACACGGAAAAGATAAACACAAATACAAATGCAAAAAAAAAACTAACAAATAAAAAAAATGAAAATTTGAATTAACATATTATAATATCCAAATATATATGTAAATAAAATATAAGGAGAAGTTATATGATAATTTACTAAACATATTATCCTTCATTTTTTTGTACAAAACAAAGAAAAGTTTATTTACTAATAAAACAAAAAAAAAGGAAAAAAATTCAACCGGGTCAATTGGTCACCAGTTTCTGGGTTTTTTGTTGGGTTTGACCGGGTGACAATGTTTTTTAACCACCCGATTTTAACATATAATTAGGCCATGCATGTGACCGATCGGTCGGTCCAGTCCGATTTTCAAAACATTGCATGAAACTGATTTTTTTTTTCCTGCAAACTCTTAAAAAAGAATGTGATTATGCTTTACTGTATTTTCTATTTAAAAGTTGAGAATCACTTTTCTAGAGTTTGCAAACACTCCCAATATAATTTGTTTAACACACTTGGAGGGACTCAAGAACTGTAGGTTCAATATCAGCGAACCCATGGTAGTCGTGTTGATTTTTAGGAAGGTTGTATTTGTGTTGGTGATGGGAATGATTTGGAGTTTGTGATGATTTTAATAAAAATCATCATAATAATTTAGAACAAATTATAAATAATACTAAAGAATTCGAACTTTTGTGATGTAGCTTATATCGAGAATACGAAATAAAAATTTGACAGTTGAATCGAAAATTCGGGAAAATGATGAAAACTTTTCAGAGGTGCTTATTATTCATAAGCCTTACCCTTTAAAGAAAAAGAAAATCACGCCAAAAAGCAAAATTACATTGAATTGAGATACTCGGTAGTTGATTTGGTTTATTTTATATACAAAAAGCAAAATTCGTTCAAAAAGTTCATATTAATCCAAAATCAATAAAAATTAATTAAACTGATCAAAAGGTGGTCAATTTTTTTTAATTATTTAATAATATATTTTTTATTTTTTATTTATTTATATTTACTTTTTATATAATAATCGGTCTACTATATTAGTATTTTATAGAAAATAATATTTATCCGTCTAATTAACGATTGAATTAATTTAAATGATTGAACTATACCGTTTTAATAATCTCAAAAAAAAAAAAAAAAAACTATACCGTGTTAATTATCTATCCTATTTTTTTTAGTACAAATTATCTATCCTATTATTAAAACACTTAAACCAGACTATTTGAAGAAAAAAAAGACTAAATTGAAGTTTGAAGCAGGGAAATATGCAATAGTGGCAAAATAGAATTTGCCCAAAAATGGAAGCCATCAAATAAAACACAGACAGAAAAAGCGAAATCTCAGAGACCGAACCTGTAAAAATCTTCAGGAGGAGATTCGCAGCTCGTGATGTCGCGAGCTCGAGTTTACGCCGACGTTAACGTTCATCGTCCTCGAGATTATTGGGATTACGAGTCTTTCACGGTTCAATGGGGGTACAAATTATACCTAAATTTGTTATGCCTGCATTTCCCCCAATTTTTCGTATTTATTTTGTTTTTTTCGCGTTTTTTCCCCGTGTATAATTCTATGGAAACTGAATTAGATTTATTAGTTTAATTTTCCATGAGTTTATCTTCTGATTATTTTATTCGGAACGTTTACATTAAACGCGATGGTTGTATAGAGAAAAAAAATTATGTCATGATTGTGTGTTTATATGTTGCACGTTTAGATATCTATACTTGATTGAGGCTAGGAACAGTCTTGGCGGATCATGGCTTTAAGTATCTGCTGAAAACCATTTTTTTAACAATTACCTTAATGCAATGCGTTGCGAAAGTAGAGGAGACAATTAAGTTATAAGGTAAGCAAATGAGGGTTGGCTTAATTAGGCTCTTTCAACCTCCGCTTGTCGGATAAGTGAGAGGTTTTGACATTTTGTTAGGATGGACAAAACTGGAGTATTCGATTTATCAAAGTAGGAGCTCTAGTTAGAATTTGTGACAATGGTGTACGAACTCAAGCAGCAAGTCGCCAAGACCGTACATTGAAACATAAGATGCTAATTGCATGAGTCTCCTTACTGGATTGGTTGTGTCGATCTTTGAAGACTGTATATATGTTTGTGGGTGCTTTTGTTCACTTGTCTGGTATTGGGTACTTTTGTTGGTGTAGTAGATGAGATGATTAATCAGTACTAATCTAGTACATATGTTTATTACATTTTTGCTGTTACTCTTTATGCCTTTTCAAGTAGATTTCTTCCCCCCTGTTGGTGGATGTTTTTGTTGGTTCAGCTGTATGGCACATTAACTTCCTGGTGTATTCAGTAATCAAGATGACTATGAGGTTGTTCGGAAAGTTGGAAGGGGAAAATACAGTGAGGTCTTTGAAGGAATAAATGTCACGAACAATGAAAGATGCATCATCAAAATTCTCAAACCAGTCAAAAAGAAGAAGGTAGTGCTCGTTATTTCTCTCGTATCAGTGTACAGAAAATGTCAATATTCCTTTTAACTTTCGAGTTTGACACATAAGAAATGGAATGGTCGGACATATATTAATTGTTATAGGTATCTCTTAAGCAATCCCAGTTCAAATATCTACAAGCTTTTGTGAGATTTAGGCTAGTGAATCTCAATATCTATTTATGTTTCATTCCTAGTTTTGATTTCTTTTGGGTGGTTCATTGGCAAATACAATTCAGAATTATTCATTTATTAAGGATTTAAGATCAATGAGATTTATTTATGATCCTCATGCGGGTAAACTTATTTGATTCTGGTGCTATGTGTAATATTTATTCTACTGTCTATTTTGTATTCAGTTGATTGTGGTGCTGCAAGTAGTTAATTTTATTGAACAAACATCTACATTTTATCATTGTTCATCTTGTTACTTAATGGTATTCTATTATTTTATAGTACATTTTTCTAGTTTTTGACTACTCTTCCAAGTTCACGCTGGGAAGTGCATGATGCTTTCCCAAAACCTGACTGATCGCCATTTAGTGAACATATGCACAGATCACAACCATCCTGTTGGAAAATATTTGTTGCATGTACAGGCCAGTCTGTCAGTGATGATGTTGAACTTTTTGCAGATAAAGAGGGAGATAAAAATACTTCAAAATCTGTGCGGAGGTCCAAATATTGTGAAGCTGCTAGATATAGTCAGAGATCAGCACTCAAAAACCCCTAGTTTGGTTTTTGAATATGTGAATAGCAACGATTTTAAAGTCTTGTATCCAACATTGACAGATTATGACATACGCTACTACATTTATGAGCTTCTCAAGGTTAAGTACCATCTTATAACTTCTAGCTATTCTTAGATTATTGTATTTCTTGTGCTTTTGTCTTGTTAGCTTTTCGGTTTTGTTCCTTAATTGCCCTTCATCTCTTGATGCTGCTTTTCTTGAGGGCAATTTGTGTTTATTATTTCTTTGAATTGGAAAGTTGAGTGTAACAGAAGTTATTGTCTCTCTTTCATGTTGTCTGACACTTTTTTGGTTATGTAATTTATCTGGGAAGACAAAATGTGCCATAGAAACAAGATTTAAAATGCACTCGCTCCCTATGAACAGAGAGCTCTGACCTTGGACAATATTAGCATTCCTTTCATCTTCTGATAACATTGTAACAATGTCACTGATGATCACCTTTTTGAGCATCTATAATAGCAAATGCCCAGATTCAGGATTATAAATGGAACGTGTTGAACTGAGCTTGTTTGGTATCTGTAATATACATCTTTTTCCTTGTACGTGAGTTTCTTTTTCACCTGAGACAATTGATTTAATTGCCTCTTACTTGGAATTATGGAATTCAAGGCTTCGAGACCTTGACCTGGAATACTGATCTGATCTACTTAGTTATAGTATAGGCTTAATTGGTCATGTAACAGAACAACAAGGTTATTTAGTCTGTTGACATTTTTTAAATTAGTCTTGAATACTCAAGTACTTGGTATTTATTTTTTCTTTTGCATTACTCCAACTATTTTAGGTTTGATGCTAGCTAAAGCAATTTGAAAATAGCTATTCACATCTTTAAAAAACAATGGAATGTGAGCTGCTATGCTTGAATGATATAGAGGCCATAGCCCAATACTATGATAGATCATAGAAGCACCTTTTTCTAGTGACATAACCTTTCTTTCAACTCGCCCCATATGCTCTCACTAAGTATGCACGTGTTGGCATCTGGATATTATTTTTAGGTGCTGAGTCCATTTTCAGGATATGAGCTACTGTACCAAAAACACAGATATAGCCTGCTCTGAATTCTTGTGGTGCATGTTAGAGAATTACTGGCATTAAATATGAATTCTGATTTTTTGGGTGTGACATTTATGGGTTGTAGACTTGTACCAGATTTCCTAAGCAATTTGAGTAGATGTCAAGGTTTGTCTGATGGGTTTGGTTGGTTAAAGATTAAAATCTCTCTTATTCACTTGTGCTAAATCTGAAAACACCTTCGCGTTAAAATTGTTTTAGGTGTTTCTTGTTGGTTAACTTGTTTGTACGGTTTATGAGATATCTGTTACTGATTGTTCAATTTCAAAATTTCAGGCATTAGATTATTGCCATTCACAGGGGATAATGCATAGAGATGTCAAGCCTCACAATGTTATGATTGATCATGAATTGCGCAAGCTTCGCCTGATTGATTGGGGGCTTGCTGAGTTTTATCATCCTGGCAAAGAATACAATGTCCGAGTGGCTTCAAGGTTTTTATCCTTGCTTTTCTGGGTTTTGGGGGTGGGAGTGGGTGGGGTGTGGGGATTGTTGCAGCTTTAAAGTAAGGCATTTCAGTACCCTAAATTTCTTCACTGAGGTTATAGGCTCATGTTTCAGTCTTAGTCTTTGAGGTTTGGTTGATTCAAAATACTTCATTCATCTCATCTTCTGATAATGCTATCTCTAGATCTGTTGTAGAGTTGAATTAATGTGCTTAATCAATTGTCTATACGTGTGACTTCTGTCATTCTTATTATTGTTTAGATACTTTAAGGGGCCTGAGCTACTCGTGGACTTGCAAGACTATGACTATTCTTTAGACATGTGGAGCCTTGGTTGTATGTTTGCAGGCATGGTGAGAATCATTCTTGTTGATATCATATGTATTTCTTTATATTTGTTTACATTCCGGTTATTTTTTTGTTTCAACTTGCAGATTTTTCGGAAGGAGCCATTTTTCTATGGTCATGATAATCACGATCAGCTCGTCAAAATAGCCAAGGTAACTCAAGTATCTGATGTTCTATCGTAATTAGAATTACATTACAACTTCACACTCATTGTAATAATGTGCTAATTCTTTCCTCTAGAAGTTTTCTAAAATTTATATTGCTTGTTTTGTCACTGAATAATATACTTGACTGCTCAAGGAAACATCTAAAAAATACTTTCTGTACTTGTTCCTTGTACAGGAATTCGGGTTTGTTTAAATTGAAAGATGTGATTTCGTAAATTCAAATATATTCTAGCACATGTATCATGTTCTTTTTTATGAATATGAGTTATCTAGAGTTCTCATTGCTCAAGTCCTCTTTAAATTGTCGATGATGGATTTGAAATCTCCCCACCAGTCTGGGATTTTTTTTAATCCTCTTCCTTCTGACCAAGTTCTACATTTCCTAGGAACTAGATATCAGATCCACTGCTATATCCTTTTACTGTTGAAATTACTGAATGTAAGCCGCTGATTTACTTTAAAGAGAGGAAAAACTGAATATGTTTTGTGTATTAAGCATGATTGAAATTGTACATTATATAGGCAAGAGTAGCCTAACACATCTCAGAATTTAAGGAAAAAAGAAAACACCACTACCTAATTTAAGCCACTAAACTTCCACTAAGATTATACTTTATAATATCTTAACACTCCCCCTCAAGGTGGAGCATATACATCATATGCATCCATCTTGTCACATATATAAGTTATCCGAGGACCTCGTAGAGATTTAGTGAAGATATCAGCGAGTTGATCTCTAGAGTTGACAAAGGATGTTCTGATGATTCCAGAGAGAATCTTTTCTCTAAGGAAATGACAGTCGACTTCTATATGCTTTGTCCTCTCGTGAAAAACTGGATTGGAAGAGAGGTGTAGTGATGATTGATTATCACACACAAGTTCCATAGAACCAATATCACAGAAGTGTAATTCCTGCAGTAAGTGTTTTAACCACAAGAGTTCACATGTTGCATGAGCCATAGCTCGATACTCAGCTTCTGTACTTGATCGAGCAACAACGGTTTGTTTCTTGCTCTTCCATGAGACCAGGTTTCCTCCTATGAATATACAGTAACCAGAAGTAGATCTTCGATCATTCTCATCTCCTGCCCAATCAGCATCTGAATACCCAATGATATTGGTGTGACCTTTATCAGCGAAAACAAGTCCTTTTCCAGGTGACCCTTTGATGTACTTTACAATACGAATAACGACATTCCAATGATCGTCACAAGGAGAATTGAGAAATTGACTTACTATACTTACCGGGAAAGATATGTCGTCCGGTCATGGTGAGATAATTCGGTTTCCCAACAAGCGCCCGATATCTTCCTGGATCGGGATAAGGCTCCCCGATTAGGAAGGAGCTTTACATTAGGATCCATAGGAGTAGTAACTGGTTTACAATCTGTAAGACCCGTTTCTTCTAAAATATCAAGAGCATATTTCCTTTGAGAGATGGCAACACCTGACTTTGATTGGGCTACTTCAATCCCAAGAAAGTAACGAAGAGGGCCTAAGTCTTTAGTTTGAAAATTATGAAATAGATGTTGTTTCAAATGCGCCCGATACCTTCACAATCGTTGCCAGTAATTACAATGTCATCAACATAAACCACAAGATAGATATATGTATTTGATGATGAGCATTTAAAGAAGACAGAATGGCCTCCTTCGCAACGGATCATCCCAAACTGCTGAAGAACTTTGCTGAATCGGCCAAACCATGCTCGAGGCGATTGTTTCAGGCTATACAAAGATTTTTGTAATTTGCATACCAATCCATACTCCCCCTGAGCAACAAACCCGGGAGGTTGCTCCATATAAATCTCCTCATGCAAGTCACCGTGCAAAAAGGCATTCTTGATATCTAACTGAAAGAGGGGCCAACGGCGCATGGCAGCCATGGCTAAGAATAAACGAACCGAGGACATTTTGACAACGGGAGAAAAAGTATCATTGTAATCCTGACCATAGACTTGTGTGTATCTTTTGGCCACCAATCGAGCTTTTAAGCGATCAACTTGTCCATCGGGACCGACCTTAACATTAAAAACCCATCGGCAACCAACAACAGATTTTCCAGATGGAAGAGGAACAAGTGTCCAAGTGTGATTGGAATCTAAAGCTGACATTTCATCAAGCATAGCCTGTTTCCATCCGGGATGATATAGTGCTTCGGAAACTGTCTTAGGAATAGAAACAGAAGAAAGTGTAGAAACAAGAGTACAATATGTGGGAGACAAACGATGGTAAGAAAGAAAATTGTAAATTGGATAAGGGTTACGAGTAGAACGTATACCTTTACGGAGGGCAACAAAGTCAATCGGGTGAAGTAGATGGATCCGGAGTAGGGGAAGTGATATCTGGAACAGGAGCTGAAGCACGTGACTCTATCCGCCGTTCGTAAGTGATGCCGTACCGGTTTATGGGTGAAGGGGACTGTGGGGGAGAGGATGGAGGAGTTGACATATCTGGAGAACTAGAAGACTCAGGAGCGATAGAAAAATAAGGTATAGGCAAAACCTGATCTAAGTCATGGGAAGGAATATTCGTTGTGGCAAAGTATGAGATATCCTCAAAGAAGGTAACATCCGCTGAGACGTAGAAACGGTTTGTAGAAGGAGAGTAGCAACGATAACCTTTTTGAACACGGGAATAGCCAAGAAAATACATTTGATAGATCGAGCGGATAGTTTATCGCGACCGGAGAAAGATCATGTACAAAACAAGTACAACCAAAAACACGAGGAGATACATCATATAAGGGGGCCATAGGGTGCAAAATAGAATAGGAGTCGACCATTCAATACGAGAAGATGGCATCCGATTTATCAAATAAGTGGCAGTTAAGACAGCATCACCCCAAAACTTTAAAGGTGCATTAGCATATATCAAGAGAGTGCGAGCTGTATCAACAATGTGTCTATGTTTTCGTTCGGCTACACCATTTTGTTGAGGTGTATGAGGACAACTAGATTGATGCGAAATGCCTCTAAACGTATGAAGTAATTAAAACGGTCGAAAAAATACTCTTTGGCATTATCACTTCGTAAGATACGGATTGTTTTGCCAAATCGAGTCATAATTTCCAAACAAAATTTTTGAAAAATATCGAACAACTCGAACGATCTTTCATTAAAAATACCCAAGTACATCCGGAAAAATCATCAATAAAAGTGACATAATAACGATAACCTAAGAGAGACGAAACACGACTCGGACCCCAAACATCGAGTGAACAATATCAAAAAGAGAGGCAAATTTCTATTATTAATACGATTAGGAAAAGAGACACGAACATGTTTTCCTAATCGACAAGACTCACAATTTAAAGACTCAAATGTGAAAGACCGTATACCATTGTTTTTAACTTGGGTAGACTAGGGTGGCCTGACGACGATGAAGAAGATCGGGGATGCGAAGCGGCACATATAGTAGGCGTGGTGATTGAAGGTAGTAGAGACCACGAGTTTGAGATCCTGCTCCAATCGTCCGCCCCGTATTCCTGGTCCGAATTAGGAAGGAGTCAGAAGTGAAGGTTATGGCACAATTTAAAGAACGAGTTAATTTGCTTATGGAAATTAAGTTAAAGGGGCAATTGGGAACCAATAAAAAAGAACTTAAAGATATTGTGGGAGTAGGTGAGACTCGTCCGACTCCAGTTGCCTGGATTTTAGATCCATCTGCAACAGTAATATAATGTGGAAATTTGGTTTGTGATATATCAGAGAAAATTGAGGAATTACCAGTCACATGATCAGAAGCACCAGAATCCAAAACCCATCCTGTAGGTGTAGAGTGAGAGAGACAAACCGTAGAATTACCAGTGTGAGCAATAGTAGCTGAAGATGTAGCTTGTTGGGTTGCCTTAAACTGTAAATACTCTTTATAGTCACTAGTAGAAAGAGTAATCTCAGAATCAGATTGTAATTCAGAATGAGTTGAAGATTGAGCAATAGTAGCCGTTTTGGGGGGAAAACCATGTAAGCTATAACACCGATCCTGAGTATGGTTATCGCGACCACAGTGAGTACAGTAGAGATTTCCTCTACCCCCTCGGCCACGACCTCGACCACGACCACGGCCTCGACCTCCACTGCCACGGTCATGTATATGAGAAACAAGAGCGGATGGCTCAGGAGTTGGTTGTGTGCCATGTGCGGAAAAAGAAACTCGGATAAGGCGACTAATAAGCTCTTCCACCGTAGGGATAGTGGGATTGGTTAGAGCCTGGTCACGGACGGCTCCATACTCCTTCGGGAGACCATGAAGAATGAATACCATGAACATATTGTCAAGTTAGGCCAACATCTGTTGAACATCAGTGCTAACTAACATTAACTTGAGCTCATCAATGGTGGATTGAGCCCGAGTTAAATAAGCTGATAGATCTTGATCATTCATATGAAGAGTAGCCAAATTTCGAACATATTCATATAATCTCTGAATATCATTAGCATAAAGGTTTTTAGCCTTTACCCAAACATCGTAGCAAGTCCTATACGGACGAAAATGTGCCATTAACTTGGGATCAATCGAGTTCCACAATAATGAGACAAGTTGGTAATCAGCTTGTTCCCAATCATCTTTCAACTTAGCATCAATGTCGGAAGATTTTTTAGTAAGATGGTCCGAAAGATTTTGACCCAAAAACCATAACTCAACAGAAGAGTGCCAATTCAAATAGTTCTTACCATTCAATTTTTCAGTTGTAATGGTAGGGGAACCTTGAAAGGCAAACGAAACCAAACCCTTTTTTGAAGAAGTTTCAGTCATTGTAACAAAAGTAGACACTTGGACAAGGAGAAAATGATTGGCAGAGACAACCAATGAAGGCCAGAAAGAAGAAAAATGGCTTTAAGAAGCCTGAAATGAAAAACCCACTAAATGAAAGTGGTGCAGACAGAACGGCGGGGACGTGGCGCTCCGGGCAGCGGTGGTGCGGCGGCGAACGGTGGTGACGCGTGAGGGCCACGCGCGGCGCGTGGGAGCGCGTGGGACTGATTCCGGCGACGGGCCTGGGAGTTCTGGCTGTTCGGAACCTGGCGAAGTGGAAGCACTGGCGCGTGTCTCCGGTACAAGCTCCGGCGGCAGTGAACTGTTCTTGGCAGAGGTAAAATAGAGGGGGAAAACTTTGGGCTAGGGTTTTGGTCAGAAAAAAAAACTGGAAGGAAAGGGAAAAATACCAAGGTTTCGTACCTTGCTCTGTGATACCATAAAGAGAGGAAAAACTGAATATGTTTTGTGTATTAAGCATGATTGAAATTGTACATTATATAGGCAAGAGTAGCCTAACACATCTCAGAATTTAAGGAAAAAAGAAAACACCACTACCTAATTTAAGCCACTAAACTTCCACTAAGATTATACTTTATAATATCTTAACATACTTATTTAAATTCAGATCCATTCAACCTTAGTTACCATTTTCCTGGAGTGAGAGATTTTCCATTTGGATTATTGAGGCTCAAAAGTTGATTGATGTATTTATTCCACGTAGTGCTGCCTCCTGTTTTGGAAAATGAATTTTGCAGATCACTAGTGTCAATATTCTGATGTATCTTTCAGCATACTGTTACTCTGCTGTAGTGCTACCTGCTTGTGTTTACATGAGTGGGGATTCTGCCTACTCTTTTTTCAACATTGTATTCCAAATGCTTGAAAAGGCGTATTTGGATTTTCAGTACTTGAAGACCTTCTATGGAAGAAGATGAATCAGTATTAGGCGTGGAATAACTTGATTATCCTCTCTTTATCTATCTAGCTTCTGCCATCCACCCCATTCTTGAAGCTTGCTTGTTTCTTTCTGATTGTGTCTCCCTTTGATGATGAGTGAACTGGAACGTGGTAATTCATTTGTCATTTCTTGTTTCTAGTTTCTACTTTAGATGTTGATTGAAGAGCTTCTGCACATTCTTATCATAAATAGTTTTGCTGATTTTCTTTCCTCTTCATCGTGTTTTAATACTCAGCCCATCTTTCTTTGTAGTGTGATAGCTATGATCATATGCACATAACAGACTGTAAGGGTTGTTAATGGTTACTTAATAATGAACTGAAATGTAGCTTAGGAGAAAATTGGATAAGTTGTTATTACTCATACACATGTATGTACTTTGCCAGGGGTTCTGTATGAATAAACTTAATGAGAAGCAGTTTTTTTCTGAAATAAATTTCTTTTCGAATCTTTCTTGATGCAGAGCCCAAACTTTATGCTCGATTGTCCGTAATTATAGTAGTTCTACAGTATGAATTTGGGATTATGTTCATGTGTGTAACTGAGGAAAGTGGGGCTTTCACATTTTTCTGTTGGTACCAAGTGTAGGTCCTGATGCTGATTAAGTTCAATTGATGGACTAAGAATTCTAATAGTTGCCTAAGTGGTGTTTTCCGTGTTTTCTCTTGCGTAATTTCTCGGGTCACTCAAAAGAGTTTTAAGTTCTGTAATGAATTATCATCTCTGTAAAGAAGTGGTGTTTTCCGTTGTATGCTATAGACCTGGATTTGAGTGCTTTAGCTGTAAATATTGTTCTGACTGAAGCATCTCTTACTTAGCATGACATCGCTTTCACTTCACTGCAGTAGTAGGAATGCAGATCTTATAATTGGATCAGTTCTTAGCATTAAAAGGTAACAGCAAAAGAGATATATCAAGGAAATATTGATTATCCTTGTGACCTTTCCTGATAAAAAATTAAGTGATTGCATGGTATTGAATTATCTAATCCCTTAAATTACAATGAACTTTTATTAATCAGATTTTTGAGCCACTCTCGACTTTAACTTGGTTCAGTTTGAGAAAGTCATCTTGCTAGAACATAAATTCTTTTATACTATGCAGCAGCTCATAATTTCTCAAATTGAGGTTATGTGTTTACTTTTGGAAATTCTAGCACACATGTATGACCTTGAACGTTACAGGTCCTTGGTACAGAAGAGTTGAGTACATATTTGAGCAAATATCATCTTGAACTGGATCCTCAGCTTGATGCTCTTGTTGGAAGGTATTGCTTAACTATGATTTTTCTCTGGATCCCATCCCCAAAGCACATGCACTTGAGTACAAAATGATTAAATCATGAAAATGGAGAAAAAATTAATTAAGCGTTTGATCCCAATGAAAGCAATCCCGGTCCTTCGCTTGTATTTTAATTGTGGCTTTCTGAAAATCAAAAATTGATAAAGGTAACCACATATTGTATACAAATTGCCAATTCTTGTCTATCCTATCTCAGGTTGACTTAGTGACAACTAATTGTTACTTTTTTCTCAGGCACAGTAGAAAACCCTGGTCAAGATTTGTTAATTCAGACAATCAGCATCTAGTTTCACCAGAGGTACTTATTCTACCTTTCAACACTTTCTGAGATTTCTGTGATTTTCCTTAGCCACGAGTTATCTGACCAGCATGGCCATTGATTTTTTATTGTTTTACAATGTCATGAGCAGGCCATTGATTTTCTTGATAAGCTTCTCCGTTACGATCACCAAGATAGGCTTACAGCTAAAGAAGCAATGGTAATATTGGGACTGCTGTTTCTTTTCTACCCTTCTCTCCTTTTTTCTTTTTCTTATTCTTTTTTTTAAACTTTTGTGACTTTGTGTGGGTGTGTTTGCACTAGGCATGGTGGCAAAGGGTTCAATTGGGGTTGAAAAGCTGGGAATATTTGGACATACTCCCTATATTCTGTGTTCCATATCTAATCTCACTTTGCTTTTCATTGCCATGTTAGCCAGATCTCTGCTTGATTTCAATTCACATTCTCAACAATTTGGAGTACTATGTTTTAGTTGTTTCAGAGGCTCATGTGTCTTTGGAAACTAAGTTGTGGTGTTCTAGAGAATCCACTTGGTAAAATAGTGATTCATGTTTTACCCATAACATGCAGATGATTTGACATAACAACTCTATAGTAGTCTTCCCCACTTAAGGGTCTTACAGATTTGGGATCATAAGTACTGCCGAGGTTCAAACTTTTTGGCATCTCATCTCCTATCGAACAAGTAGTCCTTTTTTCTGCTATGAGACAATTGCGACCACATAACCGATGACTTCAGAGGATTTCTTAACTGATCAGTAAATCCCTTTCACTGTTTATTGATTTATCAACTTCATATCGCCGTAGGTCATAACAGTTCCTGTTATGCGTTGTGGCCTTCTTTCAGAAACATTTATACATCCATTAGGGTTTTTCAGTCTGCATCATATTTAAAGGGCAAATACATGATTGCTCGTGCAATTTTCTCGCATCAATAACGTGTATTGTCGTTATTTGGTTAGAGAGGTGTTACTTCCAAACTGTAAAAAGGAAAAGAAAGAAAAAGAAAATGATACTTATACTAGATGAAATTGATAATGTTACTTGACCAATTATTGTTTTAAAGCATTCTCATTTTTTCTGCAGGCTCATCCATACTTTAGCCAAGTGAGAGCTGCTGAAAATAGTAGAACGAGGACTCATTAGCTGGACTCGAACATTCAAGAAATCACATCATCGGTGAATGTTATCTTCATGAATATGATACTGAAGGCAAGTATGAGTTTCGACTTAAAAAGGTTTGGGATGGGCAATTGGGTTACCATTCTTTTAGCGCGGATATTCTTGAAATATTTCCAACATAAAGAAGAAAATTGTACATTACTCCGCTCCATTGAAACGTTAGATGCTAGTTTGGGACTATGTTATTCCTTATCACAGTTATTGTTTGTTATTCTCCATCAACTGTGTAATTGTTGACACTATGATATAAAAGAATTAATATTGGACTAACTATGGATGTGTGGTTTTTTAATTCTCTATATTTTGTAACTCTATTTGATTCTATGAAAGAACGGTTGAGTAGTTCGATTTGCCAAATTGAATGGTCTAGTAGATGCTACTCGTGGAGGAATACAATTAGTATTTACCGTAGATTTGCATGTAATACACGTCTACTGTGTGTGACAATGTGTGAGTTTGTGTATATCCACAATAATTTGCATCCCTATTAAAGTGGCAGTAGCTTTTCTCTTTCACAAAAACTCATGGTAGACCGTCTAATCTTTTCCCTTAGATGAATCTAACCTGGACCCGGGTTTTTTCGTAATTTTATGCACCAGTGGCATGTTTGTAATATTCTGGGAAAGTACATCCGAAAAGTATTAGCAGTTACTCGAAAAAGTATTAGTAGTTCCCTGGAGAGTATTTTAGTAGTTCTCCTTAATATAATTAACTTTTTCTCCCGAAAAGTATTAGCAGTCCCTCAAAAAAGTATTAGTAGTAAGGATGAAATGTATTAGTATTCTGCTTGAACAATTTTTTCAGTAATCCTCTTGAAAAATATTTATTTTTTCCATTAAGAGTATTAGTATTCCTATTAAAACCTATTAGTAGTCTTATTTAAAAGTATTATGTTTTCTGATTAAATGTGTTTTTGTATTCCTTTTGAAAAGTAATAGTTTTCCTCATAAAAAAATATCAATAGTTTCCCATAAAAGTATTAGTTCTTCCCCAAAAAGATATCATGAGTAAATCCCTGAAAAATATTTGGTAGCACCCCTAAAAATATTAATTTTTCCTCCGAAAAGTATTAGTAGTCCTCCTAAAATGTGTTAGCAACTCTCCTAAAATGTATCAGCAGCGGCCATCGGATGTGGTATTAGTACTTGTGCGGGTTGTTGGTGGACTGACGGGTCGAATATTTGGATCCGTCTAATGAATTAGATCCATTAGACCGTATGACAAGAGACTAAACCCTTCTTTTTATGATTTAGAGTAATAATTGTCTATCTCATGACAGCAAAGGCTCGTCGTCCTTTAACTTACATATAAAGCTCTGAAACTTTTCATACTGGATTTATTGACGATCCAAGGAAATTGCAACCTAAAGTAAATTAAGCTTTGAAAGATCATGCCCTCATTGCATTAAGCAGCAGTTTAATTGGATGGTAACCTCAATTTAAAATGTTATCCCTGTCCGGTTTAAATCTCCATTATCTATAACTAAATTATCTTAGAATGTCAATATCCAATTAAGAAAAATTATCTTAGAATGTGTGACCCATTGGCCACAAACTCATCTTGTTAACCTTTACAGCTTCAACTTTGTTGGTCTATCCGTTACATGAAGAGATTGTTTGGTAAATATATATAAAAAAGAAATCCCATTGCTCCCAAAAAAAGAAAAAAAAAATCCATTATATATATCATGAACTAGATAATTTATCAGTTTACATGAGACCGTCTCATGTATTGAAACGAATTCTAAGAAACACAAAAATATGGATATTTTTTCATGGGTATGGGTTCAGATTGAAATTTTATCTAAATATAGGATCCGTCTCATTGATTATATCCATCATCCATGAGACCGTCTCATACAAGTTTGTGTTTGTCAGTAAACACCACCTAAGATCTCGCTAGTTATGAATTCGAATCACTCTATCCAAAAAAATTAAAAAAAAAAAAATACCTGTTTTACATTGTTAGGCTGGGATAATTGAAACCATTAAAATGACGAAGTAACCAACAGTTCATGTTGTGACATAAAAATGAAAACAACACAGACTATAATATAAACATATTCCAGAGTTTCAAGCCACTTAGCCATCAAAAGTTTAGAACAATAATCTTAGTACCAATACTGAAACAGCTTCACAGTAAACACATTGACAGATTATAGACATAGTTGAAACCCACTTAATAATATCAGGAGCTTGGCATCATTTCTTCAGGTGGGGAAAACAAGTGTAGACATCAGCCTTGGGATGCTTAGCTTCAGCATGCTCCCTGCATTTCACCTCCGACGTCGTGCATATAAATGTTTGCATGCAAACCTTGCACTGTCAATGAGATAACCAGTAAAAACCGAATACCATTGTCGCCAATTAAGCATAATAATATTAATTCTATTAGGAGGGTGTTTAGCTGAGCTTATAAACTCTTTAAAAGTGTTTGGTAAATTTTAAGAAAAAGATCTTATAAGCTCCCAAAATAAGAGGTGAGGAGCTTATAAGCTGTTTTCAAAAAGAGCAAGTCTCTTGTGAGACGGTCTTAGATCCCTGAGACGGACCTCCTAAGGGCTCCGTCTTGAGAACATAAACCATGAAAATAAATTTAAAAATAATAATGAACCATGAAGAAACAAAAATAAACCCTAAAAGCATGAACCATGAAGAATAAACCCAAAAAAAAAAAATAAACCCAAAAAATAAAAAATAAACCCTAAAAAAAACTAAAAATCCTAAAAACCCAAATCAATTAAAAATAAACCCAAGAAACAAAATAAACCCTAAAAAAACAAATATAGACCCTAAGAAAAATAAAATCTGAAAAAAAAAGAACCTTTAAAACTTTGTGTAAGGGCTCCGTCTCACGGATCTAAATCCGTGAGACCGTCTCACGCAAGTTTTTGCCTTTCAAAAAAGGTTGGGTTGAAAATAAGATATTACTTTAATAAGATCGTTTGATTTTGACCATGTAATTACAAAACTTCAACATCTTATAAGTTCTATCGTTTTATTTTATCCAAACACCACAACAACTTATTTTAAAAATAAGAGCCATTTTAGTTACAACTGCCATTACTAACATCTCATAATCTCCATCACCTTTTTTATCCAAACACTTCAACAACTTATTTAAAAAATAAGATCTAGTATTATAAGATATTTTAAATAAGCTCGGCCAATAAGTAAGTGACGTCTATGAGATATGAGCAACATATGCACAATTTGATGGCCATTCACATGGTCCAAGTTGTGTCTTTCCTTTCCCTTTAAGAACAAAAGTATTGGACCTATTTTGCAGCAACAATGCAACATTCTTACATGTGATTAAGACGGAAATATCGAAGCTATTTTGCAGCAGAAAAAGAGAACTTGCCACTCGGTTGAACATAAGTCACCATGCTAACTCTTAACGATCAAATGATAGACAAGGTAAATTTTGAAACTGAAGTTGATTTTGTTCTCCATATTTCTCAGATCAGTCTCCTAGTATCGTTCAATCTATAGTAACAAACTACATCAGACATTAGAACCAAAACACAGCATCACACTACTCTTTTACAAACGTGATTATTCTAAAGCATGAAATAACTGGGGAATCTGTTCCTAGTCGAATTACGTGTATTTGTTATTTTGTTTTATCCAAAAAGACCTAACTATGAAAAGTTAATTTGCCCGTGTACGTTTATCAACAGACCACACAACAGATGAATATATTATCCCCAGTTCCATCAAGATTAAAACAAAAGAAATATGATGAAATGCAATATTAGTGTTCATGCACATATACTCGATCCTTCTACTATATCAACTCAAAGAAAAACAAGAGGTAACATTGACAAAAAGCATTTTTCTAACGTTAGATCTGAATAAAAACCATAAAGAAGCCACTATTTTGCTTTTCCATTATACTTGTTTCGTAGCATATTTGATCAAATCCAGATTCAAGGTATAGCAAAATTTAGATTCAAGATCTTAAGCCACATTTAATAAAATATAAAAACTACTCGAGTTTTTTTTTTTTCCCCAAAATGCAAACATAATTCAAACCTTGATTTGGTAGGAGACAGGAATTAAAAAGAAAAAGGAAAAAAAATTATAAGATCGAGTGAAGTGTTTTCAAAAGTTGAGTTGCTAAGATTAAGATATATAGCACTCAAAGATCATCCCTGATTCAACTATGAATTTATTAAGCCAACTATATAAGGGTAAATGGCTCAATAAATTTTATGATTTTTATCGAATTCAGCAAAGCATGCCTTTAACCCCAACACCTCAACAAGATTAACATAAAACCCAATAATCTAATAAGAAAACAGAAAAAAAAATTACAGTAAAAAACAAGAGATTAAAAAATTTAACCCCAAGAAAAAAAAAAACCTGGATGGACATGGCCTTCTTGTTGGATTCAAGTTGACTTCCTGCACAGAAAAATCAACACACCCTTCTCAAAATCCAACTCTGATCCTATTAATTACCCAAAAGAAAAAAGAAAAAAGAAAATCAGGAATAGAAATCCATGAAATACAGATACCCTTTGCAGCTTTCGTCTTCTCCAAGTTCTTCTCTCGGGCCATTTTGGCCTTCTGCGCATTTCCTCCTCCCATGGCTTTAAGGCGAGCTCCTCCTTTCTTTCTCCCTCTATAACTAAATTTTATTATGTTTAATTCTCTTCGTCCTTCCTGTAGAGCAGGACTCAATTTTTCTGCTATTTAAATAACTAATTCAAATAATGAATTTTGGAGAAGAAGGTAGCAAGAAATTGCAGCACAGTTTGGGACGCGTGAGCCACAAATCAATTTGCTTACGTATTCACTGTTCACTACACCATAAATCCCAATTTCTGATTTTTCTTTTCTTTTGATTTAAATTTTAAACAGATACGACCAAAAGAAAAATAAGAAGAAATACTTAGATGATACAGATGAAATTTATTATAACTTCAATTTTATTGGATTCTTTGGGAAAATAAATTTATTTGGGAAAAGAACATGAATACCCCATTTTTCATACCTATAACTGCACAATGTCCATTTTCCACTGATTTTGGACAAAAATATCCATTTCGGTTGATTTTTGACAAAAATACCCATTTTCCGCTGATTTTTTGCGTTGGTTTCTTTTTTGTTTATTTGTTGTTTCTTTGTTGTTTCATACCTGTTTCATTTACGTTTCTTATATGTTTCACTTGACCAACATTTCATTGCATTCCACAGTTGCATGGTGAAAATCTCAGTTGTGGTATGCCACAATGGACAATGGGAAGAAAATAAAGAGTATACCAACTTTGAGATAACAAAAATACTGATTCTAATGGACTGCACATTCATCACTCTAAAAGAAATATTGGAACAACAAATTCAATTTAGAAAATTTGAGCTTACTTTCCATCATCGGCTACGAGAAGTGGACACGACTCTACTGTCAGACCAAAAAATACTTTGTATTGACTTCCAACATCGTAGAATTATTGAATGCATCAACTGTAGCGGGGAAAAACCTACTAGTAACAACTTTGCTAGAATACGTGAGATCTTTAGTTCAAGATTAGACATGCACACATCGAATGAAGCAAAGATCAACATTTACAAGAATGACAAAAAAAAAAAAAGCGGAAGAGTATATGGGGAAAAACTACACTATTTCTCTAAATTTAAAAGCAATTTACTACAAACTTTTATCACATGATCCCCTATTTCACAATTGTTTCTTACATGTTTCATTTATGTTTCTTACATGTTTCAACTGATTACATCATCATTAAGATTTACATAACAACAATTCTCTAAAATCATTAGGAACTGGAGGTAGAAACTCAATGTTGTTGTCATCGTCATCACCATTTTGCAGCTTCAACTTAGCATGATTGTGAAGCAAATGACTGAGCCTTGCTTGTTCATTCTCTATCTCAAACGCTTCGACGTCTATAGCCTTCCCACCAATAAAGTGCTCGGCATAACAAGCAACAAAAAATCCCACATTCACTATAAAAGAAATAAAAAAAGATACATAGTCAGATAGATAACACAACAAATCAAAAATAATAAAAAGAACAAATAAATGGAAATACAGAAATATAAAAGAAACAACTTCGAAACAACATCGAAACAAACGAAAAACTTCAAAATCACAAAATAATAAAAGAACACAGAAAATTGGGTTTAACCTCTGAGTCTTCGCTCGACAATTCATCAAACAGTTGCAAAGCCTCACCCCGTCGGATGAAAACTCGAAATCAACCACAAAATCTTCACCCCAATTCTCGTCGCCCCGTTAGAAACATTCATCATCTTCTTCGACACGACCGCGATTCCCAATCCAAGATTTGCTCAGAACAGAACATCAAAAATAAAGAAAAGGCATGAAACGACACTCAGTTTCTAAAACTAAAGAAACTTTGCAAAAATCTAAAATCAATCATCTGTCAAAATCCTAAAATTAAATTTCTATCATCTTCCCCTAAATCAGCGGATACCGATGCTTTTTTTCAATCTTCGCTCAAATCAAACGCAAAGTCATCTCCAGAAGAGGCGGCGCCCCACTAACCACGGTGGAGCCACCACCACTAGCAACAAACAAGTCGTCAAAATCGCGATAGAATTGAGAGAGATGAGAAGGACTGGTCGGAGCACTAAAATAGTATTCGCCGAAGCGCTTAATCGTCGACGGCGCGGTGACGTGGTGCGGCGAAGACATGGCGCTTCTGAAATCAAAATCTAAATCGTGGGAAGGTATGGAAACATAAGAAACATCAAGCACCCGTTTCATTTTCTGAGCATTCTCTGTAAAGACAACCTTTCTCATTTCCATCAATGAATTTAGGAGCATGGGTCTCAAATAGTTTGCCAGAGGTGCGAGAATGGTCTCAAGATCATCCATACATATATAACACGAGTCCTTGTCAAAATCAGATGAAAAGGATTTGCAATAATCAGAGAACTAGAAGAAAATTGACACATCAGACCTTGCTCCTCTAGATCATGGATCAATAACATTATTTTCTGAATTAAAGATTCCTCCGATATAAAGCTAGGGTTTCCAATCTGTCAGTATCTTTTTTAGCACCCGACTTTGAATGGAGGGTAAAAAACTGATAAGAAAAGTAATGGGGTGGGTATATTTGGGAAGTTTAGGACCGGATAAGGTAGACTAGTGATAGGGTGATATTTTTGTGTTTTTTTTAAAAAGTAGGGTATTTTGTGTAATTTCCTCAATTTATTTTGTGAACCTTAAGTGTGGAAATGGGAATGCCCTTTGAGAATTGAGACATGACTTGCTTTTCACCAACTTATTGAAAATGTGCCTGGCAAACTTGACCTAGCCCGATGGGCCGGCCCAGCCAGTCCGCATATAGACTGGAAGGCCCGTTGGGCCAGCCAGGCTCGGGCCAAAATAGTCCGTCTTTTTTTCGGGCTGGCCCGGATCCGATAATATTTAATTTAAAAAAATATGTAGAAAATGTTTTCCTGAAGTTGGTCGAGCACTAAGGTATTCAATCCACACAGCCAAATGGTGATGATGGGATTCATTAATTATTATTATAACTTTTAGCTTTTTTAAGTTCTCCTTTTCGTTTTTTAATAATGTAGTTTCAGTTTATACTAACTAAAAACTACAATATTTTTCGTTCTTCGTTTTTCGTTTTTCCTTTTCTTTTGGGTTTTCAACCCACACAGCCAAACTCTAATGTTTTTCGTTTTTTCATTTTTTTTTGGATTTTATCATCTTGTACTAATTAAAAAAACCACCCAATGATAGCTTTTTAATAGCTTTTAGAGTTTGGCTTTTTATAGTTTTTTTTTTGTTTTGACGTTAAAAAATAGCTTTTTTTTCTAATATTTAACTTGGGCTGGGTTGGCCCGATGGCCCGGTGGTCCATGGTTGGACTGGACTGGACTGGACTGGGCTAGGGAAATCAAGGCACGATGAAAATTGGGCTGGCTCGGCCCGGCCCGACTTTTTTCTATAGCCCGTCAAGCTCGAGTCGGCTTGGCCCGGCCTGGCCCATTTCCAGCTCTAAATTTGAAAATGGATCGGTTGGGACTTGGGAGAGTTGCAAGGCATAAAGGACTTTAAATGCCAATATGCCATGTGATCAAAAAAAAAAGGGAAAAAAAAAGAAACTTCATGTTTGTTTAGTGATTGAGAGAAGTTTTTGAGGTAACTGGTGGAAGAGTGGTTTGATGTGATGTATTGAAAATATCTGTATTAGTAGAGTAATGCATTGGGAAGCGTAATGTATGTTTGATGATTGTGATTGAGAGAAGTGATTGGGAGATGGTAAACAAACACTTAAAGTTTCTACAATTTTGTTTATACTTATTTTTTTGAATTTTTGATACCTAAAATTTTAAAAATAAGAGTAATTTCTTTTCTTCACATACAGTGGGAGGTGTCAGGTGTGCGGGGAAATAATTTTTTCAAGCAGTGAAAATTAAAGTCTCCAAGCTGGAAGCCAACGATTGAGCAAGCCAATGCCTATAACACAAAAGGTCGTTAGGGCGTCAGGCTGTCCGGGCGAAAATCATCCGATGCTCAATCAGACCTAGAGCCAGAGAATATTCAGAATTCACAAGGCTAAAGAATTTGAATGAATTTCATCCTTAAATATGGAATTGATTGGGGGTGTTTATAGTATTCAGAAACTTAAGTTATTATTCGGTGCTACCGATTGCATGGTGCATGGACCACATAGACCATAAAAAAATTCCTAGTTGGAATCTATTATATTTGAGCCTTTATTAGATTATAATATAATTGGATTTTTCCATCAACAACTTTTTTTTATAACCCTCAGGAACTACCCCATGTAAATCAGGAGAATCCTCCATGTTGGATTCATCTCCATGTTGAACAACCCACGGAGTTTCAGTCTCCCACGCTACTACTTGAAACCCTCAATATTAATTGTTCTACCATTGTACCTTGGAGGCGAACCCTTCATCTCTAATGGAGAGACCAATGATTACCTCATTTGTAACCAATTAGACTACATGATCATTGGTTTTTTTCCCTTTTTTTTAAAACTAACAATTTGGTGAAATTTGGGGTCAATTTCAAAGTTGATTGACCCCCTTTGTAATATTAAAAAAGTATTAATTTTATACACTAAATTACGAAAATAATCCTAAAAATTTAGCATAATTACAAATATATATATATATATATATGTGTGTGTGTGTGTTAAAAATACAAAGGCCTCTTTGAAATTTGTATTTGTACTTCAAATTACCCTTTAATACATGCAATTTTTAAAAGTGAAACAAATATTCGAGAGAGTATCTGAAGTTCCAAAAATAATTATTTTTTATAATTTACTAATTCTATGTGATCAAATTGTTGGAATTTGGTCTTGGAGAAATGGGTGTTGACCCGATTTTGACCAAATAATTAAGTGGTTTCCATTAGTGAAAAATGAAATTAAATTATTTGCAAAAATTCTACTAAGAGAGTAGATGATAATATCATTTGGAATTCCTCAAAACCGTTTCCGGGTGAATGAGAAATTAATGCTAGAAATTAGTCACTTAATACAAATAAATGGTATGAAAAATAAAAAATGTGGGGAAGGAGAAATGCTCCATTCCACATAGGAAAATGATGAAAAATTTGCACACTTAATATATCCGAAGTTGGACTTATGAGTTTGGGCCCTTGGGGGCACCCAAGTTTTTAAAGGGGTGAGGACTTACATGCTTGTGGGTTTGGTTCAAAGCACTCACGCGCACGCCGCCGCCGCCCCGACCCGTGTCTGGGTCGTGGGCTTGGGCTTCAAGGCCCTTATTCTTTTTGGACCAAAACCTTTAAAAATAAATGTTTAATTAATTTTTGTAATTAATTAAAACGGATTTCAACCTGGGAACGAACACGGGTGGACGCACGGCCCATGCGTCGGGTCGTGCGCCCTGTCGTACATGCGCGAGTCCATGCACGGGCTGGCGCATGGCCCGTGCGTCATGCCGTACCTGCGTGAGTACACGCACGGGCTGGCGCACGACCCGTGCGTCCGGTTGTGCATCATGCCGTACCTGCGCACGGGCATGCGCATGGGCCGTGCGCTGATGGCTCAAAAACTACTCTAGAAAACCTTAGGCAAGTGCACCTATCGTTTTTGTAGTATAGATTATTGAGTACCAAGTGTCATTCCCACGAGGATTGTAAGTACTAATAATTACCGTCTTTTTGTTATTTAATCTAGCAATTTTCAGAGTTTTGTTTGTTTAATGAAAATGAAAAATAGAGAATTTTAGAATAATTGCAACTTACAAAAGATCAAATAAAAATAGATTGTAGAATTAAGAAATCAAGAGCTAGAAATGTGTTTGAATGTAAATCCCTCTAGAATGTTTTTGTGATTTAACAAGATAAAAATACAACCATAATCCCTTAAGCAAAAACCAATCTCTTTTAGTAAAATCTCATGTTTCATGGACCGTAGAAATTCCCGATTTAAGTTAAACCCTCTATCTAGCGCGAATAACTTCTAATCTCAAGTTGATTAACTGAAATCTCTTTCTAGTTAAAACCCCCAAGACAACATTATAACGATTTGTGAATTCCCATATTAGGTTTGACCCTAATCCAGAAGATTTATGTCGTCCTATATCTAGGATTGCATGCAACTCTTTTCACTTATATAGGTTCTATTTCACCATGAATCTCTCGATTTCCCGGATGAAAAATAAACTTCAAATCAATATTGCGCATATACCAATTTGAATGAATAAAGCATAATATAAGTGAATCACACAAAACATGATGATTTTATTAAAAACATACAAACCTTAATCACAAATTCATTCTAGAGTTCATTACATTCAAACACTAGAAATTTAGCTACACATGGCTTTGACAAAAGAGTATAATACACAAGAAGATATGAATAAAATGAACATGGTGTACTTAGCTCTTATTCAAGACCAATACAAGACTTCCTCCTTGGTTGATTGCAATGATGTTGAGCTCCAAGCCTTCTCCTCTATTGCCCTTCAACTTCCAACTCTACCTCTCTTTTATCCTCTCAATGTATTTTGCTTTGAAACTTAGAATATACAATGAATATACAATGAATCTCTCTATCAATAAATACTACATGAATTCTATATCTTTCCCAACTCAAACTCTTGGCTTTTATAAGTACCATCTTTGTGAAAGAACACATCAAAAATGCTAACAAATGATCCACTTCCATGGTTGTTGGTTGAATCATTGTGTGCACATTCATGGTTGAGTTGGTTGAATCATTGTGTCCACATGACAATTGAGGGAATAATAGAGTTTGGTGCATCAAAATAAGGTGTAAAAGTTGCTCAAAGGTTGTCAAAAAAAAGCAAAAAAGGGAAAGTCTCCATAATTTCCGCCAAAGAAAAAAAAACAGTCTGGACGAAAAGCACGCCCGTGCTTTAAAAGCACGGGCAGGCCGTGTTTTTGGATTTTCCCAAACACGGCCGTGTTTGGTACGTCGGGGTCGAAAAATTGCTCGTTTTTGACTTCTAAAAAGCACGACCGTGCTTAAAAACACACCCTGCCCGTGTTTGACTGAAAAGGCCCCGAAATGACGCGTTTAGCTTGGGATTTTGAGTGTTTTTGCATCCAGAAACCCCCAGGTATGTTTTGACATGAAACCATGGCCCAAAATTCACCAAAAACAGCTCCAAATCATCAATCTACACCAATAAAAGCACCTCGGAGTAATGTGAACTATGTACAATCAAAAATTTATGAAACTAACAATAAAATAACTCAAATCATACTTAAATATACACATAAAACATGCATAAAAAGACCCTTATCAAACCACCTCCAACTTTGAACTTTGCTTGTCCTCAAGCAAAACATTAAATCAAAAAAAAATGATTCAATAAATTAAAACACACAAGGATTTTGTTTTTAACACATTGAACACAAGCAGTCAAGTTCTTAGCCTTCTCAACCCGAATTAACCATTCAGTAAAAACACAATTTTGCAAAGCGATCGACTGTCAAGAAAGACTGTAACATCAGCAGGCATTATTCAAACTTGAAATCATCACTCCACAAATATTGATAGTTATGAATAACTTCAATTCAATAATGTCATGTGTTAGAGATTTTTCTAACCGCAAGTCTACGGTGTCAAGTTTTAATATAGAGAAGTAAGGTTGTCGAATCCACAGGGAATAATTATCAAATTATCGCTAAGTACTATATCATAGTAGTCTAACTTTATTTAGAAATTCAATAATTAATGGAGTTGATTATACTAAAAATACTAAAAATAAATTAAGACTATGAAAATATCAATGAGTTTATCTAAATGATTAAATGAATTCTAGAGGTATGATGAATCTAGTTATCCCTTATGTTGTCAATATGGTTTATCAATCATCAATTATCAATTTATAAGTCAAGATTTCTACAATAATCATTCCCTTTCTCAAGTGCCAATCATTTTAGATTCAATTGGGAAATCAATATCTCTATAAAAATCACCAATCAAAATCTCAATAAAAGCTATGAATCTTGATAAATGACTTCAAAGGATTCACAAATCTCTCAATTCTATGAAATCCTAGGTTATGCTATTCCAAGGTCATGTATTCAATTACCTCTCTCAAGTGTCAAATCAAATACACCAAACAATCTAAATTATTGATCAAATAATTTAGAAGCAATAGATCCAAATAGCACAAATAAATTGATAGATCTAGATTGACAAACCACAATCTCAAAACATAAGTTCAAATATAGATTACATCAATCCTCTAGAATTATATAGTTTAGCTCATGATTAAAGAAAATGAATCCATGAAAATACAATAATACATCTTACAAGATATGAAGAAAAGCAACAAAATAAGAACAAGAGTAGAGGGATCTTCTCTATTTCTAGATGATAGAAGCCTCAAATCTTCTTCTCCAAATTCTTCTCAATATGCTCAAATCCTTCTTCCTGGTCTTGTAGCTGTTTTTATTCTCTTCCCAAGGGTTCCAAGATGCCCTCATTTCAAGCCCCAAGGATGGTATTTATAGTAAACAAAAGTCCAAGAAGAGGTAGGTGAACATAGGTTTTTCCGCCCCCGGGCGCTGCGGCGCCCAACAATCTTGTCCCAGTTTATCGCACGGGCGCTGCTGCTGCACATCACATCATGCGGCCCGCACATCACCGCCAACTCTCGCACGAGCCGCGGCGCCATCATTTCTTCCGCACAATTGCCGCCCGGCGCTGCTTGTAATAGGGCGTTGAGCTGCGCCGCTCACCCGCATCAACAATATCTTCCGCCCGGGCGCTACAACGCCGGGCGTTGGGCGCTGCAGCGCCCACATGCTTGCTTCCGAACTCTCATTCCCTGTCACGGCGCGTTGCGCTGGGGGTGGCTTTTCTGCAGCCCACGCCCGTCTTGGCCAAAGTGCGATTTTTTCCTTCTTTCTACGCGATTTCTTCTTTCTTCAAGCCGTTTTTCACCGTTTTCTTCATTTCTCGGCTACCAAATCTGTATTGACTCTAATTGAAATAAATAGGACTCTAACGACTCTAAAAACACTCAAAATAAAACCAAATTCTACTCTAAAATATCAAATAAGTTGGTAAAATACCAACTTAACAAATACCCCCAAACTTAAGCTATTGTTTGTCCTCAAACAATTATAACTCCAAAATGAAACACAAACAAAACAACAACACAAGCAACTACAAAACTCCATAAACCAATAAAATTTGTCTAAAAACTCATTTCACTATCAATCAAGCATGCATTTTATCATTGTGATCAAAAGTGTTGAATATTCATGAAAATTCCGTTTACATTATTCAAATTGATTTACGCAATCAAATGTTATCAAGATGATCCACTGCTAAGTATCAAAATATAATGACTACCGGATTCCATAGGCTTGTTATTCCCACTAATATCCACTAATGTAGGCTAATATAACACATGGATCAATAGGACTTCCAAAGCTTGTAATGTGGCTTAGGGTCGGGTATGAAAATTTAGGATTAAGTGGCTCAACTCACCCAAACACACAATTACCTCTTCAAATCACCAATTGCCAAACAAAATGGCTACTTTCACTCTTTGTTGAATTTTCAATTATTCTCCCTTTACGAGCCTCCATTTTCAATAATTTCATTTTTTTTTGAAACCCCCAAACTTAATCTTTTGCATATTTTAACAAATGGGGTTTCATATTTTCTTGTTCTCGGCAATTTCATGCGAGTGAACATCTACCTTACTTATCACATCCTCCTCAACCTTCAATCATTTTGTGTGTATGAGTGATGGGTAATTAGGATTTTCACATGTAAGCTCAAGGTAAAACATTGGTTGCCAAAGAACAGGTTTAATAGGCTCAAAAGAGGACACTAGTGAAATTATATCGTACAAAGGTAGTCATTTTGGCTCTAGCTTTTATTCAAAGATGGCCTAAATCATTTCCTTATGTTATTTCACCTAGGATTTCGCCTCAATTAGTGATCAAACAAGTTCTAGAATCCGGTGGGATCATACAAGCAACACTCGACTTCATTAATCATTTTCAAATAATTTAACAGAATTATGCATGAATATGAAATCAATGAAGCAAAATATAGATCACTACTTAAAAGCATGCTTTCGTGACAGTTCAACTCGTGATCAACAAATCTACTTAGTCATGTAGTTCTATAGTTCAACAAACTACCCGACTCGACTCAACTCGATTTTTTTTAATACGACTCAAAAGACACAAATACAGATTACACCCCCCTAAACTTAAATTGAACATTGTCCTCAATGGAGAGTGAGAAAACTTTCCTGATGGCCGGAGCACCTAGGACTCCTCATCGGAGTCGTGTGGTGAAAAATGAGCAATAGGACCCGGTGGTGGTGGTATTGGGAACTGGAATTGCGGGTGTGTCTGGCTATATATCTGGGCAAGTACTCGGTTGTGCTCATTCTCATATTCTTCTCGTGCCGCTCTGTGGCGTTGCTCAGCTACAAAAGCCCTTCTCAATTCTCGTACTTCGCGAACTAGTGCGTCTGAAGAGCTGTTATGTGAGCGTCTAGAACGAGAACGTCTTGCCGCTGAACCGGATGGAGCGTCAATATTCTGTGGTTGGGCATGAGTATCAGGCTCAATAGCTGGTAGAGCAAATTCGGGATGAAGAATATATCCCGCACCCTTTGGATTAGGCACACCGCCTGCCCACTCGTCATAAGAAGCAATAGTAGCCGAATCTATGGGTCCCTTAGGATTTTCCAATGGCTCGGAGCTATCCCATGTAACACCCTCCTCTTTACATAACCCACAAATTAAACTCGGTAAGATTAGTCCCCCTGTTTTGGGTTGTAGCATTTTGTTATGAAGGGACGTTGCAATAATTACCGCTGGGTCGAATTGTATGTCAGTAACTATGGCATATAGAAGATGAGCTCGTTCCTTAGTTACATCACTAACATGCTTGGTTGGTATCAAGTTGTTGCATATGAAGTGGTACCAAGCTCGCCCATATCGACTAAGACTCGTGTGCGAAAAAGCAAAGAGCACACCCCACTACTTTTATATGACGTACCACAGTTCCAGGCCGACATAAGGTATTACAAATCTCCTCCATACTTGGTGGTTGCGAGATAAATTCAACGTACGGTGAGTGATCCACCTCCGGGAGTCCATAATATTCTCTTATCGCTATTGAATGAGTGTATACCTTGTTTACTCCACGTACGAAAACCTCTGAGTTATAGCCATTTTTGGTCTTTGCATTTGCATAAAACTCTTTGACTATATTCGGTGCGAATGGTCTAGGTTGTGCACAAAGTTTTTTCCATTGCTTCTGATGTATCATTTGTGCAAGTTCACCATCATTCGGCCCGGTTGTAACCCCGTTCCGGTTATGCTCTTTGTGCTTAATTTCTCATAAAAAAGATTTTGTGCCTCTAAGCTTACGAAACGACTAGTATCATATTCCTCGGAAGTACTCGCCACGTTTTTGCCCTTGCTTGCATTCTTTGTTCTTGGCATTTTAATTGATCTGGAAATCACCTGAAAAATAACACAAGCAAAATACACATAGAACGCACAATAGGAGTTAGGGGTTAGGAATTAGGCAACAACTCAACAATTATGCATTTTTGTCATCAATTCATGATCAATTAACCTTTAGTACACAATGATGACAAGAATCAAATGCCTAGGTGTAATAATTTTCATTGAGACATTTTAACAAACACCTTGTAGGCATATATGCAAAGAAGAGATGAACACCAACTTTGAAGTTCAATTCATGCCCATTTTTTAACACCAATCCATTCAAGCACAATATTATTCATATATCATCACAATTTATCAAGAAGTGATCAAGAATTTCGAAATTATAATGATATGGAAAATTCTCACATTTCAACCCTAGGCAAGAAAAATGAAGAAAATTGGTGTATAATTGAAGCTCACTTACCCAATAGAGAAGAAGAAGATGATTTTGATGATCAACTTATTCAATAGCCCACTTGAATGATGTCAATTGGAAGAGTGAGTGGGTTTTTATAGAAGATAATGAAATAGCTTGAGGGTTTGTGTGTGATGTGTTTTTAAAAAAAACACAAGGTTCAGCCTTTAATATTGCCCCCAATCCGCGCTGGTAATCCTGCAGCCGCATGCCCAAATTTTTTTCCTCACTGTCTCTCTCATTTGCTGCTTTCTGAGGTTTCCAAAGCTGCAGTAGCTATACGCCCGTATTTTCATTTTTTTTTTATTTTATTTTAAATTTAAAAATCACAATTTAACTAAAAATTTAAAAATCACACACAAATTAATTCACACAAAAATCACACCAAAATTCAAATAGACACCCAACAAACTTAAAAAAAAAATAAAATCACACAAAAATTCGATCACACGAAAATCACTTGGGTTGTCTCCCAAGAAGCGCTAAATTTATAGTCGTTAGCCGGACTCAACTATTCAGGCTCAAGAAATTTCATCACCAAGCGGAAAATTTAAAACCTTCCTTACTTCGTTCCCGAAATAATATTTCAATCGTTGTCCGTTTACTTGGAACAAATTCCCATCGTTTCCTCTCAACTCAACGGCACCATAAGGGAATACACGTCAACCACAAATGGTCCGGACCATCGTGATTTGAGTTTACCTGGAAAGAGTTTCAATCGAGAGTTGAACAATAACACTTGTTGGCCGGGTAATAATTCACGTCGCAAAATCATTTGATCATGCCATTTTTTCGTTTTTTCCTTATACATTTTGGCATTTTCATATAATTCTTGACGAAATTCTTCCATTTCATTTAATTGAAGTAATCGGTTTTCACCGGCCTCTTTCAAGTTAAAATTCAATTTCTTAATTGCCCAATAAGCTCGATGCTCAAGTTCAACCGACAAATGACACGCTTTACCAAACACCAATCGATATGGTGACATACCAATGGGTGTTTTATAAGCCGTGCGATAAGCCCACAAAGCATCATCGAGCTTTTGTGCCCAATCTTTTCGATTAAAACTCACCGTTTTTTCAAGAATTTGTTTCACTTCACGATTGGAAATTTCGGCTTGACCATTAGATTGAGGATGGTAACCAAGCGCAATCTTATGACGCACACCATATTTAGCAAGAAGGTTGTTAAATAATTTATTACAAAAATGCGTACCTTCATCACTTACAATAGCTCGAGGAGTACCGAACCGAGTAAAAATATGCTTATGCAAGAATTTGAGTACTACCTTAGCATCATTCGTTGGTGTAGCAATCGCCTCAACCCACTTGGAGACATAATCAACCGCAAGCAAAATGTACAAATTTCCATAGGACGCGGGAAATGGTCCCATAAAGTCAATACCCCATACATCAAACAATTCCACCTCCATTATGTTTGTCAAAGGAAGCTCATGACGCCGTGAAATATTACCAACCCTTTGGCATCGATCACAAGTTTTCACAAAGGCATAACAATCCTTGAATAATGTTGGCCAATAAAAACCAGATTGTAGTACTTTTTGCAGTTTCGGGTTGGCCCGAAATGTCCCCCATAAGATGATGAATGACAATGTTGAAGAATTTCTCCAATTTCTTCCTTAGGAACACAACGGCGAATGATAGAATCCGCGCATCTCTTGAACAATAACGGATCATCCCACAAATAAGACTTAACATCATGTAGGAATTTTTTCTTTTGGTGTGTAGTCAAGTCCGGTGGCAAAACTCCTCCCGCGAGGTAATTAACAAAATCTGCGTACCAAGGTAATGATGTCTCGGCACGCATAATTTGTTCATCAGGAAACGATTCTTTTATTGGACTCTCAATCACCTCGTGAGGTTGCTCAGCGCGGATAGATGGTCGGCAACCACATTTTCACTTCCTTTTTTATCCCTAATCTCAATATCAAATTCTTGCAAGAGCAAAATCCATCGAATTAACCGAGGTTTTGCATCCTTTTTGGAGAAAAGATATCGGATTGCCGCATGATCCGTATAAACAATCACCTTTGTACCCACCAAGTAAGCTCGAAATTTATCAAATGCAAAAACTACCGCCAACATCTCTTTTTCTGTGGTGGTGTAGTTTTGTTGGGCGTTGTCCATGGTCCTTGCTTGCGTAGTAAATAACTTTAAAAATTCTGTCTCGCTTTGACCAAGAACGGCACCCACGCATAATCACTTGCATCGCACATGAGCTCAAATGGTTGAGTCCAATCCGCACTATCATAATCGGAGCTGAAATGAGTGCCTTTTTTATCTGTTCAAATGCCTGCAAACACAACTCATCAAAGCAAAAGATAGCATCTTTTTCAAGGAGATTACAAAGTGGTTTAACAATTTTTGAAAAATCTTTTATGAATCTCCTATAAAATCCGCATGCCCTAAAAAGCTTCTTATGCCTTTCACATTTGAAGGTGGGGTAGCTTTTCAATAGCCACAACCTTCGCCTCAATCAACTTCCAAACCTCGTACAAGAAATACGATGTCCAAGTACAATCCCTTCTTTGACCATAAAGTGACATTTTTCCCAATTGAGCACAAGATTAGTTTCTCACAACGTTGCAAAACCATAGATAAGTTATGCAAACAATGGTCAAAAGAAGTACCAAAAACAGAAAAAATCGTCCATAAAAATTTCCATGATTTCCTCAACCATACCATGAAAGATCGCCATCATACACCTCAAAAAAGTAGCGGTGCATTACATAATCCAAATGGCATCCTGCGAAATGCAAAAGTACCATATGGACATGTAAAAGTAGTCTTTTCTTGATCTTCTGGGGCAATGGCGATTTGATTGTATCCTGAATAGCCATCAAGAAAACAATAATATTCGTAATCGCCAACTTTGTCCAACATTTGATCAATAAAGGGGAGGGAAAATGATCCTTACGAGTAGCTTTATTCAATTTTCTATAGTCAATACATACTCGCCATCCTGTGATGATTCGTGTAGATATTAATTCATTGTTATCATTTTTCACAACTGTCATACCTCTCTTTTTAGGGACAACCTGTACCGGACTCACCCATGAACTATCAGAAATGACATAAATAATACCTGCCTTTAGCCACTTTAAAACCTCATTTCTCACGACTTCTTTCATTGCGGGATTAAGTCGTCTTTGGTGTTCAATAGATGGTTTATAAGATTCTTCCATTAAAATTTTGTGCATTACAATGGAAGGACTTATACCTTTCAAATCAGAAATATACCAACCCAAGGCCGACTTATGTTCACGAAGCACACGCAACAACTTATCCAATTCGGATGAAGATAATGAAGCAGAAACAATTACCGGTAAGTTTTATCTTTTCCCAAAAATGCATATTGAAGATGTTCCTAAGTTCCTTTAGTTCTAAAGTACCTTTTGGGATATTTTCAATATTGGCATTTTCTAATGCTTCCTTTTGTTTTTCTTTTACAATTTCTTTAGCCTCAAGGGAAAGAATAAACTCAAGCAAATCAATATCATCACTATCTTCCTCATCACATTTCATTATTGAATTAATCAAACAATATTCTAACGGATCTTTTAAATCTTGTTTTATAACTTCCGTTTGATCACATTGTTCGATTTTATCAATAAAATGACATGTGTGAGGTTCCTCTTGAAATTTCATTGCTTTATAAATGTTAAATAGTACCTCATCATCATTTACCCGTAATGTTAACTCTCCTCGTTGCACGTCAATTAAAGCTCGTCCCGTTGCTAGAAAAGGTCTCCCAAGAATCAATGGCATTTCATGATCTTCCTCCATATCCAACACCACAAAGTCCGCCGAAAATATGAATTTATCCACTTTGATCAACACATCTTCAATCACTCCTCTTGGGTAGGTGAGTGATCTATCGGCTAATTGCAATGTGATGGTGGATGGCGTTATTTCTCCAAGGCCAAGTTTCAAAAATGCATAACGGCATAAGATTAATGCTAGCACCTAAATCACAAAGAGCTTTATTAAAATAAGAATCACCAATAGTGCAAGGGATAGTGAAACTCCCCGGATCTCTTAATTTTTGTGGTAGCTTTCTTTGCAAAATGGCGCTACACTCTTCCGTGAGATTGACCGTCTCATATGCCTCCAACCTTCTCTTTCTCGACATCACATCCTTCATGAATTTTGCATAGTTTGGCATTTGCTCGAGTGCATTGGCAAAAGGGATGTTGATGTGAATTTTCTTGAATATTTCCAAAAACTTGGAAAAATGAGCGTCCAACTTTTTCTTCTGAAATCTCTGTGGAAAAGGAAGAGCATTTGGTAACACATTATCAGAATTGGAAATTGGTTTTACCTCAATTTTGCCTTTTCTGATTGCTTATCAATGCCCTCTTCATTTTGGAGTGTTTCAGAGCTTGCTTCTGGTTCTTTGGTGGCATGAGCAGGCATCTTTGGTTCATCATATTCCATCCCACTTCTCAACTTAATGGCCTTACAATGTTCCCGTGGGTTCACCTCGGTGTTACTTGGAAACGTATCAACTTTCTGTTGTGAATTAATAGCCGTGGCCAATTAACCCACATGTGTCCCCAAAGATTTGAGATGACTTTCAATTGTTGTAACCCTTGAACCCAGATTTTCTATGTTAGAATCGGCTTTGTTCATCCTTGATCTTGATTCTACAAGGAATGAACTAAGTAATTTCTCCAAAGATGGCTTTTGTTCTCCCACATGTGTGCTCGTACTTGCTTGATTCTGATATCCCGGAGGTGGTTGCAACACATTTCTCGTATTGCTATACGAGAAGTTTTCATGATTGTGAAGTCCCGGATGATAGTGTGTCGGCAATTGATTCCCTCTATTGTTGAAACCCCGATTATTCACATAAGTCGCTTGTTCCGTATCGGGATTCACAATTTTGACTTATCTCCATGACGGCCTCGATTGTTGTTTTCCACCGGACTTAGTGTAGCAATTTGCTTTGACAAGGCGGAAATTTGAGAGGCCAATGCGGACATAGTATCAAGTTCAAGAACACCGCAACTTTTCTTGGCGTAGATCTTTCGACGGCCATTGATAACTATTGGCAGCCATCTCTTCGAGTAAAATCATGGCTTCACTTGGAGTTTTAGCCATCAATGTACCTCTGCCGCATCATCTATAATAGTTCTTGAATGCCCATTCATACCATTGTAGAAATATTGAACCTTTTGCCAATCTGCGTGCACGTGTTGTGGACACCTCCTCAATAATTCTTTGAATCGCTCCCAAACTTCGTAGAGTGGCTCAAAGTCGAGTTGATGAAATTGAGCAATCTCACTTTTCGGTTGAAGTGTCTTACTAGGTGGAAAGAATTTTGCCATGAATTTTTCAAAGAGATCATTCCAACTAGTGATACTTCCAGTGGAAAGGTTTGAAGCCACTGCCTAGCTTTATCACGAAGTGAAAACGGAAATAACCTCAATCAATAGCTTCATCGGGGACCCCATTCATTTTGATAGTATCACATATCTCGAGAAAAATAGCCAAATGAGCATTCGGGTCGCTCTACGGCACTACCCCAAACCGATTTTGTTGCACCATATTTATTAGGGCGGCTTCAATTCAAAATTATTCGCATTGATAGGTTGGCGAACAATGCCCGAATAGTTTTGATTTGTGGTTGGTCGAAAATAGTCCCGAATGGCCCTTTCCGGTGGTGCAACAATAGGTATGCGGTCTTCATCATCACCGATTCCTGCCATTTTTGTGAACTCGATTCTTCGTGAGGCTCTAATCTTTCGAAGCGTTCTTTCAATTTCTGGATCAAATAAGATTAAATTAGCACTTTTATTTTTTCGCATCAACAAGAAAACACAAAAATGACAATGACCCTATTGTAACAAAAGAAACCAATCTAAATTAAAGTAAAACTACTAATAATAATATTAGCGCAAATAAGATGAATTATTCCCGAACAACGCAAAAACTTGTTAGAGATTTTTCTAACCGCAAGTCTACGGTGTCAAGTTTTAATATAGAGAAGTAAGGTTGTCGAATCCACAGGGAATAATTATCAAATTATCGCTAAGTACTATATTATAGTAGTCTAACTTTATTTAGAAATTCAATAATTGATGGAGTTGATTATACTAAAAATACTAAAAATAAATTAAGACTATGAAAATATCAATGAGTTTATCCAAATGATTAAATGAATTCTAGAGGTATGATGAATCTAGTTATCCCTTATGTTGTCAATATGGTTTATCAATCATCAATTATCAATTTATAAGTCAAGATTTCTACAATAATCATTCCCTTTCTCAAGTGCCAATGATTTTAGATTCAATTGGGAAATCAATATCTCTATAAAAATCACCAATCAAAATCTCAATAAAAGCTATGAATCTTGATAAATGACTTCAAAGGATTCACAAATCTCTCAATTCTATGAAATCCTAGGTTATGCTATTCCAAGGTCATGTATTCAATTACCTCTCTCAAGTGTCAAATCAAATACACCAAACAATCTAAATTATTGATCAAATAATTTAGAAGCAATAGATCCAAATAGCACAAATAAATTGATAGATCTAGATTGACAAACCACAATCTCAAAACATAAGTTCAAACATAGATTACATCAATCCTCTAGAATTATATAGTTTAGCTCATGATTAAAGAATATGAATCCATGAAAATACAATAATACATCTTACAAGATATGAAGAAAAGCAACAAAATAAGAACAAGAGTAGAGGGATCTTCTCTATTTCTAGATGATAGAAGCCTCAAATCTTCTTCTCCAAATTTTTCTCAATATGCTCAAATCCTTCTTCCTTGTCTTGTAGCTGTTTTTATTCTCTTCCCAAGGGTTCCAAGATGCCCTCATTTCAAGCCCCAAGGATGGTATTTATAGTACACAAAAGTCCAAGAAGGGGTAGGTGAACATAGGTTTTTCCCCCCGGCTGCGCGGCGTCAGCGCGCCCAAAGCAATCTCGTCGTCCCTGTTTATCGCATGGCGCGGCGCCACACATCACTCGCCAACTCGCACCTCACGCCAGCTGCGCCATCATTTCTTCCGCACAATTGCCGCCGCCCGGCGTTGCAGCGCCCACCCGCATCAACAATATCTTCCGCCCGGGCGCTGCAGCGCCCACATGCCTGCTTCCGAACTCTCATTCCCTGTCACGGGCGCTGTGGCGCCCAGGCTCGGGCGCTGCAGCGCCCGCCCGTCCTTGGCTAAAGTGCGATTTTTTCCTTCTTTCTACGCGATTTCTTCTTTCTTCAAGCCGTTTTTCACCATTTTCTTCATTTCTCGGCTACCAAATCTGTATTGACTCTACATCGACTCTAATTGAAATAAATAGGACTCTAACGACTCTAAAAACACTCAAAATAAAACCAAATTCTACTCTAAAATATCAAATAAGTTGGTAAAATACCAACTTAACATCATGAAAATACAAGAATTCAATGGATCATTGTAGTTAGCATACTAGTCATATAACCAAGCTTCTTGAACTTTTATTGGAATGAGAATTCAAAGAATATACATTCTTCCTTTCGATTTTTCTTTGGTAGGTCCTTTCGAGGCATTCTTCCACTAGGTTTATATTTTAAATTTTCGTTCAAACACTCCTAGGGTGGTTTCCCATACTCATATTTGTGTCGCCGTTTTACGTAAAAGACAAACACGGGGCTCATGAATGCTCCTAGTTACTAAGCAACAACAAATAGAGGAGTATAACATCGATTGGATTCCCTTTATTTTTTTTTTCTTCTTCTTTTTTTTCATTTGTTTTTTTTTTCACAAGCTTGGTATAACAACTAGTTAACCACCACTAAATCATGAATTCTCAAACGTTCATAACACTAAGCTTTGTCGTAAATGCCTTAACAAATCAAGTATTATGGAGTTGAAAATCTCGTCAAAATTTAGCACACATCTACATCAATCTATTCTAGACAATCAATTGCTTCACATTGAAAACATAAATCAAAAAGTTAATTTTGGTGTAATTGGGCTAAGTTATTGACTAGCAAACACTCAATTTGTTAAAAAAATTACCTCTTGTCGACAACCTAAAAATAAAAGCAAGCACACACAGACTAAGAATGTAATTGCACCCACCTCCAACTTTAAAGGTTCACATTGTCCTCAATGTGAAAGAAAGAGATGAACGAACACAAACAAAACACTCAAAAATCAACCATACTAGAAGAAAATAAAAGAGGTGGAAAAGAAAAATACGACCTTACTAGAAGAGTGAAATCGGTATTGAGCGACCATTGGGTTGTTTAGTACGAGACCTTCATCGGCATCTTCATACCTAATCAAGGATACACAACTCGAATACCGTGAAATCATCAAATATATATTTTTTTTTAGTTTTTTTTTTTAATTTTTTTGTATAATAAAAACACGGCCGTGTTCGGTACGAATTTTTTCGATAAAAAAAAAATTTTTTTTTTAATTTTTTTTTTGAAAAACACGGCCGTGTTCGGTACGAATTTTTCCTACAAAACTTTGGATTTTTTGAACACGGTCAGGGTGTGTTCGCGAATTGGGTGACGAACACGGCCCATACCGTTTTTTTTTTTTTTTTTTTTTTCAATCCCCAAGCAATAAAAAAATTAAGTAAGAGAAAATGCACACAAAATGTCAGGTTGCCTCCCTTCTTCTTTTTTTAAAGTCGTATAGCTGGACCGTTTACCCAAATGTGGAGATTAGTCGGGTGGAGCTTTGGACTTATGAAAATCCCTTAGGTATTTAGTAGTATTACCTTCAACTTTATGCTTCAAAATGTGCTCTTTGAACTTTCCGGTCCCCTTTTCGGGCATAAGCTTCCAACATGGACTTTGAACAACACTTTTCTCCAAGAGATTTTTAGATTTCTCATCGTGCAACGAAATTGAATCGGCAAAAGAACAAGTAGTATCCTTTTCAATATCAACATGAATTTTAAAAATTACTTGTTCATCCCCCACCCTCAAAGTTAATTTTCCCTCATGCACATCAATGATTGATTTTGCCGTAGCCAAGAAAGAACGCCCAAGAATTAGAGGAACCTCAATATAATCATGCATGTCAAGAATAACAAAATCAACTGGGAATATGAATTTATCGATCTTGACTAACACATCATTAATAATACCTCTAGGATGTGTAATCGATTTATCGGCTAAGTGTATGTCCATCCTAGCAGGTTTCAGTTCACTTAATCCCATATGCTTGAATGTTTCATAAGACATCACATTGATACTAGCTCCTAAGTCAGCTAGTGCTCTATCAACAGGTAAACCATCAATTGTACAAGGGATAATAAAACTTCCTGGATCATTACATTTTTGTGGTAGATTATTGGAAGAACATTTATCATTCAATTGCACATTTGATAGTTCGTTAAGCTTATTTTCATTAGAAATGATGTCATTTAGATCCTTAGCATGCTTTGAAAGAGGCTGAACAAATGGAATATTAGTATGTAGTTGCTTGAATGACTCAAGGTACTTACCAAATTTGTCCTCCCTTCTATCTTCTTCAGTTAAACTCAGGTAAGGAATCTTGGGCTTGTATTCTGCAACCACCTTTTTCACGGGTTTGTCATCCCCCACATATTTCTGCATGGGAGTGTTATGCTCATGTGGAACATTGATGGTGATTGCTTTTACATGCTCTCTTGGGTTTGGCTCAGTGTTACCTGGCAAACTTCCTTGTGGCCTTTCGAAATCATTTTTGCAATCTGTCCTATTTGGTTTTCCGGATTATGGATAGATGCCTCTTGATTTCTCAAGGATATTTCCACCGCCTGGAATCGGGTATCTGTTGATTGCACAAACTTTATTATAAGATCTTCCAAGTTAGGCTTACCTTGATTTGGCTGAAATTCGGGAGACGTGTGTAGATCAGGATTGGGATTAGGTCGTGGTTGGCCTTGGTTTCCCCAACCGAAATTAGGATGTTGTCGCCACCCGGATTGTATGTGTTGTTGTAAGGATTACTTGGGTAATTTCGCCTTGATTCCCAACGTAATTAGCCTTTGTTCGGTGTGAGGTATTGTGTGTGGGCAGTCCTGATGATTATGCAATCCTCCGCAAGTTTCACAAGATAAAACATGCGGTGGTGGTGGTTTAGGAGCCGCTAGATCGTCGATCTTTTGGGTCAAAGCTTCGACTTGTGTAGCTAGTGTAACCACTGCATTTGCATTATAAACGCCCATTGTTCTGTTAGGTTTACCTCGTACAGATTGCCATTGATAGCCATTCATGGCCATTCCCTCTATCAGATCTTGGGCGCTTCCGTGTTTTATTGTTCAAAGTTCCCCACCGTGCCGCATCAATCATTTGCCTTGTTGACGAGAGTAGCCCATTGTAAAATATTTGGACTTGCATCCAAATAGGAAGACCATGATGTGGGCATTTTCGCAGCAATTCTTTGAATCTCTCCCAAGTGTCGTACAAGGTCTCGTCGTCTTCTTGAGTGAATGAAGAGATTTCATTCCTCAATCGTGCAGTTTTGGCCGGTGGAAAATATTTCAAAAGGAACTTTTCGGCCATGATGCTCCATGTTGTGATTGTTCCCTTTGGCAAAGTATTTAGCCATTGTTTAGCCCGTCCCGAAGAGTAAATGGGAATAGGCGCAACGGATGGCATCGTCAGAGACTCCATTTATTTTGAAGGTATCACAAATTTCAAGGAAATTTGCGATATGATTGTTCGGATCTTCGTCTGGTAGGCCGTCAAATTGAACAAATTGTTGCACCATTTGAATGACATTCGGTTTGATTTCAAAATTATTGGCTGCAATAGCGGGCCTTACGATGCTAGATGATGTGCCGTCCATGGATGGTTTGGCATAATCATACATAGTTCTTTGTTCATCCACCATGACGAAATCTTTACTTCCGTTAGTATCCTCTTCGTGGTCTATGTTAGTACTTTCCTCTGTGTTGCTATCGTCGGTGTCGCGCTTCTAAATTCGGCGACGAGTAGGCATACACTGCGGTAAACAAAGAGGATAAGTATAAACCAAGACTTACAAAGATAGATAAAAAAATAATGGTAAAATAAAAAAAAATGATTAAATTAACAAAAATAAAGCGTTCTTAATATTACAATCCCCGACAACGGCGCCAAAAACTTGATGGCTCAAAAACTACTCTAGAAAACCTTAGGCAAGTGCACCTATCGTTTTTGTAGTATAGATTATTGAGTACCGAGTGTCATTCCCACGAGGATTGTAGGTACTAATAATTACCGTCTTTTTGTTATTTAATCTAGCAATTTTCAGAGTTTTGTTTGTTTAATGAAAATGAAAAATAGAGAATTTTAGAATAATTGCAACTTACAAAAGATCAAATAAAAATAGATTGTAGAATTAAGAAATCAAGAGCTAGAAATGTGTTTGAATGTAAATCCCTCTAGAATGTTTTTGTGATTTAACAAGATAAAAATACAACCATAATCCCTTAAGCAAAAACCAACCTCTTTTAGTAAAATCTCATGTTTCATGGACCGTAGAAATTCCCGATTTAAGTTAAACCCTCTATCGAGCGCAAATAACTTCTAATCTCAAGTTGATTAATCAAAATCTCTTTCTAGTTAAAACCCCAAGACAACATTATAACGATTTGTGAATTCCCATATTAGGTTTGACCCTAATCCAGAAGATTTATGTCGTCCTATATCTAGGATTGCATGCAACTCTTTTCACTTATATAGGTTCTATTTCACCATGAATCTCTCGATTTCCCGGATGAAAAATAAACTTCAAATCAATATTGCGCACCAATTTGAATAGATAAAGCATAATATAAGTGAATCACACAAAACATGAAGATTTTATTAAAAACATACAAACCTTAATCACAAATTCATTCTAGAGTTCATTACATTCAAACACTAGAAATTTAGCTACACATGGCTTTGACAAAAGAGTATACTACACAAGAAGATATGAATAAAATGAACATGGTGTACTTAGCTCTTATTCAAGACCAATACAAGACTCCCTCCTTGGTTGATTGCAATGATGTTGAGCTCCAAGCCTTCTCCTCTATTGCTCTTCAACTTCCAACTCTACCTCTCTTTTATCCTCTCAATGTATTTTGCTTTGAAACTTAGAAATACAATGAATATACAATGAATCTCTCTATCAATGAATACTACATGAATTCTATATCTTTCCCAACTCAAACTCTTGGCTTTTATAAGTACCATCTTTGTGAAAGAACACATCAATAATGCTAACAAATGATCCACTTCCATGGTTGTTGGTTGAATCATTGTGTGCACATTCATGGTTGAGTTGGTTGAATCATTGTGTCCACATGACAATTGAGGGAATAATAGAGTTTGGTGCATCAAAATGAGGTGTAAAAGTTGCTCAAAGGTTGTCAAAAAAAAGCAAAAAAGGGAAAGTCTCCATAATTTCCGCCAAAGAAAAAAAAACAGTCTGGACGGAAAGCACGCCCGTGCTTTAAAAGCACGGGCAGGCCGTGTTTTTGGATTTTCCCAAACACGGCCGTGCTTGAAAAGCATGGCCTGGCCGTGTTTGGTACGTCGGGCTCGAAAAATTGCTCGTTTTTGACTTCTAAAAAGCATGGCCGTGCTTAAAAAGACACCCTGCCCGTGTTTGACTGAAAAGGCCCCGAAATGACGCGTTTAGCTTGGGATTTTGAGTGTTTTTGCATCCAGAAACCCCCGGGTATGTTTTGACATGAAACCATGGCCCAAAATTCACCAAAAACAGCTCCAAATCATCAATCTACACCAATAAAAGCACCTCGGAGTAATGTGAACTATGTACAATCAAAAATTTATGAAACTAACAATAAAATAACTCAAATCATACTTAAATATACATATAAAACATGCATAAAAAGACCCTTATCATGCGCCAGGTCGTGCGTCGATGAACATGTGCGTCTGTTCAGTGCAAATATGTCTTTTTGAGCCTAAAGACGTGATTTTCTGTACCGGCACTTGCTTGCCTATATTACAGAAGCCCCTGCAAATTGAAAGACACACGAAATCTTCAGATAATAACCTATCATTTTGCATACGAGCATATTGACATTTCCTTTCCTTCTAAGCTTGAAAGTCAGAAACACTTCAGTAGTTCGCTGTGTTTCGGGTTTGCAAGTGATGTAAACTCGAAATTGAAATAGTCGTTGTATCTTAGGGACGTACGCCGGAACTGTTAGCACTAGTATACAGGGCATTTTCGTCTTGCGGAGACTGAATCGAATTCAGGCCTCGACTAAAGCCTAAACACTCAACCTTTGCCATTTCCTAAACAGAAACCATACACTATTTTCCTAACAATCGCAAGATGAAAACTTTTCGTTCTGTTCAAGACGATGGCTTCAAGATGGTTCTCTCCGATGACTGTTGCTCGTGTCCATGGTGAAAAACCGGCGAAGTTCTCCGGTGTTGACTTCAAGAGATGGCAACAGAAGATGCTGTTTTACGTGACAACCTTGGGGCTGTCTCGTTTTCTGAAGGAGGACCCCCCTGCCACTGGTGATGAAGAATCCGACAATGAATGGAGAATCGTTGTGGATGCTTGGCATAACAGTGATTTCCTGTGTCGGAATTATATTTTGAACGGGATAGACGACACTCTCTATAACGTCTATAATTTGTTCAAAACGTCCAAAGAGTTGTGGGACTCTTTGGAGAAAAAAATATAAAATAGAAGATGCCGGCACAAAGATATTTGTGGTTAGTAAATTTCTAGATTATAAAATGGTTGATACCAAGACGGTGATCAGCCAAGTACAACAAATTCAGATCATACTTCACGAATTAGTGTTTGAAGGGATGATTCTGAGTGAGTCATTCCAAGTGGCTGCGATTATCGAAAAATTGCCACCGTCGTGGAAAGATTTTAAGAACTACCTCAAGCACAAACGGAAGGAAATGGGGTTTGAGGATTTGATAGTTCGAGTTGAGTTCGACTTGGATTGGCAAATGTGGGGGTATGACCACACTTTGTGGAACACGAATGGAAATCGGCAAATGTGGGTGTATGACCAAAAGTTTGTAAACACCAAACCACATTTGCATGAAGTTTAAAAGTGTTGTATTTTTAAAATGTACACCGTAACAAGTTAAGTCGAAAGTCTTACTAAAATGTGATAACACCGAAACCACATTTGGTGTTAATGAAGTTGTTGGAACTAAGATTGTAACACTAAAGAGATTCTAACTAGATTGTTAAGACAAGTCTTACTAAAAAATAAAACAAAAATGGCCGAGAGACATGAAAGATCTGGATGATCTTGTGTTAAACAAGGATATCAGGAGTTGGAAAGAGAGCTTTACTTTTTAGCAAACCACATAAATGAGATTGCCTTGAAATGTGGGGGTGCTTTGGAAAAAGTAGAAGCACCCAATGAAATAAATTCAGCATTTATAATATAAGTGATGGTACAATCATTAAATCAAGAAATGTTGTATTTATTAAAGTTGCTTCTCTTGGAAAGGAAAGAGGTAAGTCTAGACATTTTTGTCGTAGACATAATACCAATAAACAATTGATTTCGAAATGGGGTTATTTCGGTTGACTATGGAAAATCAAAGGAAAACCTTGCAGATCCGCTTATGAAAGGCATAAGTCGAGATCAATTGTATAAACTGTTAAGGAGAATGGGTTTAAAATCCACAACTTAAAGAATGTTCATAGCGGCAACCCAACCTTGTGAATTGGAGATCCCAAGACCTTGGTTCATGATTGACATGTATTTTGCATGTATTTTGGGCTTAATCTTGGCTAGAATGTGTTGATATGCATGCATTATATGAGTAAATAGGGTTTTATTCCTGTTTTATGGAAAAAGATTACGCTTTGCTCGTTTTGTAGGAATTTATCGATAATTGTAGCATTTTGGTAATAATTCGGAGCATTGCAATCGCAAATACTTGACATGATAGACGAAGTTTGGAGTCAAATCAAGAAGAAGTCAGACGAACCGAGCAAAAAACGGAAGAAAAAGACCAAGTACTAGTTGTTACAGGTGAGCACGGGCAGGGCGTGCTCCCTAGCACAGCCCGTGCTCAACCTATAACTGAAGACTCAGGGTTCGACTACCAGCACGGGCAGCCCATGCCATATGGGACGACCCGTGCCTCCTTCAGAGTTTTGAACAGTCCATCTGACACCCAGCACGGGCTGGGCGTGCCATACATCACGGCCCGTGCTCCTCTGCGGGAAAAAACAGAGTTTGACTCATTTTGGACTAGGTTTCGACCCAAAACAAAGTACAAATAGAGACGGGGCGGCCTCAAACAGGGACACACTGATTTTTACCCTAGACAGCAGAGAAAAGAGCAGTTTTCCACCGAAGATTCAGAGAGATCGATCAAGACCGTAACCACACCTTCAAGGATTGAAGATAGATCGATAGATCATCATCATCCCCGAGTTCACTCATTCCATAGTATCAGTATTTTCAATTAGTTTAGACATGAACTTGAATAATTTGTCTATGGATTATTTCTTTTCTATGTCTCGCTAAACACTTTGTGATTCCCAGGTTTGGGAGTAGGTTAATGGATACTTTTGTTTGATGATTCATTGCAATCAAAGTTAATGTTTTCCAACTCTATTCAAATACTTTGCTTTAATTCTTGTTTTATCAAAAAGCTATTGGTTTAACTTGTTTTGATATATTGATTCATAATTCGAACAGATGAGTTTCAATATTAGATCTATGAGTACTTGACATGAATAGCTTGCATGATTGAGAAGTCTGTGAATATTCGTGAGGCCTTTTAATCTTTTGATCTTTTGGGAGTTGGATATCTCATGTTGAGTAGAGATGCTAACATTGATATTCCAATCAACGCTTTTACATGCATCTCGAGAGAGAGGGTAAATTACTTTTGTGATTGATCTATAGAGAAGAATACGTTTAACTTTGGTTTGATTAATCTGATAATAAAAGGGGATATTAACTGAAACCATAACCCAGGAATCCATTCTTTCATTCTTGGTCTTTTAATCCACTCTTTGCTTTGTTATTCTAAGATAATTTCTACTTTAGTTTTAATTAAACCAGTCCATCTCAATTTCGATAGTCTAGATAAAAATAAGGCTATTATAATCCAATACTCAGTATATTAATTTATTAGTCCATGTTGATTCGATATTGCTAACCATATTCTATAAACTGCACCGTACACTTGCGGTGAAGCTAAAAAATAAGACGAACAAGTTTTTGGCGCCATTGCCGGGGACTAATTAAATTTTTAGTACTAATATTGCGATAAATAGAATTATTTTTAATTTAGACATTTTTTTCTTTTTTTTATTTGGTTGTTTAATTTTACTTCTACTGTGTTTGACTTGCTTTCTTTAGTTGGTTCAGGTAGTGCATGAACACTCGCTCGAAGCAAGGAGAATTAGCACAGTTCATACCGGAGGTTGAGGCTTTTGCTAGGCAAATTAGTGCGGCTACTAAACGGGCAGAAAGACAGCAGAAACAGACTATGGCATGCGTAGAGGATAACAACAGAGGCAATAATGGGGTCGATAACGAAGGTAACAACCGGGCCAGAAGGGTCAATGTCGAGTTACCAATACCAGAGGTTCCGGTGGCTCCGGTAGTCCAGCAGTAGGCGATTCGCGATTACTTTCGCCCAATCAATCACAACTATGGTGGAATTGCTAATGTCCCAATCAATGCGAACAACTTTGAGCTGAAGCCAGCACTGATCTCGATGGTGCAACATAATCAGTTTGAGGGTTTCTCGTCTGAGGATCCCAACTCTCATCTTGCAAACTTCATACAGATTTGCAACACCATCAAGATGAATGGGGTGACTGATGATGCTATACGTCTTCGCCTGTTCCCTTTCTCTTTAAGGGATAAGGCTAGGAACTGGCTAGGCACTCTAACTCAGGGGAGTGTGAACAATTGGGATGAGCTGAGTCAGAGGTTTTTGTTTAAATACTTTCCACCAAGCAAGACACTACAACTCAAAAGTGAGATCACTCAGTTCAGGCAGTTTGACTCTGATCCTTTGTATGAGGCCTGGGAGAGATTCCGGGATTTGTTAAGAAGGTGCCCGCAGCACGGATTTCCTGAAGATCAACAACTATGCTTCTTTTACAATGGGTTGATGGGGAAGACTAGATCGTTTGTGGATGCGGCAGCAGGGGGCGCCCTACTCGCGAGGTTTCTGGAGGATGCATTCAACTTGTTGGAGGAGATGGCCATGAATAGCTATCAGTGGCCCTCCGGAAGGACTAATGTGAAAAGGGTAGCCGAAGTTTCTGATTCGGACCCAATTAAAGAGTTGACCCGGATATGGCGATTTGACAAACCAATTGAGTGCTTTGACAAAGGCAAATGAGAGAAACACGGGTGCAAGTAATGGGGGAGTTCCTCTAGATCTGATAGAGGAAGCAAATTATGTGAATAACCGGAATTTCAACAATTTCCGGAACAATCAGGCTCCTACCCATTACCATACGGGCTTGAGGAACCACGAGAACTTCTCCTACGCAAACATGAAAAACGTGATGCAACCACCACCGAGGTTTAATGTGACAAACGGTGTCATTACTGCAGAACCTAAACCAACCATGGATGATATGTTCACCTCGTTTATGAGTGAGACGAGGAACATATTCAACAAGGATGAGGCGAAGATGGATAAAATTGAAAACCACGTCTCACAATTGGCCAACACTATGGGGTCCCAAATGAAAATTCTTGAAACCCAAATTGGCCAATTAGCTACAATTATTGGTGGGCAGCATCAGAAAGGCCAATTTCCGAGCAACACTGAGGTTAATCCAAAGGAGCAGTGTAAAGCCATTCGTTTGAGGAGTGGAACGGAATACGAGGGGCCGAAAATACTAGAAGAGACTGAACAATAGGGGCACAACCCGTGCACCAGAGCACGGCCCGCCCGTGCGCTCTGTTGGAGCTGCGATCGACATGCCGGGTGATGCGGAAACTGAAGCAAATGGCGATGTTGAGGCCGAAGAAGGATCTGAGGATCATCGTGCTGAACAAAAAGGGCTGAGAAGCTTAGGGCCTGTTTGTTTATGTTTCCATGGTCCATTTCTAGTTTTTGGAGTTGGAAATAGAATTTTGAGAATTTATTGGTTTTCGTGTGGAAATTGGAATTGTGTTTGGATGAATGAATTGAAATGTGTTTTTATGTAGGGTTGGAAATGAGATTGTGTTTGGTTTGAGTAGTTTTGAAATATTATTTTATGTATATAATAATTGAAAAGTTGGTAGTGGTGGGGTCCACTTCAATATTTTAATTTGAATATATAATATTATATTTGTAAGATTAAGTTGGTGGGTCCCATTAGATAGTTATAATTTAAAAATAGTAATATTTTAAGTAGATAAAGTTGATAATGGTGGGTCCCACATATATAATTGGGTTAAAATATGAGAATAGTGATTGATAAGTAATGATGAGTGATATAGGGTAGTGTATAAGTTTGAGAATAGAAATTATAGGTTTGAGATGTTGTTTTATGTGAAAAATAGAAAATGGAAATGATGATTTCCATTGGAAATTTTATGAACAAACATAATTCCACTTTTATGTATAGTTGGAAACTGGAAAGATGCCATTGGAAACATAAACAAACAAGGCCTTAAATCTTCCTCTAACCCTGATATTTCTAAACTTAATGTTCCTCTTCCTTTCTCCCAACGTTTTCAAAAGAAAAAATTAGATGTGCAATTTGCTAAATTTTTGGATATCTTTAAGAAACTGCATATTAACATTCCTTTTGCAGATGCCCAATTACGCTAAATTTATGAAGGATGTTATGTCAAAGAAGAGAAAGATGACTGGTTTTGAGACAGTCAATCTAACAGAAGAATGCAGTGCAATAATCTAGAGGAAACTACCACAGAAATTAAAAGATCCGGGGAGTTTCACTATCCCTTGTGCTATTGGTGATGTTTTCTTTAAGAAAGCACTATGTGATTTAGGAGCGAGTATTAACTTGATGCCTTTGTCTATTTTCAGGCAACTTGGATTGGGAGAGGTGAAGCCATCTACGGTCACCTTACAACTCGCGGACCGATCACTCACGTATCCGAAGGGAATCATCGAGGATGTGCTTGTCAAAGTGGATAAATTCATATTCCATGTGGATTTTTTGGTGCTGGATATGGAGGAGGATAAAGACGTCCCTTTGATACTTGGGCATCCATTCCTAGCTACGGGGAATGCCTTAATAGATGTGCAAAAGGGAGAGCTCACATTACGGGTTAATGATGAGCATGTTTTATTTACTATCTATAAGGCACTTCAATTTCATGATGGTGTTGAACATTGTAATTTCATTGACGTAGTTGAATCTTGCATTGATGAGTATGCGGATCATACATTGTTTAGGGATAATTTAGAGTTTGGTTTGACACATTCGTGTTCAACATCAAACATGATGATTGATTATGATAACCAAGACTTGTATGATTGCGTTTGTGCTTTAGATAACATGCAGGAACTACCGAGGAGCGCAAGAGGCGCGCACACGCAGAAAAACGTGCAGGAGTCCATTCTACAGGGGCGCACGACCCGTGCTCTAGAGCACGCCCAGTCGTGCGCATAGCCGAAGGAAAATATGGAAAAGTCGACGACAGCACGGCCCGTGCCGCTAAGCACGAGCAGCCCATGCCTAAGGTCGAGAGAAAAGATGACATACCTGAAGAGAGCACGGCCCGTGCCCCTGAGCACGTGCGGCCCATGCGTCCATCCGAGGAGGCCACTTCGAATCCAGAACTCAAACTCTTGCCCGAGCATCTCAAATATGCATTTCTTGGAGCGAATAACACGAGTCTGGTAATTGTATCATCTCTTTTAACTTCAGTTCAACTCGATAAATTGCTTATGGTATTAAGAAAACATAAGTCGGCGATAGGTTGGTCAATCTCTGATTCGAAAGGCTTTAGTCCATTGATCGTAATACATAAGATTAGAATGGAAGATATCTATAAACCTTCAGTGCAAAATCAAAGAAGAGTAAACCCTATAATGCAAGAAGTCATTAGAAAAGAAGTTTTAAAATGGTTAGATGCTGGAATTATATATGCTATTTCTGACAGTTCTTGGGTAAGTCCGGTGCAAGTGGTACCAAAGAAAGGGGGGATGACTGTAGTTAGAAACGAAAGAGATGAGTTGATTGCCACTAGAGTAGTTACTGGGTGGCGTATTTGCATTGATTATAAGAAGTTAAATGATGCTACTCAAAAAGATCACTTTCCCCTTCCCTTTATTGATATGATTCTTGATCGCTTGGCGGGATATGATTACTATTGTTTTCTCGATGGTTATTCTGGGTATAATCAGATCATTATTGCCCCGGAAGACCAAGAGAAGATGACATTTACATGCCCATATGGTACATTTGCATTTCGCTGAATGCCATTCGGAATATGTAACGCGCCCACAACTTTTCAGCGATGCATGATAGCTATCTTTCATGATTTCATTGAGAAAATAATGGAGGTTTTTATGGATGATTTTTCTATGTTTGGAGATTCATATGATCATTGCTTGGATAACCTTTCTCTAGTTTTGCTGAGATGCGATGAGACTAACCTTGTTTTAAATTGGGAAAAGTGCCATTTCATGGTACGTGACGGCATTGTATTAGGCCACCGAGTCTCTTCTGCAGGTTTGGAAGTTGATAGAGCGAAGGTCGTTGCAATTGAGAAACTCCCACCTCCAGCAAACGAGAAGGCCATTCGAAGCTTTTTGGGGCACGCCGGATTCTACAGAAGGTTTATTCATGACTTTTCTAAAATCACTAAACATTTGAGTCAGTTATTGGAAAAAGATACTGCTTTCAATTTTTTCGATGATTGTTTGCAGGCTTTTGAGATTCTGAAGAATGCTTTGGTGACAGCACCAATTCTAGTAGTTCCGGATTGGAGTCAGCCCTTCGAGCTAATGTGCGATGCCAGCGACTTTGCAGTTGGGGTTGTTTTGGGTCAGAAAAGAGACAAGTTGTTCAGAGCCATCTATCATGCAAACATGACTTTAGACAACGCTCAACAAAACTACACCACCACGGAGAAGGAAATGCTGGCAATTGTGTTTGCATTCGATAAGTTCCGATCTTACTTGATTGGAACTAAGACGATAGTCCACACCGACCACGCGGCGATCAAGTATCTATTCGACAAGAAGGATGCCAAACCGAGACTGATTCAGTGGATCATTTTGTTGCAGGAGTTCGATGTGGAAATTCGGGATAGAAAGGGTTGCAAAACGTAGTAGCCGATCACTTATCCAGACTGGAATACAAGAAAGAGAAGAAAGAAGGCACGTAGGCAATTAAAGAGGAGTTCCCCGATGAGCAACTTCTGATGTTACAGGCTAAATTCCCATGGTATGCGAATTTTGTTAATTATTTGGTTGCAGGGGTCTTGCCTCCAGATCATCCTATCAAAAGAAGAAATTCCTCCATGATGTCAAGTTCTACATGTGGGACGACCCCTTACTCTTTAAGAGGTGCGCCGATACCATCATTCGACGATGTGTGCCTCAAGAAGAGTGGAAAGGAGTTCTACAACAGTGCCATTCTTCACCTTCCGGGGGACACTTCGGTCCGACACGTACGACGACAAAGGTATTGCAAAGTGGATTATACTGGCCTACGTTATCTAATGGCTGCTATCTATATGTGCATCAGTGTGATAGGTGCGAGCGGATGGGGAATATCTCGAGACGACATGAGATGCCCATGACCAATGTGATGGAGGTTGAACTCTTTGATGTGTGGGGGATCGACTTTATGGGCCCCTTCCCATCTTCGTCGGGTTATCAGTACATTCTACTTGCAGTGGAGTATGTATCTCGAAGGGTTGAGGCGATTCCGGCATAAACTAATGATGCGCGAGTAGTGATCAAATTCCTAAAGAAAAATATATTCACTCGGTTTGGAACCCCGAGAGCTTTGATTAGCGAAGGGGGTCACACTTTATGAATAAATTGATGAGCACTTTACTTGCGAAGTATGGGGTCAAACACAAGGTGACATTAGCATACCATCTGCAAGCAAACGGGCAAGCAGAGGTAGCCAATCGCGAGATTAAGCAAATTTTGGAGAAGACGGTAAATATAAATCGCAAGGATTGGGCCATTAAGTTAGATGATGCATTGTGGGCATATCAGACTGCGTACAAGACATCATTGGGCACATCATCATATCAGTTAATATTCGGGAAATCATGTCACTTGCCCGTCGAATTGGAGCATAAGGCGTTTTGGGCTGTGAAAAAGTTGAATTTTGACTTCCAAGCAGCGGGTGAGAAGAGGCTCTTGCACTTAAATGAGATAGAGGAGTTCTAGGATGAAGCTTATGAAAATTCCCAGATTTATAAGGAGCGAACCAAAAGATGGCACGATCAAATGATAAAGAAAAGGGAGTTTTTACCGGGTGAACTAAGATCAGCTAGAATAAAGCGATAGCTAAAAGGACAAGTCCTTTTGTTTAACTCGCGTCTTAAACTCTTTCCGGGAAAACTTAAGTCTAGATGGTCGGGGCCGTTTGTGATAAAGAAGGTGTTAAACCCTCTGGGAATAGTGGAGTTGTTGAGCCGAGATGGGGAGACATTCATGGTGAATGGCCAGAGGATCAAGCATTACCTAAGCCGAGATCAAAGGAAGAGGTGACACGCCTCACTTTGCTAGAGCCGTGATCGAGTAAACAGGCGTCAAGCTATATACGTTAAATTTAGCTCTTGTTGGGAGGCAACCCAACGGTTTTGCTGTTTTATTTCTTCCCATGTTTTTTTGGTTTGTTTTTTTTCCCTTTTCTAAGTTAGGATTTATTTGCTTTCTTAGGTTAGGATTTTTCCTTGTTTTCCTTAAAAAAAATAATAAATAAATAAAAATAAAAAAAGAAAAAAAAAAGAAAATTTTGAAAAATCGAAGCTGAGGTGCGGCACCCAGCACGGGCAGCCCATGCGCCATGCGCACGGCCTGTGTTGGTACCAGCACTTGAGGGTATTTCTTTCGGCACTCCGCACGGGCAGCCCGTGCGCCTTGCGCATGGCCCGTACAGTGCCCAGATTTTTGGGGTTGCAAGTTCGGCCCCTAGCACGGGCCGACCGTGCCATAAGGCACGACCCGTGCTCCCGTCTGCTGAGACAGATTTAAGATGGGCAGAGGCCATTTTTTTCACAAAAATAATCTCTTCCCTCGCGCAGACCTACAAAGATCGAGCCCCCCTCAATGTTTTTCGAAAATTTCTCTTGGAATATCACCACATACTCACCTCTCACACTACCCACACAAGAATTCCACACTTCAACTTGCATTGGAGTAAGGATTTGGGGTAGAAGGGCACCTAGGGTTCAACGTTCCAAATTTTTTCGAATTCTCGGGATTTGAGGTATGAATTGCACTTTTTATTTCGAATTTCTTGAGGATTATGGATTAGGGTTGCTATATGATGCTTGTTTGATACTTTTGCCATGAATTTGATTGAAATTTTCTTTTTGGCATTTTATCGAACACCTTGTGGGTTGTTGAATTAGGATGATTTTGGTTGATTGCTTGATGAATTATACATGAGCTCGAATGTTTAGGGTGTTAGTGACTAGGATTCTCTGCAATTATATTGTTGTTTGGGCTTGGAAGCTTAATTGTGAATTGAATTGTTGAGATGAGACACTAGGCCTTACGTTAATTGTTGTATGTAATTCATCGTTTGTTTTACTTGGCACGTACGGAGTCTCACAATTGTTTTGCCAGGTACTCATTCAAACAAATGGCTGAACCACAGAACCAAAGTGGTCGGGGTGGACGTAAGAGGAGACCCGCTCGAGAGGTTGATCCAAATAGCCCCATAGCTTATGGACTCACCTTCACAGAGAATGAATTAATGGAGCGATGGAACCGGCTGATCACTCATACTTTCACACCCACACGCTATGCCGACGATGATTGTACCCGAGCTCTTGGGATACATGAGGAGGTGTGGCTCATGTTTGAACAAGTGGGATGGACCGCCTTCATGCAAGGGTGGTGGCCAATATTTAAAATACTCGCGCTTGAGTTCTTAAGCATCGTGCAGGTTACGGAGACGCGAGTAAGAAATGAACCCCAGAAAATCCATTTCAGATTGGGCAACGTTTGGAGGAACGTCACCATCACCGAACTGAACCAGATTTTTGGGGTACCATCAGACGCCCCGTACCAGACCGCTGCAAATTATAACTCGCGTGAATTCTGGCTAATGTTGACTGAAACCCCAGAAACCGACCTAATGCAATATGTGGCATGCACATCCAAGGCCTCGGCACTCTGCAACCCTGTATTCCGTTACAAACAAAAAGTGACGGCCCATTCCGTGTTCGCCCGACATAACAACGGGGGTATGCAAGCAAGGGAGATATACCTACTTTGGTGTATGCTCACCCGCACCCCTTATAATATGGCGGCGTACTTTGTGGAATACACCGTTTATATCTCTCAGCAGAAAGCAGGGATAATATTAATTTGGGGAATGATCACCCCCATTGCTCACCATTTTGGGGTTGATATGCGTCGCATGGAGCCGATAGAGGACAATCGAAGCATCAACATGACCTCCCTCCGCACCATGAAGTTCATAACTGAAGAGGAGAACATCTTCTGTTTTCAACAAAAAGCCGGGTCTACTTTCCCCCTCCCTAACCCACAACTCACTGTTGTGGTGGACAATCAAAATAACTGGCTCCTGCACTCTGAGGCTCATATCAGGGTCATGGACGGCCTGACTGCACGAAAAAGGAGGAGGGTAGCAGGGTTACCCAATGAAGAAGATTTGGTGATGGAGGCGAGGGAATACGATCGCCAAGAGAGAGGTTTTGAGCAGGGCTTACTACAGGGGCGACCCGACATTCTAGAGAGCTCCCACCAAGGTGAGGAGCGTGGGGGACAATATGATCAGGATAGATTCTACAATCTTGAGGAGAGCATGCGACAGCATAGGGACGACTTCCGGATTCACCAGGATGAGTTTCGTGCTTTCCGAGCAGAGCAGGGACAAAGGCATCAGGCCCAAGAGCAAAGGTACCAAGCCCAGGAGCAGCGGGAGTTGGAGATATTGCAGACGTGCATCAGATTCAAAATTGGCATATCTCCCAGGGCCACTTTCCGCCGCCACCCTTACAGTAATCCAGGTCCTATCCACACTTTTCTTTGAAATTCTACCTTCTCTTCTATGCACTATAATTTCATTCAAGTTTGGGGGGAGAGGTAGTATTTTTTGAAGGGTGTGGCGTTATTGCATTCATGTAGTTGCATTTAGAGCATGTAGTATGCATTACATTAGATGTTTTTTTATTTTTTTTAGCATGTTTATTGCTTTAGCACGTTTATTGCTTTTTTAGTTGTTTAGGGAGTGAGTTGACCGCTATTATGTGTTTGTTGATCTTGGGAGCATGTGTTGAGTAGTTTATGTTGTTTTGAATTGGGTATTGAGCGTGAGTTGACTGGGTTGAGAATAATTAATATGGAGCATGTGATTATAAGGATCATGGTTAAAATACTTTGAATTATGCACTTACAAGCCTGTGAGCTTTTTGAGCCTTTACTGCTTTCATATTATGCAGTCTTGTTGGTTGATCGAGTGTGTCATTCATGTTGTTTTGAATTCTAGAACTTGCTCTGGTATCTCCGTCAAAGTCACATGTTGTATGCATTCTTGAAAATGATTTTAGGCCATGTTTGTTAAGCCTTTTGCCTACCTTGATATTTGATCTCCCTAGTTAGCCAATTTGAGCCTATTGCCTGATTTTTTGATAACCACATTTCAAGCCGTAAAACTTAATTTGATATATATGTTGCCCTAAGCTTGAGCGTATAACATTGAGTAAAGGGATTGAATGAAGGGTTTGAATAAAAGGGTATCGAGAAGTTAGAAAATAGTGTATGTGTTGGGTGATTGGGAATAAAAGAGGAAAATGGAGGATACTCACCAAGGAGTCGGAAAAAAAAACGACTACAACAGTGAGTCGGTCAGAAGTAAAAATAGGCTGGAAATTGTGATGTAAGTCAAAGGAGAATGAATTATATGAAAAAAAAGGGAGAAATAGAGAGGTGATAGGATATAAGGCGATTGGGAGTACATAGTTGATTCGTATTAGAATAACTGTTTGAGAAAAATGATGTGCTTACCAATCTATACGCTTGCGTTGAGTCACTTTATCCATATTTCCCTACCATAACCAAAGAGCCTTCATTACAACCATAAACAAAGTCTTTTCTGATTTGTGAATTGCATACAAATGAGTGGCGGATATGTGAGACGATTTGCAAGCATATGGTAATTCTTCAACATTGATATGACTTGAGCAAATACACGTCCCTCATTATTCTAGTGAGTAGAGCATACACTTTATCCCTGAGAGGCGTGATTTGAAGTGTTTTACCATAATTTTAATAGACTTGTGCTCTGAGTTAGATATTTGAAACTTGGTTGGTTTGCGCTTGATGTCTATGGATAGATGACATGAATTGTGATGCGGTGTTCTTGAGTTGCTCTTTTTTATCCCATTTGTGTTGTCTTGTTTATAAAGTGTTGACCGGGACTGTCAACAATTTAAGTTTGGGGTTTGATTGACATATATTTTGCATGTATTTTGGGCTTAATTTTGGCTAGGATGTATTGATATGCATGCATTATATGAGTAAATAGGGTTTTATTCCTGTTTTGTGGAAAAGGATTATGCTTTGCTCGGTTTGTAGGAATTTATCGATAATTGTAGCATTTTGGCAACAATTCGGAGCATTGCAATCGCCAATACTTGACATGATAAACAAAGTTTGGAGTCGAATCAAGAAGAAGTCAGACGAACCGGGCGAAAAACGGAAGAAAAAGACCAAGTGCTAGCTATTATAGGTGAGCATGGGCAGGGCGTGCTCCCTAGCACAACCCGTGCTCAACCTATAACTGAAGACTCAGGGTTCGACTACCAGCACGGGCAGCCCGTGCCATATGGCACGACCCGTGCCTCCTTCAGAGTTTTGAACAGTCCATGCGGCACCCAGCACGGGTTGGGTGTGCCATACAGCACGGCCCGTGCTCCTCTGCGGGAAAAACAGAGTTTGACTCGTTTTGGACTAGGTTTCAACCCAAAACAAAGTACAAATAGAGACGGGGCGGCCTCAAACAGGGACACGCTGATTTTTACCCTAGACATCAGAGGAAAGAGCAGTTTTCCACCGGAGATTCGGAGAGATCGATCAAGACCGCAACCACACCTTCGATGATTGAAGATAGATCAAGAGATCGTCATCATCCCCGAGTTCACTCATTCCATAGTATCAGTATTTTCAATTCGTTTAGACATGAACTTGAATAATTTGTCTATGGATTATTTCTTTTCTATGTTTCGCTAAACACTTTGTAATTCACGGGTTTGGGAGTAGGTTAATGGATACTTTTGTTTGATGATTCATTGCAATCAAAGTTAATGTTTTCCAACTCTATTCAAGTACTTTGCTTTAATTCTTGTTTTATCAAAAAGCTATTGGTTTAACTTGTTTTGATATATTGATTCATAATTCGAACAGATGAGTTTCAATATTAGATCTATGAGTACTTGACATGAATAGTTTGCATGATTGAGAAGTCTGTGAATATTCATGAGGCCTTTTAATCTTTTGATCTTTTGGGAGTTGGATATCTCATGTTGAGTAGAGATGCTAGCATAGATATTCCAATCAACGCTTTTACATGCATCTCGAGAGAGAGGGTAAATTACTTTTGTGATTGGTCTGTAGAGAAGAATACGTTTAACTTTGGTTTGATTAATCTGATAATAAAAGGGGATATTAACTGAAACCATAACCCAGGAATCCATTCTTTCATACTTGGTCTTTTAATCCACTTTTTGCTTTGTTATTCTAGGATAATTTCTGCTTTAGTTTTAATTAAACCAATCCATCTCAATTTCGATAGTCTAGATAAAAATAAGGCTATTATAATCCAATACTTAGTATATTAATTTATTAGTCCATGTGGATTCGACCTTGCTAACCCTATTCTATAAACTGCACCGTACACTTGCGGTGAAGCTAAAAAATAAGGTAAACAGTGTAAGTCCAAGCGACTACGATAATCTAGAGGGGGGGTGAATAGATTATCTCCATCTTTTCGATTTTACCCTCTTTTTCAAACCGAAAGCTCAAAGACAATAATTAAGGTGCGGAATGTAAACAACACACGTCTATTTATAGAGGTTCAACCCACCTAGGGCCTAATCCTCTACCACCCCAGTATATCCGGGATGGATTTCAAAAAGAAAAAAGATTTTATTAATTACCAAAATTAATACAACACCAACTTACAACAACACCTTGAAGAGCACCACACTCTTCTTGAATACCACCTTTGAGATTACCACAATCTCTCTTGAAGATTACCACAATCTTCAACGGCACCTTGTGAAGATTACCACAATCTTCAACGGCACCTTGTGAAGATTACTACAATCTTCAACCTTGAAGAATACCAAATTCTTCAACACCTCAACAAGAAGATTACCACAATCTTCTTACACCTAACACCTAGATCATCCAAGTGTGTTCTTACCACAAGAACACTCACAAGGATATCTTGTGTTGAATGATAACCCAAAAAATTCAAGATTACAACTCGATAATGAATTATACAATTGAGTGCAAGTGTAATCAAGAATTAAAAGTCTAGACCTCAAATTTGTGCAAGTGAAAGTGCTTAGGCTAATACAATAAGATATATGAAAGTGTTTGCTTGTTTGCTCTTTGCTTGTATAGAGTGTTGTATCCTGTTGCTTGAATGAAGCCTCTATTTATAGGAGAGGTCTTGGCTTTGATTTCCAGACATAGGATCCTCCTTGGGGAGTGATTTGCTGCAAAAGAAACCATTTAAAATCATCAATATAGCTGTTAGAAATCAATCCCTCAAAATAGGGAAAAGTCATTCAAAAATGCAACGGGATAGTTTCTTTGATAAAACAGGGGTGCGACCGGTCGCGCAGAGATAAGATTGAAATTGAATTTCTGCGATTTTTACATAGGGGGATCGGTCGCCCTCCCTCATTTTTTCTACGTCCCTTTTCCTGTTTCAAAACTCAACTCAGGTATGGGTTGCCTTATAGGGCGACCGGTCGAGCCTGAAACAAATGTGTTGTCCAATTTTTTATCGAAAATAAACTCCAAAAAATACTCCGAAAAATAGTAAAAATATTTTAAATCGATCGGAAGTATTTAGACAACATTTAGGGACATTGTTTTGGTTTAAAAACTCATTTGAACAAAATCATGATAAAAACATTTATCTAGCAAACTCCCCCTTTTTGATGATTACAAACCAAAATAATTTTCTCGAGGACGATTTTGAAAACAAATTAATTTTCCGGTTTTACGAGTGAACTATCCGTTAAAAAAATATTTCATACAAAGCTCCCCCTATGTATGAGCACATCAACACAAAGCACGCCCTATCAATATGCACAACAAGAGTAATGTAAAAGCAATCATCCACAAGCTAAAAGCTTAGCTTTTACATATTGGTCTTAAGTACAAGAGCTTATAAGCTCCACCTGTCAACGAAACATCATTAGACAAGTATATAAGTCCATAATACAACAAATGGACTAAATATAATCCACAACTTATGGCTTTTAGAAGCCATAACTTATAGCTTTTTTCTCGAGCTTATTTTAGCTTTTATGAGCTAATAAGCTTATAACCTGTTTCTCCCCCTTTGGAATCATCAAAAAGAATGTTAGCACGATAAAAACATCATATCATCATATCAAAGTGCACAACTAAACCGATGTATCGAGCTATTTGAACATTGAAGCTTATAGATCAATTAGGAGGGAAAAAATCGATCATACGACTTGTAGAGGCTTATGAAAACTCATTTGATTTGCAAAAACATGATCTCTACAAATATATAAGACTTTTGAAAACAAGAGAATCATGTATGTGATGAATTTTTCATAGAGACATTTTATCGAACACTTGGCGGGCGTCAAAAATTGAAGAAGATATATAAAGCCCTTGTAAATGCAATCAAGCCAAGTTTTTCACCAAATCAGTTTAAGCACAATACAATATATCATAAATAACAATCTCATCACAAACATATACAAATTTCATCAAGAAAATACATATAGGCCAAGTTCTCAAGGGTTCAACCCAATTGAGATAAGGAAGTAGAATTCTTACCATTTAATCGGTAAGACGAGAAATGATGATGATAATCGAGCCTAAATACATCCAAGATATGAAATGTATGCAATAAAATACATTTGAAGTGAAATGTGTGTGAAATTTGCAAAGAGGACGAAATAGAGAGGAAAAACCTTAAACTGCCAAAATACAAGAACAGAGACGGTTTTAACCAAACTTAAGCAGTGGGCAACCGGTCATGGTCTAGGGCGACCGGTCGAGCAGGTGGGCGACCGGTCGACCCCTGCCCTGGCAGTCCACTGGTTCACTTCTGTTTTGAAAATCCGAAATTTGATCCAAAAATCCGATTTTTTGCCCCTAAGTTTTAAAAACGTGCAAAATGCAAACGTAGACCTCATTCAATATGCATTATGTCTTAATCAAGTTCGAAATGAGGTAAAAGACTCGGCGGTTAACGATTAAAAAGTCCGCGAGTTATCCTTGAGACGGATTTAAACACATCTCAATTTTTCGTTTTAGAAACGCAATCCCTTAGAAAAATATATTGAATCTCAAATATATCTAGTTCGATAATAATGAACCATATTTTGAAAAATTATTATCATCGGACTTGTTATCCCGAAAATAAGAACGTTTTAAGACTTTGGATGAACAAGTCATAAGAAGAGGTGCCTTACAAATATTTGAAAATTTCTTTTAACGGCACTTTAATGAGATTCATTGGGATTGTTTTAAGTCGAGCATATAGACATAAGGCATATAAAATGTAGAGTCTAAGGGGTAATAAACGAATGAACATACCTCGAATTCGTTTGTCAATGCCTACTTCAACCTTTTGTCAATTTTCGCATTTGTAACCAAATAGGTTGAAATAGTTCTTTCTTCTTCAATGTCTCACTTCTTCTTTTGAGTGTGGAATATAATCACTTTCTTGGCATTGTTGAACTTGAATTCCAATGATCAAATTTGAGCTCCCCTTATCATGATCACCTTGAGTTCATCTTGCATTGACTTGGAAAAATATCTTGCACAAATATTTATTAGTAGCACCAAAAATATTATCAACATAAATTTGCACAAGTAAACAACCTTGCCATTTTTCAAAACAAGGAGTGTAGTATCAACTTTACCTTTTGTAAAATAATTTTGCAAAAATAGCTAAGTCCATCCAAACCATATGCGGGGTACTTGTATCAACCGTACAAGGTCATTTATAAAAATCATTTGGCCAAAAAATTTTAAACTCCGATAGACTTCTATTTGAATAAAACCATTTAGAAAATTGGATTTAACATCCATTTGGTAAAGCTTGAAATTTTCTCAAAACAAGAATTGGCAAGTAAAGTGCAAATAACTTCTAAATGTGCTATGAGTGCAAATATTACATCAAAATCATTACCTTCTTCTTGACAATACCCTTAGGCTACTAACCTTGCCTTGTTCCTTAAACTTGTTCCGAAATACCAAAAATTTCTGCAAAATCTCAACAAAGAATCTTGCACAAGAGCATAGTAATATCGAATGATAGAGACACTATAGCAAGTAACACATGCTATGCTTAAAGAAAATCATCAAGAATATACTACACCATGTAAGTTCAAATAAGCTTATAGAAAGCTATATAAGGTCTCTTTTGAAATATGATAATACAAGAGCACATAGTTGAGACCTCAATCACAAGAATCATATGAACAAGAGCTTTGACATAAGCATCCAAGAATAATGGCATTTATATAAAATAAGCACATAGGCATATGGCACAACATGTATCGAGTCTATGAGATGAATAACAATAATGAGCGTACCTCAATAGTTCATGTTTCTCTTGATATATTACGAGTAGATAACCATATGTAGAGAGATATGTAAATCCTACACAATTCTTAAACCAAATTTTGCACAAACACAATAATACATGTGTAGGCTAAGCAATAAGAGATATCTTAAGCATGCTTGTGCTATATAACTACATAGGAGATAATAAACCACATAAGTCTAATTAAATGCACAAGAGTTTTAGAAACATCATGCAAGGTCTTCTTTTCAAAAATATTTTGAAACTCACAAATATATTGAAGACCTAAATTTTAAAAATATGAAAACTCATATTGCAATAAAGGCACAAATAAAAACATGCAAAGAAAATAAAATGCATATTTAAATAGGGAGATACGGTTGACCAATTTCGCCATTTCCATGGGTTGTGCCGTTCCCATTGTTGATGGTATCGTCCCTTTTGAAAATCTTCTTGTTGATGATGGTTTCTCCAATTGCTCCATTTCCAAGCATTGTGGCCTTCCCATTTTTGAAAGTGTCTTTCTCTTAGAAAATCATCTTGTTGATGATGTCTTTGCCACTTCCAAGGATTTTGTTCATCCCATTTTTGATTATTTCCTCTTCTTGGAAAATGACTTTGTTGAAAATATTTTCTCCTTTGATCAAATGAAATGGTCATTTGATGTTTTCTTGGTGGTATGAATTTTCTTCGATTATTATTTCACCGGGTACCTAATGTAACATTGTTTTATGGTACCCTCAAGTGCTTGGGTCCTTTGGGATTAGTCTTGAGACTTTTAGGTCTCCACAAATAATTAGAGCTATTTCTAGCCCGACAAGAATTAGCCGTATGACCCTTTTTACCGCAATAGAAGCAAGTGATAATTTTTGAAGCATAATGACCAACATGCATAGGGACTTGATTTCTTTTCATACGATTAACAACACTAGGCTTATGATCAAGTCCTTGTTTCAATTTATTACAATTATGAACATCAACAATATCGGTCATTTTATCGGTACTCAAGTTGGATTTTGATAAATCCTTTTTCATGCAATTAATATCCTCAACAAGAGTACTATTTTCTTTTTCAAGGTTTCTAACCTTGTCAAGTGTGGTGGTGTGAGCACATGATAGTGATTCATAGGAAGTAAATAAACTATCCTTATCATTTTTCAAAACATTGAATTCCTTTTTCAAATTTTTGTATTTAACAAGCAAGCTTTGGAATTCATTTTGAAGATCATCAAAATCATTTTGCAAATCACTATAACCATTTTGTATAACAATATCATAGGAAGTAGAGGGTTTAAGACATACCTCGTTTTCTTCTTCGATGCTCATAAGACAATGTTCAACTTCTTCATAGTTGGAAGTTGTAAGAGGCTTGCTCCTTAGATTTGACATTGTATCCCTTTGAGAAGTAGATGCTTTTGAGTTGCTCCTATCATTTGCATATACTTCATGAATGGCTTCTAATTTTTGCCATACTTCATGAGCCGATCGAATTCCTACAATAAGATTAAATTCCAAGTTGGTAAGTGAGCAATATAAAATATAGAGAGCTTTACCATTTAAGGAGATGATTTTTTTCTCTTCATCATTGAGCTCTTTGAGGCCTTTGGAGATGTGTGGTGTGTCCATCATCGAAATGGATTCTCCATTGATGACGATGTTCCAAATATCGAACCCGCAACCTTGTAAATAACATTCCATTCTTTCTTTCCAAAATGTAAAATTTTTGGAATCAAACCGAGGTGGCTTGTTGGTGGAGGTGCCGGAAAGGTGAGCTTCATTCGTAGCCGACGATCGTTCCTCTTCACTCGCGATGTGAAACGAGCTTGCCAAAGAGTTTGGCTCTGATACCACTTGTAAGTCCAAGCGGCTACAATAATCTAGAGGGGGTGAATAGATTATCTCCATCTTTTCGATTTTACCCTCTTTTTCAAACCGAAAGCTCAAAGACAATAATTAAGGTGCGGAATGTAAACAACACACGTCTATTTATAGAGGTTCAACCCACCTAGGGCCTAATCCTCTACCACCCCAGTATATCCGGGATGGATTTCAAAAAGAAAAAAGATTTTATTAATTACCAAAATTAATACAACACCAACTTACAACAACACCTTGAAGAACACCACACTCTTCTTCAACTCCACCTTTGAGATTACCACAATCTCTCTTGAAGATTACCACAATCTTCAACGGCACCTTGTGAAGATTACCACAATCTTCAACCTTGAAGAATACCAAATTCTTCAACACCTCAACAAGAAGATTACCGCAATCTTCTTACACCTAGATCATCCAAGTGTGTTCTTACCACAAGAACACTCACAAGGATATCTTGTGTTGAATGATAACCCAAAAAATTCAAGATTACAACTCGATAATGAATTATACAATTGAGTGCAAGTGTAATCAAGAATTAAAAGCCTAGACCTCAAATTTGTGCAAGTGAAAGTGCTTAGGCTAATACAACAAGATATATGAAAGTGTTTGCTTGTTTGCTCTTTGCTTGTATAGAGTGTTGTATCTTGTTGCTTGAATGAAGCCTCTATTTATAGGAGAGGTCTTGGCTTTGAATTCCAGACATAGGCTCCTCCTTGGGGAGTGATTTGCTGCAAAAGAAACCATTTAAAATCATCAATATAGCTGTTAGAAATCAATCCCTCAAAATAGGGAAAAGCTGTCTGAAAATGCAACGGATAGTTTGCTGATAAAATAGGGGTGCGACCGGTCACACAGAGATAAGATTGAAATCGAATTTCTGTGATTTTTACACAGGGGGACCGTTCGGAAGGGGGTGCAACCGGTCGCCCTAGACCATGACCGGTTGGGGGTGTTTAAAATACGAAACAGAGAAGACAGACTTCAAGAGGGCACTCCCAGGTACCGGTCGACCGGTCGCCCTCCCTCATTTTTTCTACGTCTTTTTTCCTGTTTCAAAACTCAACTCAGGTACGGATTGCCCTATAGGGCGACCGGTCGAGCCTGAAACAAATGTGTTGTCCAATTTTTTATCGAAAATAAACTCCAAAAAATACTCCGAAAAATAGTAAAAATATTTTAAATCGATCGGAAGTATTTAGATAACATTTAGGGACATTGTTTTGGTTTAAAAACTCATTTGAGCAAAATCATCAAAATCATGATAAAAACATTTATCTAACAAATAGTTCAATGGGACAACTAAGTTATGAATATCCAGCTGAATACTTGGAAAATGTGTTAGCTCATTCTCGAAACGTCCAAGTGAATGTAAACCTGTTGAATGTGGTGAGGTTAAGTCTAAGACCTTTAATGATTCCTATACCGAAAGGTGGAGTATGGCAGGATACTCTTCAATAGGAGATCGCCTATATAGGTGAGAAGTAATGGTCGCTTCAAAGAAACACTTATGAATCTAAGATATGGTCTAGGGCTGAAATGGACACAACGTGAGAACAACAAGTGTTAGAGTTGTTATTGTGTAAGTATTGTTGTCTCAGTTTACACAAATGGCTGAGTAGTTCAATACATCGCGTCACTAAGCAGCCAATAAATCTGATAGTATTTTACTAAGGAAGGTTCAAAGCCACAAGCTGCCTATCCTGATGCAATAATGTTTACCACTAGCTTGTAGTTCAAGTGGTATCGCTCACCCTTTGTAAGGGTATTGACCGGGATTCGAACCCGGTATCATTCAGTTTATTTGAAATTTATCCCCTCCCAACCAACCAGTACTCCCAACTTATTAAAAAAAATCCTGATGCAATAACGATTCACCGAGACTTTCAAGCGAATCTGCATACACAAATGCATTAATTTCATTCATGTGGGGAATTGTTGGAATTTGGTCTTTGAGAAATGGGTGTTGATCCGAGTTTGACCAAATAATTAAGTGGTTTCCATTAGTTAAAAATGGAATTAAATTATTTGTAAAAATTCTACTAAGAAAGTAGATGAGAATAGCATTTGGAATTTCTCAAAACCGATTCCGGGTGAATGAGAAATTAATGTTAGATGTTAGCCACTTAATACAAATGAATGATATGGAAAATGGAAAATGTGCGGAAGGAGAAATGCTCCATCCCATATAGGAAAAGGATAAAAAGTTTGCACACTTAATATATCTCAAGTTGGAGTTATGGGTTTGGGCCCTTGGGGGCACCCAAGTTTTTAAAGGGGTGAGGACCTATATGCTTGTGGGTTTGGTTCAAAGCACACACGCGCGTGCGCCGCCCACCGGCCGGCTCGGCTCGGCCCGGGTCGTGGGCCTGGACTTGGGCTTCAAGGCTCTTATTCTTTTTGGACCAAAAACCTTTATAAATAAATGTTTAATTAATTTTTGTAATTAATTAAAACGAATTTCAACCTGGGAACGAACACGGGCGGACGCACGACCAATGCGTCGGGTCGCGGCGACTGCCAGACACGCACGGGCGGCCCCCACGCCCGTCGTCGTCGGTCGTGCGTCATGCCGCACTCGCGAGTCCACGCACGGGCCGGGCGCGACGGTCGTGCGTCGTCATGTTGTACTGCGAGACGCAGCGCGCGGGTCGTGTGCCAGGTCGTGGCCAATGAATAAAAAGGCGTCATTCGGTGCAAATGTGTCTTTTTTCGAGCCTAAAGACATGATTTTCCGTACGGGCACTTGCTTGCCTATATTACGAAAGCCCCTGCAGATTGAAAGACACACGAAATCATCGATAATAACTTTGTCATTTTGCATACGAGCATATTGACATTTCTCTTCCTTCTAAGCTTGAAAGTCGAAACACTTCAAGAGTTCGTTGTGTTTCGGGTTTGCAAGTCTTTGTAACTCAAACCGAAATAGTCGTTGTATCTTGGGACGTCGAATCAGTTAGCACTAGTATACGGGGCGTTTTTGTCTTGCGGAGACTGAATCGAATTCAAGCCTCGACTAAAGCCTAAACACTCAAACCTTTGCTATTTCCTAAACAGAAACCGTACACTATTTTCCTAACACAAATGATGATTCCGAAATTCATAAAAAGAACCCTCGAGGATGTTACAAATGAAAAAAAATGGCGGTCCCTTCCCTTGGACTCTTTAAACTTGTGGAATATTGGACAACTGATTTTATGACATCATCAGTTGCTATTAGCATGGTTTTATCACTTACTTAATAGTTTTAATTTAATATGTTACAAAAAAAGATTGATTAAGAAAGTATTAGTTCTTATATTTACTACTTTAATTTGCTCATTGTTGCCCTGGTACCACCAAAAGAGTTAATAGTAATAATAAATAGGGATAAGTGGAATTTCTTGTAATTAGGCCTAAACATCTACTAGTTTTTGTAATTAACTATATTAATAATTTTTTTTTTTTTTTGTTCCAAACTGTGGCTGCTAATGACCAAAAGAAAATCACATGTTTTGAACCCTACACCATTAGTGATAGAAAACAGCTTTTTGCCTAAACGTGAATTGAAATAGGAAGGATAAGGTCCTGTCTCCTACCTATCAATAGAATAAAACGCCGAGTCAAAAGAAAACATGGGTTGGGTGTCAATATGTGATACGATATGATGACACGAACTCGACATAAAATTATGGTGAGAAATCCAAACATGAACATGACTGACACAAAATTACCAATTTGTCTTAAAAGATAATATCTTGAATTTTACTTAACTTTTAATGTATTGTTAACCCGAAATTGACCCGAAACTAAACATAAATACTACTTGATGGCTCGAATTGCCATCCTTAGGAAAAACAAGTCCACGTATAAAACAATTCTCTTTGTGTTTTCATTTTGTATTGCTAATGATACATTTACCCCCGATTTTTCCACTGTAAATTGTAATCCAATGGTATTATGCTTCAATAGATATGATTGTAAACAATACATTGCACTAGGATACAATTGATCAATCATATTCAATAGAATGCCTGTTTCTAAGTCATTGTATAATGTGATAAATTTTATTTTTTCTAATTCTATTTTTACACACTGAGTTGGAGTATGACGATGGATAAAAATGTCGATAAAGTCTTGAGTAGTACGGTGCGATGGGTTACACTTTTAGGGTAAACAATTATAGTTTTAGTATAAAAGTGATATTTTGTCTGAATACATTTAATTTTAGTTTATTCAAACAAGGTATTATTACTTTTTACACCAAAAATATCAATTTTTACACTAAAAATATCACTCGTCGCACCGTACGACCATCTTACACAAATTTTTGGCTGAAGTCATTATCTTGATGGACCGAATATATCAGGCCCAAAGAAGTCTGGTTCTTACTCAACGTTTAAATTGACTACTTATCAAGCCTATTGTACATCATGACCATGTTGTCACGCCCCGTGACATTGGGATGTCTTTCGCTATAACTACTGGTGGATTGTGACCGGGGCGCCGCGCGGGCATCGTGTGGGGGCCGAAATGGCTAGGCCCGTGACAATGTGCTCTTCAAATGGACTAACAAACAAAATTATTGGTGCAAAAATAACTAATGGGGTTTAAAGTAAATGGCGCATGATATCATTTTTTTGAAAATATTTTTATTTTCAAATTTCATCTTTAATTTAAAAAATTCAAATTCTTCATTATAAATTATATTTTATCAATATTTCATATCAAAAATAAGGTCAAGCATATAAAATTGGGATTGCTTCCCTAATAAGAGTCAAATTCCAGAGTTAAAAATTGGGATTGCTTCAGAAATTTGTGTCCTTTCAACTTCTTTTTGTAAGCTGGTTGTCCAATTATGAATTTTCCTTTTCCTACAAGTATTTATACACAAAATCACTTAACATGTGGTTTAAGTTAATAATGACTTGCATGAGAAGGAAGAAATAATCAATAACGTTGAATGAAATTAGATATATTGGACTATTGGAGAATTAAGCAACAACAGATTACAACTGTCAATGCAGTTTTAATTTAAAATACCCCATATGCAATATTCTTTTGTGCTATGTCATAATTTCAGAATAATTTTTTTTTTTCTTTTTGGCAAAAATCGAATTAGATGTGTCTATAATTTTTTTTTTGTGTGTGTGTGACAGAAATGTCGATATAATTGACTAGTGAACTGAAAAACCAAATGGTGTCAACTTAAAAGAACAAATGATTATATAGACCAATTTAATGTATTTTGTGTTTCAGTAATTTTGAATCATTGTTGCAAGTTTCGTCATTTTTTCCCCAAATAAATATAAATTGCTATGAAGCACTTGTTAGTCCAAGTGACTATGATAATCTAGAGGAGATGAATAGATTATGCCAATTTCCAGATTTTCGCCATCTTTTCCGAATGTAAAAATGATAGCAAGAATGTAAGTGCGGGAATATAAACTGCACACGTTGAATTATAGAAGTTCAATCCACTTAGGGCCTAATCTTCTACCACTCACAAAGTATCCCATAAGAACACTAAAAAATGTGGATGATTGAAAAAAAAAATTAATTTTATTAATAAATACCAAACTATTACACTTTCACCTTGAAGAGCACCTCACTCTTCTTACAACAATACCTATGAAGATTACCACAATCTTCTTATACCAATGAAGAGTATCATACTCTTCAACACCTAAAATCACTCAAGTATGCTCTTACCATAAGAACACTAAACAAGGATGTCTTTTTTTGGATGATTGGAAATAATTCAAAATTACAACTCAAAATGAAGTATACACCTTTGAAGTGCAAGTGTAATCAAAATCAATATTATCAAATATTTGCCAGTACTCAAGATGTGCAAGTGATAGACTTAAAACAAGAATAAGCTAAATACAACAAGAATATGAAAAAACATGAAGAACAAAAAGTTTGCTTGTGTTTGTATTGCTTGTATTGTTGTATGTGTTGTAGTTTTTGATCCTTCAAAGCCTTCATTTATTTATAGGAGAGTCTTCAAGATTGAATCTCCAACATATACTCCTCCTTCTTCTTCTTTTATCTACAAAAAAGGATCAAAAGATCTACAAAAATGGTTAAGAAATGATAAAATAAATCTTGTTGATAATGGCTTAATAACGGTTGGAATTTCTCCAAATTACTAAAAAAATCCCATAACGAAAGGTAATATCTTTTCCACAAAGAGTACCATTTCACATGGTTGACTGTTGAAATTTTGAATGTTTAAAAAGTAAATCAGAGAATCAGGTACATGATAAACAAAGGTTGGATCGGTCCAGGGGGTTGGACCGGTCACCCTTCGAATTTGTGAGTCAAAATCAATTTTGTACAATTTCTCACATTCAGACACCAAGGTCGGAGAGAATCGTGACATGATAAACAAAGGTTGACCTTGGACCTCCTCAAAGATGTTCTTTTGTACAATTTTCAAGTTTTAAACACATTCGAGTGACGGTTCTGCAACCTATAGAGGCGTGTTGTTGACCTCAAATAGAGGAGTTGTCCGATTTTTGTCGAAAATAAACTTCAAAAAATACTTCAAAAAATTAGTAAAAATAATTTAAATCGATTAGGAGTATTTTGACAATATTTGGGGACATTGTTTTGGTGTAAAAACTCAGTTAAAAAAATCATCAAAATTACGATAAAAATATTTATCTAACAACACTGATACGGATACGGGACACGAATACGATATGACACGAGTACTAGAATATGGCATATTTTAAAATTTTAAGAATATGTGTACATTATATATATACATACAAAATTATATATACAAATATTATTGAAAATACAGACGTACTAACTATAATTAAAAAAAAATGTTTCAAGCATAAAAACTAAAATTTCATAAATACTCAAATCTGATATGTCATAACTCACATAGACACACAAAAATGTTGAAAAAATGAGCAATAGAAAAAATTCTATCTATTTTCATGTGAAGATGTATCATTGAGTATCCATGAAATATCACATAAAGTAGCGTATCAGATGCTTATTGGATACATATCTAATACGAGTACGACATCCTTAGAAAAGTGTCCGTGCTTCCTTGATAAATTATATACGACGAGTTTCAATGTTCTAACATAAACCCTCTATGGCTCTATATATAATTTGTAGGAAAAACTTAAAAAACTGTTTGGCCCTATGTTAGTTAAATACGGGATGGGAAAATTCGTTATTTAGTACATATGAGTATATTATGAATATTTTCTGAAAATTACGGTAAAAAAATCGGCAAAAAATACGAAAATATTTAATATATAGATCCGTAAACGTACGATTTAATATAAATATAATATAATTGTTCGGGAATAATAATATGACTTATTTTAACATTATATTTACATAGATTGTAATTCATTCTTATGTTTAGATTATATTAAAATTAATTTTAGATACTTTATTAATTTACTTTAAATTATAACACAATTTTAAAATAATTATTTAATAATAGTTAGTGAGTTTTTAAGTGAATTGCATTTATACTTAGATTATATAAAACTTAATATATAGTTTTTTATTACATTAAATTATAACTTAACATAAATCCAAGATACTTATTTAATAATAATTACTATATTTATATATTATTAATATTCTTATTTATTATTTTATAATATAAATGTAATTATATTTATAAATGATTTTTCATGATTTATTTAAATATCATAAAAATATTCAAATGAAGTTTTATTCGCCAAGTATTATACGGATAACTATAATACAAGTATTAAACGTTTTATTTGAAAAGTACGAAATATTTAACGCCGCTCGAATGTGTATACGAGAAACAGAAGTATTTTTCAATTATTCGTACGTACGGATACTATGCGAGTATGATACGCGTATTAACTAACAAAGGAACTTTGGCCTCCTAGATAATATACAAGGTTTTTTTTTATATAATACCAATATTGCGATGGTATTATAAGACAATGGGTATTGTAGGCTTATTTAGTACTAATACCCTATTATGCCATCATTAATGATGGTATAATACGTGTATGCCAATATTACAGGTCATGGGTAGAAAGATAATGGCATATTGATTGTAAGGTTGAATATTTGTAATTTGTCTTAGATAGAATTTCACTAGTCTTCCTCTCAAAATTCTTACTGAAAAAGTAGAAATATGAAAATTTTGTTCGAAAAAGAGGATTATGTATTTGCGATTTTCTTTATTCATTATTTCTTTCTTTTCTTTTTCCTTTTTTTTTTGAAAAATTATAATTATATTTCATTGGAAAGTTACATTACAAGTTTGAAATCAATGGAGAAAACTTTTGGTAGTCTACACAAAAAGTGAAGGGGAAGAGACAACTAAAAGAACAACATTATAAACATGAATTGTTAATTATTTTAATATACGTATATATGTCATTCATTCATCTTGACAATGAACGAGAAAGTAACCGATCAAAAAAAAAAATGAACGAGAAAGTAAAATAAAATATCCCATCTAGCCATCTAATACTCTTAAAGTTTTGAAACTTTAGCCTTAATTAGTTGAACTAGACGTCATCAACATTTTATTTAAGTTTGTTGTGAAAAAATATACTATTTTCCTAAAGGGAAAAGCGACTCAAGAATTATGGGGCACCGTCAAAATACTTACTGATTTTAACTAATACTTTTAATGCAGATTATAAAATTTATGGAACTTTTAGTGAAAGGAAGTATTCAAGGAAAAAAAGTATTAGGTAATAATTAAGGTATATTTAGTTCTTTCTTTGGCTAAATTCCAATAAGAATAGTATTGAATTCAAATTTGAGTATTTTTCTAAAAAAGAAATCCATTTCCCCGCATTATTTTGTGAAAGCTAAACAAGTCAAATTTAATGAATATTTGGGCTAAATTTAGCTTTGTTCTTTTCCAATTGATACTCAAAGCAAAAGTGCATCATATCTACCCTATATATTAAAAGAAAAAAAAAATTGACATATGTCATCGCTTCATTAATGTTAGATATTTCTTAATTTCTCATTCTCCCAATTTCACATAGCGGCTTCATATTTATCTACGTGGCAATTCTATGTACAAAATTAAAATATTTTCTAAAAGATAAAATATAATCACAAAAATAAAGGATTTTGCTCAAAATTAGTTTGGAAATAAACAAATATATTCGAAAATATTTTTACTGAGAAATATTCTATTAGTTTAATATATATTTTTGAATTTAAAAAATAACAAATTTAAGAGATGAAAAATAATCCAAAAATCAAATTGTATCTACACTATCTTTTAATTTGTTATCTTTCAAATTTGTGACACTAAAATTTTATTTTTTAGACGAATCTCGTGTAAGTAACACGTGTGTTATTCTAGTACTCATATTTATTTCAAAACAAGTATTTGTTGAGCTGACATGGACCAATAAAAGAAAAAAGACCACCGAAATAAACTTGTAGACACTCACATAAGATTTTAACCGCTCTTGAAACTGACGACATTTGCAACATTAAGTAGGCCCAAAGTCTACCTTTTGTCCCCACCAAACGAGGCTACAAATAGGGCCCACATTAGAAAAAAAGAAACACAAAAAGAAAAAGGAAAAAGAATATGCTTTGCTCCTCTCTGCAAACATCCTTTCTTGAAATTTACATGAAAAAAAGAAAAAGAAAAACCAAAACCAAAATCCTTTTGTTATATAATAGTATTGGTAGTTATGATGATTAATGTTACCAGTCCATCATTATCTTTTATGTCCTTCCGTGTCATTCTTTGAAACTTTCACGAGCTTTTTGTGTTCATCTTTCCTTTTCTTCTTTTCTCCCTCTTCTGACAATCTTTCAGATTGATCAACGGGAAAAAATGGAGTTTTTTCAAGAACCAGCTTTTACTGTTTTTCTGGCTATTATTTTTACTTTTCTTGTTGCAAAAATTGTTTCTTTTGCGATTTCTAACTCCAGTACTGATAATAACACTGTTGTTCGTTCTGTTAATGAAGGCCCAGTTGCAAAAGAGGCGACTTCGAACAGAGGGTTGAGAGTTAGGAGCTCAAAAGGTAAAAAACGAGTGAAGTTTGTTGATGATGTTGTGATAAGACGAGTTGATCGTTTTGAAGGGTCTGAAAATCTTGTATTATTAGATGATGTTGAAAAATCTAGGGAAAGGGTTGATCAGTTTGGAGAAAATGAAGATTTAGGTGTGAAAATGACTAAAGAACAATGTTTTGATGAAGGGTCTGAAAAAGTTGAAATGGTGTTTGAGAAAGAAATTGATGGTGATAATATGAATGAGGGTTTTAGTGAAAAAGGGTTGAAAAGTGTTATTCTTGATGAGGACAAAAATGAAGTAAAATTGGATGATGATGATATAATTACTGATCAAAAAGAAGAAAATGAAGTTGTGGGTTTTGGAGATAATGAGGGGAAAGTGAGAATTGATAGTGTTGTTGATGATGATGATGATTGGGAGGGAATAGAGAGGAGTGAGTTGGAGAAAGTCTTTGCAGAGGCTGTTAATTACTTAGAATATGGAGGAAAAGGGAAGGATAAAGAGGATGATCAGTTAGCAAAATTGAGTAGTGATGTGCAGATGGAGTTGTATGGGCTTCATAAAGTGGCGGTTGAAGGGCCGTGCCACGAGCCTCAACCGATGGCACTCAAGGTGTCTGCTCGGGCGAAATGGTATTCGATCTTTATATTGATACATATTTGTCATGATCAGTTTTTGATGTATGTGTTGTTGGGCAGTTTTTGTTTTCCTATTTTTATTGAAACCAGAATTGCATTGGTCTTTTAGGGAGTGTTTGCCTAAACTTATGCTTTTAGAAGAACTGATTTATTGTAGCAAGTAATTGAGAACCAGAAGTTGGTAGTGCTTGCAAATAGAATCAGGAGTTGAGAATCATAAGTTGAGATTGTTTGGTGAAAAACTTGTAAAAGTGCGTATTTGTTTGTAAAAGTCAAATCAGAAGCAGAATTAGAAATCAAAGAACACATATCTTTGCTTTTAGATTCTAATTAAATAAAGCAGAATCAGAAGTAGAAGTTGACATTTGCACACTGAAAAATGATTTTTTTTCAGCCAAAAGCTGAGAAGCAACTTTTTTAGTGATTGCAAACTCTCCCTTAGTGTGTTATGAATAGGATGTGGAGAAACAATTCAAAAATGGAACTAATTATTAGAACGCTAAGCGAAAAGTCTGTTGAAGTTCTAAGCTAATTTTTACCCATACTTGGACCAATAGCACAGGGTATGAGAAGACTAACTTTCGTTCAACTATATTTTCATGAGACCATAAATGACTAGGTATTTCGTATAGTGTTCTCTTGTCATTGTATATGATGATGTTGGACGTCATAGTTCTTTTACGTTTATTTTAAATTTCAACTTCTTTCAATCGGCATTACCTCAACTTTGTTGACATAGTAGGTATCTTAGTGTCGTTACAATTTAGTTTTCACAATAGAAGGAAGAAATCAAGAAGGGATTACTCAATCACTTCAAAACATAATACAAAATGAGGAATATTAGTAAAATCCCAAAGATAATCTTAATGGAGCAAGAACCATAGAATAGCTGTCAGGGTATAGTTTGATTGGTAGCTATATAACAGGGTTGAAAAAGCTGCTATATGTGAGTGATGGGGGGCACTAATTCCATTGTGCAAGGAATGCGTGGCAAAGGCTTGGAAGCATGAGCGAAGAGGCGGCTATGGAGCAGTATATTAAAGTTCTCTCAGATAGCATACCGAATTGGATGCACGATTATTCTGCCGTAAGTTTGTCTTTTGTTATAGAGTACTGCTTGGAACTGTTGTATGTGCTGATTGATATAAGTAAATCGGGTTAATCACAAAAACTACCCTAAAGTTTAGTTTAATTATAAAAAAAACTCAGCTATCTTTCAAAATTACAAATAATACCCCCCTCATATTTGTTTCTCTTTTAAAAATTGCACCCTTAAGAGGGGGGTATTTGTTAGATAAATACAATTCTCAAGGGGGTATTTTTAATTTTGAGAAAAAACTGGAGTTTTTTGTAATTTGGCTGAACCTAAGGGGTAGTTTTGTAATTATTCCTAAGTAAATATGTGCCTCGCTCTAATATATGGAACTATTCTTTAGGATGATGATATTCAGGGTTATCCTAATTCGGAAATAATAGGTAAAATATCTGATCCGGAGTTTGAAAGGTTGGTGATTGTTTTTCATCTCCTGCTTTTTAATCTTTTTAACGCCCGACCGACATTTTAAATATATTTGAACGGATTTAAGCCCTTACTGCTAGCAATTTAATTCCTCTGCAGGAACTCAGAACTGAGTGCCACTCCAGTTGGCGATTCTAGCGATGGGCGAAGTGCTGTCGAGAAGGTATCTTAGTGTGTAATTTCACAGTGCATCAGAATATCTGGCAACTTTTAACCATTGTCTAATTTTTAATTGAAGCTGCAGCATTTTCCCAATTCTTTGAGCTAATGGGGATTACATTTTCATAAATTTACAATTTGTCAAAAAATCTGAAATGTCAATGCAGTGTGGAATAACTAAAACTGGTGTTCGGGAAATTATCCTCTTTGATTTTATATCAAAATAGACTATTAGGAAACTCTAAATCTGCTCTTAAATTTCCCTTTGGCATCATAGGCTTATTAACTTTATTTTGATAGAACTATTTTGTCGTCCTAGTTTTTTCTTTTTTTCCCCTTCACTGTTCAAAGTAGGACCTTTATGCTTATTTTGTAAATTGTAAAGGCGATAGGTTTAAATTCTTCATATGTTACTCTGAAAATGCTATACACCAAGCCAAAAAATGGGTATCATCCACTTTTCCTGCTAATCTTTATTTCATATGATATCTCGGGAACAATCTAATATACTTGCTCAACTTAGGTCATATTTTCTTTTGGATCTTGTGTAATAGGCATATGTCAACCTTTCATAATCATTAATTAAATGATGTCCCTTCAGGTCTCAGTGCAAAACTGGATCTTATCTTAAAACAGGCATCATAGTTTGGCAGGCATTTATTGAAAAATGCATGATCTTATTGTTTGGTGCAATTTTGATTTATATGTTAACATTGTTGAAGAACTTGAGTCTATCAAGCCGAAGGAGATAAGGTTAATGTGGATTTTCGGCTCCTTTGTTTCGTCTTTATCTTCTCATGAATGTTCTGAAACTTCATACCTAAAATGTATTTTTGGTACTGTATTCTGTTAAATGACAGACTTTGGCGTCACAATAATGCATGTTTAGAATAGGCATCTTATGAATCTAGTTCTCATATCTCAATCATAGTACTACAACAAAACTTACTTCGTAGTTTGGTTTTCGCATCAGAGAAACAAAAAAGGCTGTTCTTTTAGATTTCTTTGTTATGGCAGGATGATACGGTATAGCAGGATAAAGATACCAGTATCACCTCTTTTCCCAGTTGCTTCCTCGGGTAAAACTTTTCATGTAATTTTCTATCCCTCTAACTTTTTATTTGTTTTCTATCTGGTACTGAAGCGGGCTCGCCACATTGTGGTTCTTCCTCTAAGTTCATGTCGATTATTGTATTGTGTCATAGGGAAATGAATTTAATGCCCTTTCATACAGTTATTTCAATGATGATTCGATGATTTTGTAATAGATAATTGAAATCTTGTTTGAATGAACTTTTCTGTTTTAGTAACAAAGTTGGCTTCCAACAATTCAGTTTCCTGGAGGAGATATTTCTGAAAAAATTGTTAAGGGATAATTACAAAAACACCCCTACGGTTTGGGATAATTAAAAAAGAACCCAGAAATTTTTGAAAATTACAAAAGACCCTTGAGGTTTGATTCCGTCTCACATTTTCTCCCTTCATAAGCAAAAAATACATATCAAAACCCTCCTAATATTTATAAAAATACTACAGTTACCCCTTAAATTTAACACATAATCAAACCTGATGGGTTTTTTTGTAATTTTGAAACATCTCTGGTGTTTTTTTTGTAATTAGCACAAACCTCAGGGGTGTTTTTGTAATTATCCTAATTGTTGATTAGGACATTTTCCTCTGTTTTATCTTTATGATATTTCTTTTCTTGGCTAAATCTGAACATATATCTCATGCTTCAGGGGTAAAGAGTTTACGGCTGGAGCCAAGTTAGGAGCGTGCTCAGACGATTGATGTTTGTTGCAATAAGCAATGCTAATTGTTTCGTTTTAAGGTTTCGTGTGTTTGATGTTATGCATGCAAAAGTGCAGATGTATTTATAATAGCTATTGGCATTTATCTTTGCTATTTGATATTCGTCGTTGTTGTTGTTGTGTTCAAATTCTGTCTTCATTTTGTCCTCCTTGTGAATAATACAAGTATTGATATGTTATTAGTTATGATCCAACGGATACTCCTAAAAATAGTCTAGTAAAATATCTTATGTGACTCATTGAGGGTATATATATGTATCTGGAAATAGAAGGGAACACAGAAAAAAATGGATATGGACCTTGTGGATATAGAGGGTGCTTTATGATATATTATGAAAGTTTGTGGTCAAAATGAAAATAAAAGCGATAATTTGGAAGCTCTGTTAAAACTTAAATCCTTTTGGATGATGTCATATTGTGTACAAATTATTGGCATTATAATGTTCGAAGTTATTAAATATATATTTGTATAATATTTCTCTTCAATACTGTAAATTTGTTTAGTTTATACTATACTTGAAAATACAGGATGGGCAATTAAATGCATTTTCACTAAACACTTGCAAAATGGATTGCTATGTCCTGTTCCATATTTTGGTTCCACACTCTATTTCATTGTATGGATAAATGACATGTGTACAAGATGATGTTATAATTATACATATGTCTTTCATCTATATTGGAATATGAAGTAGAACAAGAACATGGAACAAGATATCTCATCCCTTATACTATCTCCAGTATTTTGCACCATTTTAGTGCATATTTTGCACCATTTTAGTACAAAATCCACACTTCATCTCTAACAGTTTGCAGTAAATTCTGCACTAAAAATTATATTTTAGTGCATATTTCCATTCTCTTAAAACCATTAATTTAAATTTTTTTTAAAAAAAGAAAGAAAATTTTGCGCAATTATAGTATTGTAATATTTACCGCAAGAAACCTGTTCGCATCTTCGAACGATGAAGATAGAAGATAGAAGACGCTTGGAGATCTTTCTTACAAAATATTGACAAGTACTTTTCTAAAAAGTCAATATTGAAAATCCCATTTTATATATGGCTTCTATTCCAAAAGTGCTTCCTAACATGAAAAATATTTTTTCTCCATTTTCTCACCATACAAAAGAAGACTAATGGAATCAATTATCAAACAATAGAAAACATGAGAATATTGAGTAATCCCCAAGTTTCATAATCCACATGGTATTAATTTTAAACAGATAAAACTTGGAGATTGGAGGCCACAACTATCCATGTATCTATATATATTCTTCTACCATCAAGCCTTGATCACTTGGTCAACTCATACAAAGCCTGACAATCAAGAGATTAACCTTTCAACATTAACAATGGCCACAAACAAAGACAGCAAATCTTTGTCCACCACAAAACAACCCATTGTCCAAAGACTATGGCCTAATCTTCCCAACACATACTCAACTCACTTGCAACAAAACCAAACTTGCTGCTACAAATAAGCTATCCAGGCATCACCAAATCATGGACAACCTCGGCAAACCGTTGTAACGCCACCCGACATCCTCGATTTCCTCAGCTTCAAGATTCGGAGCCCTCCAAATGGAACTGTTCTTCACACAAAACCTTCCCACAATTCATCAACATCTTTTTCCCCTCTCAATCCTATCAATGGTGCTGGTACTACGACTACAGATCTCCAACACAACGTTTCGTCGGCTACTCCCATGGCTTACTACTCCTAAAACGAGGCCCTAATATATCCGATCATCTGTTTTACCAAGTTTCCACAAGGGGTTATTATAATTTCCCGCCTTGGGATGTCGATGTTCCTTTCAAATTTTCCGCGGTTATGTCTTGTAAGTTAACCGGTTTGAATTGTGTGGTTGTGTTGACCGGTATGACTAGTCCGGCCTTTATGGTCTACTATCGTGATCAACTAGAGTACGCGTGGGTCAGACACAAGTGTAATATAGTCGATCCGTTTGATGCCAAGAAGGGGTTCATGAAATTCAGTAATATCATTGGTTTTGAAGGTAAATTTTATGCACTGAGTTTGCAGGGGGCTCTTGTTGTCATGGAAGAGACTAATATGCGCCTTGTTATTACAATGGTGGAAAAGAACAGGGCTGTTCCTTGTGTAAGTTCAAGGTATTTCAAAGAGTATTTACTTGAATCAAATGGGGAGATTTTGCTTGTTTTTCTTATACATCGAAAAACGTTATGTGTTTTGGATTATGTTGAGGTTTTTAGGCTTCATTTTCCTAGTCTGAATTGGATTAAGGTTGAGAGCCTTCAAGAAAGGGCATTGTTCTTAGAGAATGAGTGTTTGGTATGGGTGAATTCAAGCCAGGTTGGTTGCAGGGGAAATTGTTTGTATTTCTTTCAAAGTACAACCAAAGAGTGGTGTGTATTTGATATGGAAAGTGGCTGCATTTCACCTGTGGTTTGGTGGTAGCTACATCCCAACCTTATGAACCTATGTTTGAAGAATAACTGTTGTTTCTTCATTTTGCTTTAGACATTCTCTTACTAGTTCTTGTCATGTTATTTTATTCAAATTCCAATCAAATTTACAGAATTCGGTAGAAGGTTATAAGACTACTAGTATCACCTATCACTCCAATTGGTAGTACTTCCCCTGAATTCAACTCTTGAGTCACTGTCTGCGTAACGAAAGGTCGTTGAAGGTGCCGATTCTAGACCTAATGAAGACCCTCCGACGCTCAAATCGTTAGGGGTGTATGAGGTCTTTATAGTCTTTTGACCATAGGACCTCAATGGATTTAATTTGATGTACTAATCACCGTTGTCTTGCAGCCTATAATTCGAATATTTCCATTAAACTTAACATATTGGGCCAACTCGATTTATGACCCATCATGTGCCCCCGCATTCAAGCAGTCCTCGCGTAGGGAGAATTGGTTGAGATTAGAGAGCAATGACGTAGACAGCCCACGAAAGTAGGATGGACCGGTACACGAAAATAGGGTAGACCGGATGAAAAACTCAAAAAAGATCATATATATTATAACGTAAATTTTTTTATTTTTAATAAAATTAAGTAAAAGAAAAATAAAAAAAGGTGACACCGGACCAGGTCGGCCCCCGCCTACCTCCACCATTGGTTGAGAGTGTTGGAGCTAGTCAACTCTCTAGATGAGCAACTCAAAATTCTTTTTTTTTTTGGTCGACCTAGAATATCCCCACATCAGCCGATGGCACATACCCACACTTCCTTCAGACTATGGGCCATTCATCCTTTCCAGAGATGGTCCTAATCTCTGGGGGGAGGGACGAGCAACTTGAAGTTGCATTCCTTATTTTTGGAGTTGGCATCTTTAATTCATGTATATTAGAAATTGAGAGTTCTTCGTGGAGGGCGTTTGCCATTGATTAATGTCACTTAGCTGATTATTTCCAATTTTCATCCATGATCCTTTGAGAAAATTTCCAATTCTCTCAAATTATCATCTTGTACTGGTGATCGAGAGTAAGCAGTGTAGATAACTCTTTCAAGAAACACAAATAATGTATTTGAAGTCTGTGGTCAAAATGAAAATTTGAAAGCTATCTTAAATCTTTCTCTCTTTTATTTTTAGTACAGCGGGATTGTTGGGATTGAACCCGGTCAATTGCCCTGAGAGCACAAGCCTCTACACTGAAATACAAGGTTGATCATTATCTTAAATCTTTTTGGATGATCTAAGTGTTGGAATTTGGTTTGATAAAATGGATGTTGACCCGATTTTGACCAAATATTTAAGTTGTTTCCATTAGTAAAAAATAGAATTAAATTATATGATAAAATTCTACTAATCTACTAAGTGAGTAGATAAGAATAGCATTTAGAAATTCTCAAAACCAATTCCGAGTGAATGAGAAATTAATGCTAAAAGTTAGCCACTTAAAACTAGAAAATGATATGGAAAATGAAAAATGTGGGGAAGGAGAAAAGTTATATCCCACATAGGAGGAAAAGCCAAAGTTTGCTCAATTAATAAATCTCAAGTTGGACAATTGGGTTTGGGCCCTTGGGGCGCCAAAATTTTTAAAGGGGTGAGGACCTACATGCTTGTGAGTTTGGTTCAAAACACACGCTCGCACCGCCAGGCGGCCGACCCGGTCCAGGCTTGGGCTTGGGGGCCCTTATATTTTTTGGACCAAATGTATTTAAAACCCTTTAAAATTAATTAATTAAAATTCCAATCGAGGGGAGTGCGCGGGCCGCGGGCGCACCGCGGACAATGAACTTAATTAGACGCGCGCGTGTGTGCACGACGCGCGCGCACGTCTGAATTGTTGAACTGTTCGAGACCAAGAAAGCATTTCTTGGTTGTAGTCATGTCTTTTCGAGCCAAAAGACATGTCCTTTCCATCGGACACTTTGATGCCTATATATACGAACCCCCTGCAGATGAAATCTGGTACGAAATAAGAAGCCTAAAAATTGAGTCATTTGCATCAGCATATTGATATCCTTCCCTTCATAGCTAGAAAGCTTAAACACTTAAGTTCGCTGTAGTTTCGACTTTTGAAAGTGATGCTAAGTCGAAACAGTAAAGTCATTGTATCTTAGAGACGATCGCCGGAACCGTAAGCACTACGTATACGGGGTGATATCATCTTGTGGAGATTATATAAAAACAGGCTTCAACTTAGCCTAAATATCCAAATATTTAGTCATTTCTTGTAAACAGCAAATCACCCAAACAACACTTAGATTGTCTACAAATTAACTGTAAATTTGCTTAATTTATACTATTACTTGAAAATAGGAGTTTTTTACTACCCTTCCAGGAGGGGGCAGGGGGGAGAGAGAGAGAGAGAGTAATTTCAATTACCAGTAATTAAGAGTAATTAAGAAAGATTGTTTAAAAAATGCAAGTATAACAATTGGGATCGCAATGGGTCGGGTCGGGTAGGGTATCTAAAGACCCAGACTCGTCCGGTCTTTAGAATAGGGCGGATGGGGTGGGACAGGTCGACCCGTTCTGCTCCAAATTAAATAAAACTAAATATAAAAAATAAAAAATACAAATATAAATTGATAAAATATTCTTCACAAAAGTTGTTATTATCAATTTATAAATGCAGGGCAGGAGTGATACCCAGTCCCGCCCCGCCCCATCGCGGGTCATGAGGCGGGGCGACCCAAACAGGATGGACACCCGTGGGTCGGGGCAAAATTGTCGTCCCTATGTATCAACTTTTTCTCTACCTATTTCTATTTGAAAGAAGACTAATGATATTAATCATCAAAGCAATAGAAAACATGAGAACTTTGAGTAATCCCCAAGTTTCATATATAATCCATATGGCATTATTTTTAAACCAATAAAACTTGGAGGCCACAACTATCTAGCTATATAAATACTTCCACCATCATGCCTTCATTTGGTCAACTCTTAACAACCAAAAGATTTCACCTTTCAAATGTCAACAACAAAAATGGCCACAAACAAGGACAAATCTCTGTCCACCAAAAAAGAAGCCATTAACAAAAGGCCATGGCCTAATCTTCCCCAACACATACTCAATTTACTTGCAAGAAAACCAAATTTGTTGCTACATATAAGCTATCCAGGCACCACCAAGTCATGGACAACCTCAACAAAGCATTGTAACACGTCTAGACATCCTCAATTTCCTCAACTTCAAGATTTAGAAACCTCCAAATGGTGTTGTTTAACCAAAACCCTCCCACAATTCATCAACATCTATTTTCGTACCCAAGTTTATCAATGGTGGTACTATTACAACAACTCTCCACCACCCCATTTCTGGAATCATCTAACACAACATTTTAAGTCGGCTACTCTCGGGATTGCTCGTAAAACGAGGGCCTAGCCCATCCGTTCTTGAGGTTTACGATGTTTCCACGAGGGTATATTGGATTCTTCCTCAATGGGATGTTAGTGTCCCTTTTAGATTCGTCGCATTGTCTTCTTGTTCGTTAAACGGTCTTGATCGTGTGGTTGTGTTGACCGGCCTAACTAGTCCGGCCTTTCTGGTGTACTATCGTGGTCAACATAATCACGCGTGGGTCAGGCACGAGTGTACTATAGTCGACCCGTATGATGCCAAGAAGGGGTTCATGAAATTTACTAATATAATTGGTTTTGAAGGTAAATTTTATGCATTGAGTTTGCAGGGGGCTCTTGTTGTCATGGAAGAGATTAATATGCGCCTTGTTATTACAATGGTGGGCAAGAACATGGCTGTTCCTTGTGTAAGTTCAAAGTATTTCAACGAATATTTACTTGAATCAAATGGGGAAATTTTATTGGTTTTTCTTGTATACCAAAAAATGTTGTGTGTTGTGGATTATGTTGAGGTTTTTAGGCTGCATTTTCCTAAACTGAATTGGATTAAGGTTGAGAGCCTTCAAGGAAGGGCATTGTTCTTGGAAAATGAGTGTTGCATTTGGGTGAATTCAAGCCAGGTTGGTTGCAGGGGAAATTGTGTGTATTTCAGTCAAAATGGAACTAAAGAGTGGTGTGTATTTGATATGGAAAGTGGCTGCATTTCAAATGGTTTGGTAGCTACATTCCCACCATACAATGAACCTATGGTAGAAGAATAACTATTATTTCATCATTCTGCTTTTGGGAGTGTTTGCAAATACTTCTGTTTTTGGACGAACTGATTTATTAATGCCGAAATAGCAAATAACTGGGAATCAGAAGTTGATAATGTTTGCAAATAGTAGTTGTAAATTGATTAAGTGTAAAAGTGCAGAATTAGAAATCTAACCCCACCCCATGCCCTCCATACGCTTTTCAATTTTGATTAATTGAAGCGATATCAAAAGTAGAAACTATCATTTGCAAACACGAAAATGTAAATTTATTTTTCAGCGAAAAGTTGAGAATCGCTTTTTTAAAGTGTTTTTGCAAAGACTCCCTTAATTTTGTTATGTTATCTATTCAAATTTCAATTTAAAGTTTACTTAGTTCGTTAATTAATTTTAGGTGATTGATTTTATCAGTATTTAAAAGTATGAGGTAAGTGTTACCTTCCGGCGTTATGACCCGTGACTCGAAGCGGACTGGTGCAATCGCCGTTAAGTTTGGAATGACGGCGTTGTGGGATAAGTGGGGGGCCTGGGTTCCCATAACAATTCTTTGGTTGGATGATATATAACATCGTTTCCCAAGTCAAAACCCCTGAGAAAGAAGGCTTTTGTGCGCTTCAGGTACTTAAATTGCTAATTACATTAACCTTTATTCGTTGTCGCTTCAGCTAATTGTTATATGCTTTAAAAAGTCAAATCTTGTGAGGGATGGCTTATGTCCTAGAGCGTTATGGCCTAGAAATGCTGTCAATAATCGGGCTTTGCATTTAGAATTGTTAGAAATCGAATGGAATTTGCCATAACCCTTCCGTTGGGTTGCTGGGCCAATCAGGCAGATTTTTTTATTAGCATATAATTGTCAATTGTGTCGTGTTTCGTGCTCGTGTGTCGTGTTCTGGCACGGATATTACACATTTGACACGAACACGAATACGACACGTTTAATTATTTGTGTGAAGATACACGAAACGACATGCCCCGTTTATGACACGGGTAACCCAACACGACACGAAATATTTATATAATTTAAAGTTGACACGAAAAAAATATAGAGAAAAAGGTAAAATAACAAATAAAAAATACATTATATTATTAGAAAATACATTCAATAATTTATCTAACATCATATAACCAACTAAAACATCACAAAATATCAAAATAACATGTCACTATACAATTAATGGGTTAAATAGGTCAATCGTGTTACACGCAGGTCGACCTGACCTGACCTATTTTTTCCCGTGTTAACCGTGCCCGACCTGAATTTGACCCGAACCTGCAAAGGGTTGTACATGTATCTGCTAAATTCGTGTTAAATTTGTGTCGGATTATTGTGTCGTGTCACAATTTGATGTCCTTAGTTACAATCATGATGAATATCACCAAATTATTCAAGGAATAAAGAAAAACTCATATTACTGTTTTTTGAAAGAATTGAAGGGGTCAAATTTTTATAATAGTGTAGTGATGTGAAATGTGTTGCCAACACTCTAGTTGTCACAACAGAAGTCTAGTAAATCAAAACACAAGTCACAACAAAAAATGGAACGACTGATATTAATAAAATGAACACAAGAAGTTTCAAAATTATGTACAAACTAAGAGAATTCTCCAATGCACACACTATACCACTTATATATAACATAGGCTCTATCCAAATGAACAAACTAAGAAATCTAAGGAAGATGATGCCTATAATGTTACAACATTCTTGTTCACACTGTCTTCCTACAAATTCTTGTGTGTAAAAAGAGTATTTCTCAGATTTCTTTAAGTTGATCTAACACCCTAAAATCCGTATATTTTTCTCAGGGATCATTTGCTTTAAATAGAGAAAAATTAACTTTTCAAGGGATAACTTGCTCAAGCAAAACCACCGCACAAAACAAGGAAAAGAAATAAAAACCTCCTACGGCTTAAAAAAAACTGTCATTATAAAACCTTTAAGTTTAAGGAATGAAAACTGAAATAACTGCTAAAAACTGACATTAATTATCCAAAAAAATAACTAATAAAAACTGACATCAAATATCTAGAAAATTGCAAAATAAAAATAAAGATAATGTTTGACTTAAAAATTAAAGTCAACATTAATAATCTCTCTTTTTTTGCAAATCTCTGGACAAAACTTGAATAAAAACCACACAAACATATTCAAGACAAGAGTTAAACTTACCCTTAAAGAATCATCAAAAAAATCAAATCACGAACAACAAAACAACCAACAAATACTAGTGTTGCCATCAATGTTGGCAAAATTTTATGTTTGCAATTCTATCTTCAGTGGCAATGCTCAAGTACTGCCATCAATGTTGGCAACATTTTTTGTCTGCCCCATTCTATCTTGATCTGCAATGTACCAAATCAATGTGCACTAGTGTTTGTGTTATTTTCTCTCTCTCTCTCTCTAGACAAATCAACATTCATAGTTAATTAAAGAGAGAAAATAAAACCAAAATTTGTTCACTAAGTGCGATTGAAACCTCATGATCTCCATGAAAGGTTAGTAAAACGATTTATAAAAAAATAAGAAAGTGATTAACATGTAACCGCCACTATCACCAAAGACAAGTAAAATCAGTTTTGCAGATATTTTTGTTTTTGAATTTTTTTTTGTATAAGAAATACATGTCCTAATTCATGTCTAAAAATATGCGAACAAAACAATAAACAAAATTACACACAAATTATACTTAGATAAATACATAAATATATCACAAAATGTCACATACGATGTTGCCATCATTTCACAAAACACATTCTGAAATTTTCAAACGCTATATGTCATAACCAGATTGATTTATCATATTTTCCTGCCCTGAAAATATAGACACAAAGAATAAGTACATATTGTAAAAGTTACAGAAATAAAACTCAAATTTTTCCCAAAATTTAAGAGCCAAATATGTAGAAATATGCCTCAAAAGTTCAAGTTCTAAATAAGATAATACAATCTGTTTTCTGACTACAAAAAAGAGTTTGATCTTACCGAATTATTTAAAAAAAAAAAACAAATGGCACATCAAATATGATAATCAATGATACGAATGCAAAACATTGATTAAGAAACCTAAAAAAAAATATATATATATACATATATATATATATATAGAGGATCTGTGAGACCACCCTCTTGGTTAGTCCATAAGACCAATCTAGACCATCCAAATAGTAAATCAATGGCCAAGATTCATTACAATCTATACAGGTTTTTAAAGTAACTATACAATAGAAAGGGTAAAATTGGAATCCAGAAAATTATTAATTGTAACCTCTTCCTACATTATAGGGGCGTGATCTGTTATTGATCACGTCCCCATAAATCACGCAATTTACCATATACAATCAAAAATATACGTCTCCTCTCAACGCCAACATTGCATCGCCATTATCAAAACCTTTGTAATCACCATTATCATCCAAAATCGGCCTGCAATTCACCCACAAAAATTAAACGCGACGGATATCTAACAATTTGCAAGGAGGTATCTCCCGTTTGATTGGAAAGAGTTATACAATGGCAAATCGTATTGATTTCAACGCAACTGATGAATGTCCTCCAGGTAATTTCTCCGAGAAAAAAGCTATAATATTCAGACGCCTGTGAATCAACAATTGATGACTGAATGAACTATATGCACTTCTATTATTGTTGCTTTGTATGTTTAGTATGTAAATGTTATCTATGTAGTTGTCAATATTGTATATATAGTTTTATATTTTTCTATATTACCCACTTGTATGAAGGTTGCATCTCAATTAGTAGTTTGTATGTTTAGTACAGATAATTTGCCAATTTAGAATATAAGTCTAAATTGTTGCTCTGTATGCAAAAATATAGAACTGCATAATTGTTGCTTTGTATGTTTAGTATGTAAATGTTGTCTATGTAGTGTGTCAACATTGTATATATAGTATATGTTTGCATATTACCCACTTGTATGAAGGTTGCATCTCAATTAGTAGTTTGTATGTTTAGTACATATAATTTGCCAATTTAGAATATAATTCTTGTGTATATAGCATTATGTATATGCATACTTACGCCTTATCTGCAGATAGTATATTTGTTACCAAATTCGTTGCGTGTTTATTCAGCAATTACAACATGTATATATTAATTTATTCGTTGTATATTTATAATACAACAGTTGTATATTTTCGTCTGTAATTTGTTCAAGTAAAAATCTACTCATACTTATTTCATTGTATGGTAGAAATTGTCTGTTATAATATATTAATCAGTTTGTATACTTATAAATCAAAACGTGCATACATAGACTATTAAAAATGTATATTTTATACAAATATTTGAGAACATAGGCAATATCGTGAAAAATGAAAATTGTGTATGAATGGTGTTATATAACTGTATATATAATATATATACATTTTGTATTATTGTCTAATAACTTTTGTGATGTCAAAAAACAACGTAGGACAACGGCTCGAAATCTCGTCGGGATCAACAAAATATTGGATACCAGAGGTGGAACAAGAAAAGATTCCGCGAGTGGGAATGTATTTCGCTACGTTGGAAACTGGTGTACAATTTTACCGAAACTATGGAGCAATTTGCGGATTCGAAACGCAAAATTCAAAAGACGATGTGGAACATGTGGTGAGATCGGAACGCATAACAGCCGTACATGTCCAAACCGCGACACCACGACCTAGTGCAATGTTTCTATTTTTGCAAAAAAAACAATTCTGTCAGTTTATTATTTAATGAAATTTTTTTTTTGTAACGTTGAGTAATTGTTGATTTATTTTTAAAGTTATTTTTTCTCCCTAAACATGTATTGCATGTAAAATTACATTCAACTAAATATGCAAAAAAAACACTAAGCATACAGAATTGTTTTACTATATATACAATTACATCAGATATCGTCAATAAGTACCTTAAGATTTATACAAAATACATTAATCTACTTATCCAACAAATAATACAATTCAACTAATCCAAAATAGACAAATGCAACACATTAAATATACAATTCTACATATCTATTTATACAAGTCCATAAGCAAATCAATACATTCAACCGAACTAAAATCAATAAATCACCCATGCAACTAAGTATACAAATCCACCTAACATAATATGCAATTCAATGTAACTAAATAAACAGATATATTAATCTACTTATACAACAAATAATACAATTCAACTAATCAAAAATAAACAAATGATACACATTACATATACAATTCGATATATCTATTTATACATGTCATCGAAAATCGTATACAAATTCACTGAACTAAAACAGTGAATCACCCATACAATCAAGTAAACAATTCCACCACATAAAATATACAAATCCACGTAACTAATTAAACAAGTATATTAAACTGTTTTATACAACAAAAATACAATTCAAATAACCCAAAAATAAACAAATGGAACATATTAAATATACAATTCGACATATCTATCTATACAAGTTGTTGCATCCATGTATAATGTACATGCAAATCAAAAAGATCACTTTCATGTATAATGTACACATGAGATTTGCATTGCCCTTCTGTAAACCAGATGGCCATCCCCTCAAACATGCATTCTTTTGTGCAGGTTTCATAGAAGCAAGAGCATCAACCAAAACCTTGGGTTTCGCCCTAACTTGCGTGTCAGGATATGAACTATCAATCCTTCACCTCTTTTTGGGCTACTCGTCTCCGAAACTATCCTCTTCACCACTATTGACATCTATTTCTTGTTCTTCACTTGACATTTTACTAGCTACAAATACCTACATAAAAAGAACACAAATCCAGATATCAAGAACTTTTAACCTCATTTGTTTACATTCCACCTAAATGTTGTATATTTAACATGACAAACTTGTATATTTAGTATAAAAAATCTGCATACTTTAATATTTAACATGACAAACTTGTATACTTAGTATAAAAAATCATGCATACAAAAGTATGTTTATATTCTACTTAATGTTGTGTGTTTAACATAATATATCAAGATACTTAGTAAAAAAATCAAGCATACTTGTTATGTGTTTCTTATTTGGGGTACACTAATTTGTTTACATTCCACTTAATATTGTTTATTTAACATAACATATACGAATAACTAGAATACACCACAACCCCTACATAAAAAACACTTAATTCATATATCAAAACTTAATACAAAAATATGTTTATATACTACTTAATGTTGTATAATTAACATAATATATGAGTATACTAAATAAAAAGATATGCATACTTGTTATGGGTTTGTTACTTGGTTATTTGAGTTCAAATTGCAAAGTTTTGCAAAAATACCATAATCGAATAAACGCACAAATTGCGAAGGAATCCTTCAAGAACAACTTAAACAATAAAAAAGGCGGGAAGAATAAAACAACAAACATACCTTCAAATACAAGAACTCAGGCCGATTTCCTCTCCTCAAACCTTCTCCACAAAAATCGAACTCCTACACCCACCAAAAATTACTTGGTAAAGACAAGAAAATACTGAAATTTGGAGAAATTGGGCCATTAACAGAGAAAAGGAACTCACCTTTACAAACGCAAAAAACGGGCGCAAAATAACCCTTCTCTGCTCCCTTCTTCACAAAAACCAAACCTTCTACCAATAAGAAACTTATGAACGGCAAAATAATTTCAAACTTCACGTTTTTGGTGTGCCCGGAGAAGACGAACGGCCAATTTTTTTTTTGTGTGCGATAAAACGAATGGAAGTGTAAGTATATTTGGGGGAGAAAAGAAAAGAGTAGTAGGGTTTTTTTGCTGGTCAAAAAAACGTCCAAGAGAGGGAAGCCAAAGGAACCAGTTTTGAAAAGACACAATTGAAAATCTATGGATTTTTCCCCCTAAAAATCGGGAAACTGATAAAGGAAGGATTCTATTTTCCTATTAATTAGCAATTAACGTGATCTACAAAAAAACTGTAAAATGGTGAAAATACAATCATACCCTTATAACCCAAAAATAACTAAAGAGTTCTACACCATTAAAAAATTAAATCAAAGGTCTATATGCGGTCTTATGGACTAACCTGAAGGGGTTGGTCTCATTTGAACCAATCCATATATATATATATATATATATATATATATATATATATATGTTATAATATAAGATGTAGCACATTATGCAACAAATACAGTCAAAACACATATAAACAAGAGTTTTCTTTTGGAAAAAAAACTCTCAGAGGACTGACCAATGAAGTCCCTGAATTTCCATTATAAATTACTGCACAAAAAATATAGGATCACGCTTAGTAGCTTCAAACGTAGGCTCTTGATACCAATTGAAAGAATTGAAGGGGCCCAATTCTTATAACAAAGGTGCGAAATGATGTAAAATATCTTTGCCAACACTTTAAGTGTTACATCAAAAGTCTTGTAAATCTAAACGCAAATACACAACAAAAATGGAATGACGGACATTAAAATGAACACAAGAAGTTTTAAAATTGTGTACAAGTATAAAAATACTTGTACGATGTCTTAGGACAAAAATCAACAAATGAGATATTGCTACAAAGTACAAAATCAACAAGACTAAAATATACTCCCTTTAAGTCTTGTAAAGTAAGCAACACTTCATCACAAACCAGAAAATCCTCCAATGCATGCCCGATACCACTTATCTATAACATAGACTCTTTCAAAATGAACAAGCTAACAATCTATGTTGCCTAAAATGTTACAACACTTGGCCATATTGTCTTCCTGCAAACTTCTTGTGAGTAAAAGAGTGTTTCTTAAATTTCTTTAAGTTGATCTAACACTCTAAAATTAGAACTTTTTCTGCAAGAATCATTTGCTTTAAATAGAGAGAAAAGTAACTTCTCCAATTGATAACTTCCTCAAGCAAAACTACCTGCACAAAACAAGGAAAAGAAAAAGAAACCTCCTACCACTTACAAAAAAAAAACTGTCATTATAAAACCTGTAAATTTAAGGAATGAAAACTGAAAATAACTGCTAAAAACTGACATTAATTATCCAAAAAATTAACTAACAAAAACTGACATTAAATATTCAGAAAATTGCAAAACAAAAAATAAAGATAATATTTGACTTAAAAAGTCAACATTAACACTTTTCAATGATTAAAATTTAAGGGGAAAAAAGGATTGCCATTTATCCGAACAATAAGTGACAGATTGATTCTCATAATTCTTGACATTGTAAGATCTTTGAAACCAGCGAAAAACAGCTAGATATGTATTCATTATTCTTGGACATTCAAGGCTTGATACTCACTATTCTTTTATATTAAAGATACTTTGGTAATTATTATTCAAATCAGAAAATTAATTAGTCTCAATTTCAAATAAATAATGGTTGCTTCTATTATATTCAGTTTATAGACTACACGCGTAAATCATATGATTAATACAAAAAAAAAAAAAGAAGAGAAGCTAATAAGATGCAGATGAATAGATGATCATCAATCATAATAGATAAAATATATATATATATATATATATATACAATAAAGGGGAAAAATATCATGCTTGTGCATAACTGTTACTAATTTATTAAGTATTTATTAGGGCATAATGACAGACTCTATGAAATCAAGTTCATTCGATTGTGTAAAATAAAATACTGCAGCCTTCATTTTGAGAAAATATAATTCTTCAGAAAAATCTTTCATATAAATATTATAAAAAGAAATTATATATCCGTATTTTCCGTTTAAAGAGAATACTGACTGGTTAAACAACTCAACCATGTAGATGTACAAAATATACGGACAACCTAACTTGACTCTTTTTTTTTGGGGGTGGGGGGGGAGGGAGGAGACAAAACTTGACTCTTTTAATTCTAATGAGCCGTCATATAATACAAGGGGGAACAAACTTTAAATATTTTAGGTCTATATATATTTTTTCTGTGGGTGGGTGTAAACGAATCGAGTAGAACCAAATATAATATTATTCAAGGTTACTGTTTGAATTTATTAGAGCTTCAAAACTTGTACTTGAATTTGGTTTGGTTATAATTAAGACGAGCTTGAACGAGTTTTGGTTTAGCCAAACACGAATCGAGCTCAGATAACTTGATAAGTTTTACACATATTTCATTATTTTATACTAATTGAGTCAAGCATCGAACACAAAAATGTGTTCAACCTTGGTTCGTTATGGTGATGAACCAAGCTCAAATAGGTTGTTAACTATAATCTCGAATCGAGTAGTTTGTTGTTTATTCATCCCAACACTTTCCAGCTGATGGTTTTTGCCTTATCTTGTATTCTTGTCCAAAATTACTAATCATTCTTTGTTAATAACAAATAAACATATAGGATAACATAATTTAATTGCCTACATAAATAATGAGACACATCAAAGTCATGCACTTCACAATAATGACTCATCTTTCCACATACAATTAATTTGAAATTGCTCACCATTTTCTACAGAAGCTCTCAATACCATAATCATAACCAGACACCATGCTTAAGTAAATAAATACCAATCATAATGAGCTGCAAAACCTCATAATTAGTATTTCATTGTCCATAGCATACATTCAAATAAAACAGTAAAAAAAATGTAGCCTCAGTCTGTGTTCTAAAAAGCGCTAGTTGTTACTCGGGCAACCAACTAGGCCTATCGCCTCGGAGCCTGGGCGGAATTAGACGAGGCCTAATCGGGAAAATAACATAGGCAGACAAGGAGAGCTAGCGCCTGCGGCCACTAATCGGGGTTGGGCGGGAATTTTTAGAACAGTGAGCCTCACACTGTAACTGATATTTTGAAATTAAACAAGAAAATAATATCGATAACTGGAATTTGACATGACTGAAAAGGAAATAAATGCTTCATATTACATTCAGAATTTTGACAATGGGCAGATTGAATTGGAACTTACATCAGCACATTGTGCTGGAAAAACTGAGTCCATTACAGAACTCTGAACTAAGAGTGCTCTGCTAAACACTCATTATGAACTATATACATATTCAGACAAAGACTAAAGCATCAACTGTAAAAAATCCTCAAATTTGGCTAAGTACCCCAACATACTAATTTACCAGAATTGTCAAATCTGTTTGTACCATGAAAACTAGCCTACAATTTTCTACCTCATTCCTCACAAATTTCTTACAACCCTATTGTTCGCATTGCCATCATGTGATTTCCCCAACGCGGCAACTTTCGCACGATACGCCACGGCCGCAGCTGCAGCTACCGCGCTCTTAACCCTATCTTCCTGAGGAAGCTCGCACGTTTCACTAATCGAACCGAATCTTAGTTCAGCCGGAGGAATAAAACAGTCTATCGATAACCCGGGACATTAAAAGCAACTTCCTCGATCGTCCATGCTTCTTCCATTCTCGTCTTTGTGTGGCTCATTGCTGTTTCGCCGAACCTAAAAGGGTGACCACGGATCGGCCCGAGTGTGCGATCATGATCCCTTCGACCGGCCTATAATCGTCGAGAAATGAGTTTATTGTAGTTTCCCAATATACGGCATCTCCACCATTGATTTGGATTCGGGTTAAGTGGGAGTCCTCCAAATGCACGAGAAGTCCGGTTTTCTGGCTGAAGTAGCCAAACAAAACGTGACGTATGATCTCTGCTGGTCCTTCGCTCCTGGCTTTGAGTGTATGCGGATCGGCACAAAGTTTGAGAATGAAGCAATCCTCTCCGTTGAGTTTTTTCTCTCCGGTGCACCTAGCGTTGACAAACATGTTTGCCGTTGTCTTTGGATCCAAGCCCTACAAGTCAAATACAGGTTAACACACTGTAATCTAGCGTGGCGCTGGTGAACATAACATCAAAGTAAGGGAGTGTTTGCAAAAACTTTTGGTTTTAGAGGAAGCGATTTATTATAGTAGAAGCAAAATGTAGCTTAGAATCAAAAGTTGGTAGTGTTTGCACATAAAAGCTAAAAGTTGGATAAATTAAAACTGTTTTATTTCTGTCTAAAATCAAAGCAAAAGCAGAATAAAAGATCTAATGTGAGTGTTTGCAATCACTAAAAAAGTGTTTATCTGCTTTTGGCTGAAAAAATCACTTTTTTGTGTTTGCAAATGCTAACTTTTGTTTCTGATTCTGTTTTTATTCATTTAATCAAAATCTAGAACCAGGGACGGGGTTGATATAGGTTTCTGATTCTACTTTTGGTTTGAGTTTGACAAACAAATAAGCACGTTTACAACTTTTGCACCAAACACTCTCAACTTCTGATTACCTACTTCTAATTCTATTAGCGAACACTACCAACTTTTGATTATCAACTATGTTTACTTCTACTACAATAGACCACTTCTTCTAAAAGTAGAAATTTTATCAAACACTCCCTAAAAGTTAATTTATAGCATAAACCAGACAATCACTTTTTTTAAGTGCTTGCAAACACTCCCTAAATCTCGCCCCATTAGCAACCGGTAAATTTACCTGCAGGGCACGGCGCAGAGGTCTAACAGGCCCTTTAGCAGCATGTGCACCGAGCCAGGGAGTATGCCGCCACACGAGCTTCCCGTTACAACCAGCACGAACCTTGCTACCGCCAAGCGCAAGCTCCACATACCACATATCGGGATTCATTTGCCAGAGCACAAACCCTCCCGACTCAGCTGCTTTCGACGAATTCTTGTTCTTTATGACCTTCGTTGCAGTCTCGATATCAGATGCCAACATTTTGACCTTCCCATTGCATAAGCATTCTGGATTGAGTTTTGAAGCTTTTGTCCACCAGATGCTGCCAGATATTGCTGCAATATGTACTGGGCAGATGAAGTTTCCTGTGTAAACAAAACAGTTCCAAAATTATCATTTTTTAAAATCCAGAGAGATTTTAATTTCAAACAGTACAGAAAAATGATAGGAAATGTACAAGGACCACCATGTGCAACACAATCTATTTATTACTATCCTTCTCATTGTTTTCAAGAATTAATGAACACAGTGACTATTTACCAACCAAAAAGATGTGTGGTCAACAGTCTACATCCGCGTTAACATCATTTTATCTCTTCTTTATTTCCATATTTTTCGCCCTGTTTTTATATAGAAACCAACCAAAATCTATAAATGAAGGGATCCTATTATATAAAGAAATTTAACAATCTTGTGAAAATTGTGAGAATCATATCCCCATAATAATATCCATTCCAAAAGAAAACTTTTACTAAGGAAATAATTTTTCCATGAATTAAAAAAAAATTACTTTCTACAAACAATTTTAAAAACCTAAAAGAATTATGGTCTAAAAACCTAATCTTTCTTCAGAAATACGCAAAAAATCCAAAACCCAAAAAAAACAACATATACAAAAAAACAAGGAAAAATGTAGAGAGAGAGGCAACTAACAATGGGGGTGTCTTTAATACAGAGGTGAGGCAAAGGGTCGCTGTTGCTAACGTGCACCGGGGCAAGCGGCGCACCCAGTACGCCGAGGAGCAGCCTGAGATCGGACCTCGAATAACCCGGCTCCGCCGTCGAAACAGAAGGAGCCCGGCAAAGCCAGTGGGCCCACCTATCGCTCTTCGGGTCCCCGGAATCCGACCCGTTCGGATCCGGGCCCTCCCTTAGAGGCGACAGGGTCTCCACCCCCGGCCTCAAACTCCCCGATCTCGAGATCAAAATTTCCGGTGGGCCCACGCTACCGCCTCTCCTCCGTCGGAGCAGGCCCGAACCGGACGGCGACTGACTCCGGCCCCTCCTCGGCCGAGCCGGCGACAGCCCACGAACCATTTCCTCCTTGAGAGCCGAGAAAAAGCCCTGCTTTCGCTCCATTTTTTTTTCCAGAGCAATGTCACCAAATTTACACTGATTTGAGGTGAATAAGCAAAGAGGAAGAGAAGTAAAATACTGGGAGAGAAAATGAGAAAAAAGAAATAATGGCGAGGGGAAGCAGAAAGAAAAGAGTGTTCAGCAGCAGGTGGGAGAGAAGGGGAGACAGAAAGAGGAAAAGTGAAAGGGCATGACGTTAACAAGAAGCAAAACAATTTCATTTGTTTTGTGATTTATATATAAGAGAAATAATTAATTCTTTACTTTATTTAATTCTCTTATTTGGGTGTTTTATATTTTAGGATTAGGACTTGAACAGTCATTTTTCCAACTGATAATGACCAAAATACCCCTCCTCAATTTTCAATTTTCAATTTTCAATTTTCATGAGTTTATGGGTCAATGCATAAATGAGATGACCACGGGTGGCAGCGTGTTCGTGTTTTTAGTTTCAGGTTAATTTTGATTTATGTTCGAAATACATTAGAAATTAAATAAAATTTAAGATATTATATTTTAAGATAAATTGGTAAGTTCGTATTAGTTGTGATCTTCAGTAATTTCAGGTTGGGTTGAACTATCGCTAGTGTAAGTGAAAGTGTTCTTGGTTGGATCAATTAGTCATAAAAGGTCAATAAACACTATTTTACGATAAGTTCATTGTATTTTTTTTTTAAATGAAGTTTGAATAATTGAACCCTATTGGTAATTATTCGAGTGTCAATATCAATTCACCAAATAAAGTCCAAAGCAGTGACATATTTGATATTACATTGTATTCCTGCATATAAGTGATAATTAGTAGACCTACTTTACTTGTAAGAAATCAAGAAAAATTCAGAGTTATTGTTGTAATTGATATTTCAGAATGATCAGTTAATATGACTAACATGTTATATTTTTTGGAAAGAGCCCCAGTTTTTTTTCCGATCTTTTCGTTACTCGGGGAAATTGTTTATTTATTGTAAAACTGAAATCAAATTGTCAAAATAGGATAGAAATGGGAGGACTTGTTTTTTTACTCGGTGGCGCAGCAGGTGGATGCGCCTAATCAATGGTTGGCGCATAACACTACTGCGCCAACATTTTAATTTTTTTTTTTTTTTTGTAATTCTCAAAGGCTGGCGCAGTGTATGCATGCGCCAGCCACCTTTTTTTTTTATTTATTTTTTTTTTTTTGAAGAAAATGGTGTTTGTAATTTTGTATAAATAATGGCCATGTGTGATCAAGAATGGTAGTGGCAATATATTATTAAATTATGGTACACTTTTTGGATTGTTTATGACCGTCAATTCTAAAATAATCAAATCAAGATGACTTTTTAATTTTTGGATGGAATCACATGTGCTTTTATATATTATGATTAGTTTGAAAATTTTGAGATGTTAAACGGGTTGCGGTCCATTGTCCTGGATTGTTTAAACCGAGAAAGAGAGGATTAGACCTGAATTGTTTTTTGGTCCATTTAAATCGAACCCCATTAGGGCTAGCCCGAAGATTAACCGTGCTAGCCCGTTATTTTTATTTTTTGAAAAATAAATATTATTTATGAAGAATAGTTTAACTTAAAATGTTAAACTTAAATGTATATTCGACTTTAAAAAGGTGTACCATAGTTGAAAATTAAGATGGCTTTTTCATTTTTGGATGGAATCACATGTGCTTTTATACATCATGATTAGGTTGAAGAATTAGAGATGTTAAACGGGTTGGGCCCGCCCAGACCGTTTAAACTGAAAAAAAAAAGAGTTAGGGCTGAATTATTTTGGCCCGTTTAAATCGAAGCTCGTTAGGGCTAGCCCGACTTTCTATTTTTTGAAAAATAAATATTATTTATGTCGAATAGTTTAACTTAAAATGTTAAACTTAAATGTTATATATATTCGACTTTAAAATTTTACATTTAAATATATATTTTTTTATTTTTTGACTTATAGCCCGATAGTGGCCCGTTTAGCACGAAACCCATTTATAATTACATTGCATTAACAAAATTATAAAATTAGATTTAGCACCATTTAAAAATTATGATTTAGCACCATTTAAAAATATAATTTATACCTACGTAATAAAAATAAGTTTAAATTATTTATAAAACAAATTATAAAATATTTATTTTTCAAAAAATAAAAATAACGGGCTAGCATGGTTAATCTTCGGGCGAGCCCTAATGGGGTTCGATTTAAATGGACCAAAAAATAATTCGGGTATAATCCTCTCTTTTTCGGTTTACACAGTCCAGGACAATGGACCGCAACCCGTTTAACATCTCTAATTCTTCAAACTAATCATAATATATAAAAGCACATGTGATTCCATCCAAAAATTAAAAAGTCATCTTGATTTGATTATTTTGGAATTGATGGTTACAAACAATCCAAAAAGTTTACCATAATTTAATAATATATTGCCACTACCATTCTTGATCACACATGAACATGATTTAGTACAAAATTACAAACACCATTTTCTTCAAAAAATAAAAAAAAAAAAATTAAAAAAAGGTGGCTGGCGCATGCATACACTGCGCCAGCCTTTGAGAATTACAAAAAAAAAAATTAAAATGTTGGCGCAGCAGTGGTACGCGCCAACCATTGATCAGGCGCATCCACCTGCTGCGCCACCAAGTAAAGAAACAAATTCCCCCATTTTTACCCTATTTTGACAATTTAATTTCAATTTTACAATAAATAAACAATTTCCCCTCGTTACTCCCTATCCTGTTAAAATATCGTGTGTTTTTTTCACTAAAGTAGGAGTTTAAGATTATTTTAGTAATATTAATAATTTAATTTTATGAAATTTTCATGCATTTAGTGTTATTTACAATATTAACCAAAGGACTTTTTTTTTAGTACAATAGGGGGGACATGGGGAGGGGACACAGGCAATCGTGTGGGATCGAACCCGGGTCATTCATACTTACAACAATGTCTCAACCACTAGAGCATAAATTTGATCCCATCAAAGTACTTTTTTTAAGAAATCAAAGTACTTGTTGAATTATGATATACGCAGTTAAATAAGGGTTATTTGACAATTTATGGTATTTGCCATAAATTTTGCGAGTTGGGGTAATTTGGGGACTCTTAACTTTTTAGGTGGAGGCATCATTAGAAATGGCGCCTACTAAGAAGGCGCCTCCTGCCCAGCGCCTGCAATTTAATTTATTTTTTTAATTTTGGATTTTCGAATATTTCTTTCAAATATTAAATAAATACATAATTTTTGGATAATTATAATATAAATTATTATTGAATCAAAACCCGATTAAATAATAAAACCTATAACACATATTTAAAAAATGAGATAAAGTTGTTGAAATAGACTGGGAATTGGAGGACTTGTTTATTTAACTATTGTCGAAACGGGCGGTCCAATTTTAACAACATTGATTTTTAACAGGCACTGATTTCACCAACATCCACTGAAAATTTGCAGACCACATTAGGCATAGTTGCAATAACGTTTAAAAAATTATTCTAACATATTTCTAATAGGATCAACCCTTATTTAAATTACCCCTTATATATAATACTCTAGTGAACTTATTTGGAGATGAAAAGTTGTACAAAATTTTAGAGTATTATTTATTTTGTTAAACTATTCTAGTAAATGAAATGTAGTTATTAGATCAAATAAATCATAGTCATTGATTAGAGAGTTATTTTAGTATAAACTATGGTCGGTCACTTTGCACTCAGGCAAAGTTGAAAAGAATCAAGAAAATACATTTACTCCCTACCAAAAAATATCTCTTATTCCAAACATATAATTTTTAAATAATCCAATAATAAAGATATATTTGAATTTTAAGTACGATTATTCGAATTGATTCGTATATATTCGAATAATGGATGACGTTTCTTATTCCAGTTTTTTAATGTGTAATTTCTTGTTGGTGTTTAAATATTTGTTTTAGTTTTTATTATTTAATCGGGTTTTGATAATATTTATTTAATATTTAAAAAAAATCAAAAATTCAAAATTAAAAAAAAATTGTAGGCGCCATTTGACTGGCACCTACAAAACAAGACTTAAAAAAAAAAAAAAAAAAAAAACTGGGCAGGAGGCGCCATTGCAATTGGCGCCTTCTTAGTAAATGGCGCCTCCACCTAAAAATTTAGTAGTCTCCAAAATCACCCCAACTCTAAAAAAATTTGTGGCAAATGCCACAAATCGTCAAATAACCCGTTAAATAATTAGTCTAAGTATACTTACAAATTAAATGAGACTAATTGAATATTTGAATTTATTTAGATAAAGTAACAGAGAAAAACTTAACTTTTCATGTCAACTATTTAAGCATGATTAAGATAATTAGTTATTGATAATGCCAGCTCAAATACGTGAAAATCTTAGTCAAAATTTAATTGATCGAATTTAAATTAAATTATGTGACAAGTAAGTTTTATTTATCAACTTCCCTATGTTAAATTATTATATGTACTTTGTATAGAAAAACTAACAAAGAATAAAGACTATTATCTTTATAATTATCATGTAACTGAAATTACTATTTGATGCTGCTAAATTTCGCAGATCACTCCAAGTCAAGAAAAACTGATAAAAGTCTAAGTGAATTTGCTTGTAACACCAGCAAATGTTAAACGAGTTTTGGGGATATCCCAATGGGCTCCGATACTTAAGGCAACACGTGAATAAGACAAAATTCGGAGAAGAAAGACAACAATTGAGAGTCATGAATCTGAATTACTTACAAATGAGATGAAGAGATTTTTTTATACATGTGTTCGCGGGACTCGTGGTCTGGATAATTTTATCTGTAGCCCAATAATTAATGAATAATATTAGGTAATTAATGAGATTATGTAAATGGGTTACATAATAATAATTATAAAAAGATTTTTTTGCCCACAACACTCTTCAAAGACTTCAAGTGGAATAATTGTATAATAAGTAGTGTTCTAATAAGTGCTAGACGCTAGCCAGATGACAAATTGGGGTCTAGCGTCTAGGCGAAAACTAGGCGGGGTTAAACGGAATCTGAGCAGGGTTTAGGGATGGCAATGGGGCGGGTCGGCCAGGACCCAGACCCGTCCCATGCCTAGAACGGGACGGAGCGGGTCGACTCGTTCTGCCCCGTTTTAAATAAAATAAAATAAAATAATGAAAAAATGAAAATATATATATTTATAAAATATTATTTACAAATTTTATTATTATCAATTTATAAATATTAAATATAATATAAGAATACATAAAAATTATATTATAATATATATTATATATCCAAAATATATATTAAAATATATTTTAAAACTAAAATTAAATTCTAGGCGGGACGGGTACCCGCGGGGCGGAAGTGAGACCCAGACCCGCCCCGTCCCGGGTCACGGGGCCGGGACGGGGCGGGTCGAAATTGTCATCCCTAACAGGGTTAGGCGGGGCATAATCGGAAGAAAAACCTAGACAGACAAGAGGAGTCTAGTGCCTGACGGGGGACTAATCGGGGCTACGCGGGGATTTTAAAACAATGAATTAATAAGGCAAATATATTTGTATGGTCTTGAAAGTTGAAATTATTTTTTAGTGTAATGAAAAATGAAATATTGGGTCCCCTATAGATTTAGCAGAAAATTATACAAGAAGTATTGGTAGAGTACAATAGCATCCTAGGTTGTTATAGAGTATTTATCTCTGACAAATTGTTATTAGTAATGATTAACACTAATTACTTACATTGAATTTGAACACTGATTTTACTGTGCATTCAAGTGTAGTGATGTACAATTTTTCATCCAAGTGTATGTTCGCCGAAATTGTACCAAAAGGTCAAGATTTGAACAGCCTAAAGGTAAACGGGTAAAGAACTAAAGTGATAAAGTGGTAAATTACATATAGATGTACTTTTCCCTATTTTTGTCTGGTCGAAATTAGGAAAAATGTGAAGATATTACTATTCGTTATGGTATAAATAGTAATTGAGTATTTCACAAAATAACAAATTTAATATTATTATACAAGAAAATGAAAAGGAATTAATTGCACTTTGCCTGCTTGTATAAATAGAATAGTCTCTTTTTTTTTTTTTTTCCTTTTTATTTTGTTACATCACTTTGCTCCTCCAACTATTCAAAATAGTTTAGGGATAAAAACATCGAACCCACACACTATCACGTTTTTTGCACTTTCTGATTTAATCTTATTTATTTCACTTATCTATACAAACTTCACGGGATTTACACGTTGCCCCTAAAGCTTACCGTCGGTGGAATATTCGGACGAAATTATCGATCACAATGCCAGCCATGTAATGAAATCACGCCAGAATATTCTGCCGGTGGCGTGCTCCAGGGTACAAAGTGTAAATCACTTGAAATTTGTATGGGTAAGTGAAATAGAATAAAAGATTAGATGGGATAAAAAACCGTTATAATTTGGGGATTTACTGTTTTTATCCCTGTTTTTATCCCAATACTTTACTCCCAAATCTGCATTTGCTCAAAAATACTGCACCCAAGTACTAAAAAAAACACTGCACTAAAACCTAAAAAAATAAATTATATTCTAACTAAACTTTAATTAAGTACATTATTGCAACAAAATTAGAGGTGACAATTCGTGTCAATGAGTCGGGTTCGTATTTGGTTTCGAGTTAATTTCGGGTTATATTTAAAATACATAAAAAATTGATTAAATTATGAAATAATTACGTTTTAGGCAAATTGGTAAAATCGTGTCAGATTCGTGTTAGTCGTATTGGGGTTTGGGTTTCTCGTATTCGTGTTTGAGTTGAGTTCTTCTCAGTAACTTCGGGTCGAGTTTGTATAGTATCAAACCACCCCTACACGAATATGTTATTAATTAACCCTTTAAAAAACTAGTCCAGGAATGAAATATTATTTTTTATGGGTCCCAAATTAATTAATGAAAATACCATACTTTTGACCAGTGTTTCTTTTTCTTCTTTTATAAATAATTTTTTGTCCATTTTATCCTCCTCCTGCTGTAGACTATGGGAAACAGCTTTTTTGGCCTTCAATCTCTTTATATTGGCAGACAGGCCCCTACTTGTTGTATTCGCATTTACTTGAAAAAAAAGTAGCCAATCCGTGCGCCTATCACGTCGAAAATATAAAATATTATCTGCCTAACTAATTAAAAAATTGATAGTTATTTCTCATCTTATAATTTATACCAAGTATGTCGGTCTATATATACTGAATAATACCTTTATAGCAATTAATATTGGGATGGAAATGGAATTATTGATCTGTAATTCTTTTTGTTCTAGGTCAAGATTAAATTGAAATGTTTAGACTGTTATACGATTTAAATATAAAATTATAGTTTAAAAAATAGTTATAAAGTCTAGTATACAGTGATAGAAACTCAATCCTAGAATATATATTTTCAAGTTATCATAACATTTGTTGTTTGGATATGAAAAAACATTCATCACTTTTGAGTAGGTTGTGATCATTTGTAATAATTTTATGGAGATTTTCATCAATTACATTTCTTTTCAATTATTTTTCTAAGAAAATAAATTTGAATATATTTTTTTACATTAAAAAATATATCCACGTTAAAATATTTTTTCATATAAGAAAACATATCATATTGATAGTACTATATAACTTTTACAATTTTATCTTTATTTGATTTTAAACAAATATTCCACGAGTCTCAATACATTTTTTCCACCAGTTATAATCATCATTACAGTTCCATTTTTGTATTTAAGCACACTAGTAAAAAAAATTACTTCCAAAATTATTTTTCTCATTATTTTCTCTGAAATAATGCACCTCATAAATAAAAATAACCAGCAATCACACCCCATTTTTTCCCCTTTGTTTTACTGAAAAAATGTTTATGGATAACGATATTTTAAGGAATGTAAATACAACTTAATTCTAGATATACACACGTTATATATAGTCGTGGAAGTTGTCACTATTAAATGTTACTTACACTTAACCATATACAACATTTTTTTTTTGCAAGTTAATGCAACAATGCATGATATATACAGCGCAAAAAAAAAATATTCAATGTATTTATCGAACTTACCTAATAAGTTTGATTGGGAAATAAGATAGTTGAAGATGAAACATCATGCGGTTAGAAAAAGTCAATTTCAGGGATATTTTGAATCAGTGGATCCACATCACGCACGGAGATCATAAGTGCTCGTGAATTTCGTTGGTCGGTTGTTGATTGGTACCATGAAGATTGCACACCAACAAAAGAAAATAATAGCAATGCACTATTTCATATTTGAGTTCGGACTAATATATGAAAAGAAATAAATATTTTATATGATTTTTTTACATCAAAGAAATTATATTTTTATTAATCAATATGAAATAACCAAGATACAATATGCTGAAGTCAAATGGAAAAAAAAAAACTCAATTCCAACATTTCAGACAAGGAAAAAGGAAGACAAACCAAAATCTAAACTAACTGATCATACAATAAATCATAATGTATCAAATCAAACTAGGGATGACAATGTTGTAGAAAACTAACATTGGGAGTGTTTCTAAAGAACTCTCATATCTCACATAGGATGAATAGTGAAATTTTACTCTCCTTATTAATGAGAGACCATTATGGGCTTAGTAAAAATGGGCCAAATGAATAAGGTGGTTTCGCGTACATAAAGAGCTAAGCCAAATTTACAGTTTCAAGTGTAAATTCGTCGACTTGCCCCCCCTGCGCGGGCGATATAAGTCTTGGTTCAAATTAGTTTTGCAACCTAATTTTATTTTGCTGATTTAAATACCTTACCTTAAAGTCCAATCATTTTTCTACCTTATCATAGTTTTTTTAATTTTCAGCTTAAGTAAAATTTCTACTCCCTATTTTTCAGATGTTATTCATTTAATAGCCTACCTATTTTATTGTAGGATGGCTATGGTCGTCTATTTGTTCCCTTTCAGATCATAGTCGGGCTACTATCTCCCTAAATAGCTATAGCCGTTGCCTTGTCCCCTTATAACTTTGGAAGCATTTTTGCTGATACAACTATATGAGCTTCGAGTGTCAAATAATACATTCTAATTCTTCTTCTCTCTGAGTTTTTTTGCTGGGTTACAATTTTTGGTTATTTTGTTGTTCATATATTATGTTGTGCCTTGGGGGATTACGCAAATAAATCCTTTAGGATAGTACATGCATAGCACGCTCAAAAATTAAATTTATTCGAGTCCAGTACAATATTTTTGTTAACAGACAATGGACGGGGACATGTCTGGTATTGGACATACCATCCTCGTTTCCAAATCACATCACAAATATCATCTCTGTACCATTCCCCGATTTGGGTATCTGAGATGAGGATGGGAATCCCTGTTCAGGAAACGGGATCCTCACAGGGAATTAGATTCCCCATTTTATATTTTAATAAAAAACATATACAAAATAAATTACTTAAAATAACTAATAATTAAAATAAATAAAAATAACATAAATCCACACGTAAAAGAAATAATGAGAACAAGTAATTTTATAAATACTTAATAGTTTTAGAATTAATTAAATAAAATATTGTTAATAAAAGTTAATATTAATTATAGATAGATATAATATATATTTTTGGGGAATGGAGAATGCTCATTTTATCTAAACGGGGATGGAAATGGGAATGGAATGGGGGATATATATAAATACAATTACCGTCCCATCCCCCGTTCTAGAGAAGCGGGGAATCACCATCACCATATCCATCCCATCACCGAATTAACAAGGGATTTTCCGTTCTATTTTACTTGGGGTACCAATGAGGGTGGTTCCCCCGAGGATTTTGTCATCTATAGATCAAACTCAGTGGGTTGTGATTCTTATTGGGTGAGTCACTACTTGCACTTCTAAACAAGGTATCCACACCAAACTTCTTTTTTGATATGCAGATCTACCAAAAAATGATAAAGAACTCTGAATGAGGCATCAAAAGAACAAATCTACTAGTATCTGTATCGATCTACAAAAGAAAAATAAAAATAAAAAATAGAATAAAAAACAAATCTGATCTACTCCCACATAGGGGAGAAACTACTCCCACAGAGGGAAGAAGCATACTCCTGCGAAGGGGATAATTAATTGGAAAAACCAAATCGAAAAAGAAATGAAGAAAAAAATTACTTTCTCCTCTTCCCATGACGGGAGCAGAAGATATACATATTATTTTTGCAGAGAGCATGAAGATGGGAGAGAGGACGGTCATGGTTAAATATTTTAGAGATAAATACACTTACCCATCCGAACTATACTGATTTTTACACTTTACCCTCCAAACTTTAATTCGTAACACTTTGTCCTCTGAACTATGAAAATCGTTACACTTTACCATATATGGACAATTTTGCCCCTAGGTTTTATCCTTTTAAAACAATAGTTCGAGTTATCCCTTTAAACTCTATTTTGTGGCAATCTACTACATGATAATAAATTTATTGCATTAATCATTAAACATGAAAATTTTACTCCATAATCAATTTGTTTTTCGAATTTTTCGAGAAACGAGAATTCTTATTTTTTACTCATCACTTATTTTGTTCGTGGCATTGTTACACCTACTTAGATCCGATCTCTTTTCGTAGGTTTTAAATGGATCATGTCGGGTTTCCAAATTTATAAACTCAACAGGACATACTTCAATCAAAATTCTCATTTCAAGTATAAATCAGTATACAAATTAGGTCTATAGAAAATGAACATAGTCCATTACGACCATATCAGGCCCAACATGTTTCCGTAAAATTAATAAATCCCTTAAAATTCATACCTTCTTTGACCGAAACAGCACCAGGTGAAATGGTTCGCAACACCACCAGTCGGAAAATTATTGCCCCCAGATCGTTTGACAAACAATTCATCACTGTTCAACCTCACCTCGGGAAGATGATCTCGCAAGTTATCCGACTCCTTCAAAGAATCGTTCAAAGACATCCTTGGTTCGTTTCCTACTCCTGGCGTATAAGTAATTCTTAAACGGGATGAATTAATAGAACATTATGAACACATGTTGAAGTAGAAAGCCTCTTTTTATTAAGAACTTATAGAAATATTTATTACATTAGTAATCTCCTTTTGGGAGGAGAATACTAGTTTAGCCTCTCATAGATGAGGCTTGCACTCGAAAACACATAAAAATTTGAAAACTAAAACAAGCAAAATATTACAAATTTTTCACTCAGACTTTATTATAAAAAAACTAAGGAAAATGTTCGATGTCCTCAGCTTCCTTCAAATCCTGCAATTTATAGAGGTAAGTCCGGACTTGAAAGGTGGACTTCAAATCTTGTTGAAACTTATGATGTCACTGCTTACGTCATATCCTGCATTATTGCCTCGCCAGCTGGTTTTCTTTTTCTTCCGCGTGACTCAGCCCATGTTATGTTTGTCGGGGAATCTTTTAAAAATTTGGTTTACGTGGTCCCCGAGGATAATGTGTCTTGTGGGTTGGGCCCTTGTCTTTTCCAGCTGCATGATCTTGTCGGTCGGGTTTGGGTTGGAATCCTTTCCTAAACTCGGGTTCTTTCTCTTCAGGACATGCTTGACAGATCCGATCGATCCAACGGTCAACATGCGTCATATTACAGAATTTCCGGTAAGTTTCTTTGCTTGCCGGAATTTTATTCTCCCACATAATTCTTCTCTTAGTTTCAAAAAGCTCTTCTGCGAATCCTGTTGTTGATCCAGTCATCGAAGCTTTGGATCTTCCTTCATGATTCTCATAAGAGTTTTATGAGAAACCGTCATGTGAGAGAGGAATCCTGACATATCCTCCCCGATCGCTTCAAAAATTTCTTCTTCACTCGATTAAGTGGAGTCACTTCCATCGTCGAATAGATCTCTTCTTCATATATGCTTTCATCTGAGGGTATATCCTCAAATTGATACACCTGTATAAGATCTTGATCATAGACAACTTTCTCGATTTCTAGTGTGGCCTCAAACTGTCTGACTCCTTGTTTTTTATTGTCTGGGCAATCCGTTGAGATATGCCCTCTTGCTCCGCATGTCCAGCAATTATAGTCTCTGAAACTTTCATTTGCTCTGGTGTGAGCATGCCTGAAAGTTCTCCTTCCGGGTGTTCTGCTGGTACTTGCTTGATTAGACCCTGATGAAGAGGCTCTACTCTTGCTTGGAGCTGGTCTTTGCCCCGTTTTGTAACTTCGAGCTTTTTGTTTTGACCAAAACCTTATAGGTCTCCATGAAGACCTACTTCTTTTGCTGTTGCTTCCTCGGCGGTATGGATGGCTTCGCTCCTTCTTCTTTCTGTGCCGCCTTGGTTGACCTCCCACAATTGTTGGGATGTCATTATCCACGCAACATAGAGGAACTGCTTTGTTAATTCCTCTTAATCTCTTGTAGTTCCTGTACAGAGCTGCTTGGTAACACCATTCAGATAACTTGGCCTTTAGGAAAAATATTTTTCTGGCCACAGTTTCTACTTCCGCTCCATCCTTGTATTCCCTGATAAGCATTTATCTCCAGGGACTCGGAATCTTGGCAAAGAATAGTTGTACAGCTTCTTTTTCTTCAATCTTGGATTTCCACCGGTATTCGGTGAACAACTTTATTCGTCAATATGACAAATATCATATAACTCAAGGCTATAGAGAGCCTGTTTATATCTCTTTCTTTTTCATCCTCTAATCCCTCGAAATAACCTGTGCCGATGAACTAGATTTTGAATAATTTTGCCATACCATCGACAATTCCTTTAAGTGATTCTCCTGATGTGACCGAACCTTTTATACTAGCACCGGTCATATCTCAGGCAATCTTCACCGATTCTTAAAGACTCATTTCGAGGAGTAAAATGAATGAATCCTTTGTAAGATCGAGGGTTCCTGCTGAAATTCTCATAGCTGAAGCCCATTCATCAATGAGAACTTCTCTATTTTTAAAATATGGGATGTCCAGATTTAACATCAACCCATATGGATGTATTGGGTCAAGGTGCGATCTTCCATAAGGCGTCTGATAAACATTCGACATTCCAGTAGGTTGTCTAGTTCCCGCAAGAGGGTTTCGACCTCCGGTCCCTGAAAGTGGATCACTCCCGGTAGTGAAATCCCCAGCGTGTGGCATCCTCTCGTCCCGAGCTCCATGATTCAAACCCGTAGTTTCTTCGATGTTAGGATTAACTGGTGGTGGTGGTGGAATTGGTCTTCCTGCTGGATCATAGGTGACCAATGTTCCATCTCCTGTGTTCATCTTTAAATCTACAATTCATAATCCTGCGAAGAATTCTGCAATGTCATATAGATCTTTAAGATTCATCTTTTCCATATCCATCTTTTTTAATTTTTGATGGATTTTCCTTTGATTAGAGCAATGAGCTTCTCATCATCTGTCATTTTTCGTATAACTTCGGTTGGTTTCCTTTTTGGTGTAAATAGGTGCGTCACGAAATCTATACGCTTCTTTCCTTCGGAAGAACTCGGCTGTCCTCTGGTTCTTGACTCGTTTGAATATCATGAAGGAGTTCAAGAGTTTCCTTATGATGTTTCACCATCGTCTCCATCCAGTTACGTATCGATGAACTTGTCTTTGGTAGATGAATATGGCGGTTGCCATAATTTTGCACCGTCTTACGGACTTCTCTAAGATCTTTGGAGAACTTAGATTTGTGTGGAAGTATCTCTTTCCACTCGGTACTCCATCGGAATCATTGTTCGATGGGAATTTTCATGAACCGTTTCTTGAAGGTTCACCAAGTGAACATATATAGGGTCAGTTAAGCATCTAGAATCGGGCTATAATATTCTTTCGCATTTTGCATTGCCTTAAGGTTTCCCCGTCGGCTCCCCGCCATTCTTTCTTCATGTTGGTATTCCCAATATGAAACTTGGTCAAGGTGTTCTTGTGCATACATCGTCAATATTTGACGATATGTCCTGTAAGGGATACATCTCGGACATCGGTCCGGATCCATATTTTCGGAGAGATTCTCCTCACCAATTGTTAATTACATAAATATAATAAATATAACTAAAAGATCTTAATAAACCTAGACTCTGATACCATTTTCGAGGATCGCAAGACCTTGAGGAGTAAAAATAGAAATTGCAATAAAATTTATAGTCTAGGTGGTATAGTGCAACAACTTCAAAGTTTAGAGGGTAAACTGAAAACCAATTATCATGAAACTAGGGGTAAATTATTTTAGGCAAAGTGTAAAATTTCGCGAAGTTGAGGGGGTTAAGTGTAACATTTTAAAGTTCGTATGGCAAAGTGTAAAAGTTCGAATAGTTTGGGGGGTTAAAGGTATTTATCCTAATATTTTATATGTTTTACTTTCAGAATTCATATGTAAAAATATTTTTTTTTCTCTCAAACCCCTAATCGATGTTGTCCCCAATAAGCGACTTTTTTTCCAGTTAATAAGTTTGTGTCATATGTGAAATTTTATTCAGAAGATCAAATGAGCCATTACCGAATAATACGTGACAAAAGTGAGATCAATTTCTTCGGTACGTGTTTTATTCAGTGTCTTCGTTGCAATATTATGATTCTACTGATGAATTAGATATGGTTAGTTTAAAATTTTGGTTTTAGATCTGTATAAACTTATGATTCTATAAGGCTTGCAAGCAACTGTTTTTCAATCGATGTTGTAAATTGTAATCAGTTGTACGTTTTTTTATGTTAATGGAATTCATTTTGATTCCAAAAACGAAATCATACGTAAAAATAAAATTTAATACTTTTTTTGAATTAGTCGTTCATAAATCATAACTTAATTTAGGTTACACTTGGTGAATGTTGTTGAAATTGGTCTTTGAGAAATTGGGCGTCGACCCGATTTTGACCAATTAATTAAGTGGTTTCTATTTATGAAAAATGGAATTAAATTATTTTTAGAAATTCTACTAAGAGAGTAGATGAGAATAACATTTGGAATTTCTCAAACCGATTAGGGTGAATGAGAAATTAATGCTTTAGAGTTAGCCACTTAATACAAATAAATGGTATGGAAAATGGAAAATGTGGGGGAGGAGAGATGCTCCATCCCACATAGAAAAAATGAGGCAAAGTTGCACACTTTATTTATCCCAAGTTGGACAAATGGGTTTGGGCCCTTGGGGGCACCCAAGTTTTTAAAGGGGAGAGGACTCATGTCTTGTGGTTTGGTTAAAGCACACGCTTGTGCCGCCACCGCTACCCGTCGGCCGGCTCGGCTCGGCCCGGCCGTGCGATCGGGTCGTGCACCATGCCGAAGGTTCGAGTGGCGCACGCCCGTCGCCATGCCGAACGTTGAGCGCCCGCAAGACGGGTAGGAGCACGACCGTGCGTCCGGGTCGTGCTCCTGCGCAGTGTGTCTCCTGTTCAAATAAAATGTGCCTTTTCGAGCCTACAAATGCGATTTTCCGTACGGGCACTTCGTTGCCTATATTAATGGAGCCCCTACTGATGAAATAAGATACAAAATTAATCAGAAAACATTAAATCGAGCATTGCATTTTGCATCTTGCCCATTTTCCTCCTTGAAAGCTTGAAAGTAGTCAAACACTTTGCTTGTTCGCTGTTGTTCTGGTTTTGCTGTGCTGCTAACCGAAACTATTAAAGTCGTTGTATCTTAGAGGCGAGCGCCGGAACCGTAAGTACTTGTATATGGGGCATTTTCGTCTTGCGGAGACAGAATCAAATTCTGGCCTCGACTTAAACGATACACAATCCCAGCCATTTTCTTCCAAACAGAAGCCTTCACTCCACATATTTTACGAACAATCGCAAGACGAAAACTTTTTTTTTTTTGTTTTTCGTGAAGACGATGGCATCGATTCGATCTCGTTCACACCCATGGTCAGCTGCTCCGCTCACGGCGGTAAAAGCGCCCAAGTTTTCAGTAGCGCCGACTTCAAACGTTGGCAACGAAGATGTTGTTCTACCTCACTACTTTGGGGTTGGCTCGTTTCCTAAAGGGCGACCCCTCTGCCGTTGAAGAAGACGAAGTTGACAACAACCGGGAGAATCGCTGTGGATGTTTGGCATAACAACGATTTTCTATGTCGCAACTACGTCTTGAACGGGCTAGACGACACTCTACAAATGTCATAAAGACGTTCAAGACGCGTCCAAGGAATTGTCGCATCCTTGGAGAAGAAATACAAGACGGAAGATGCCGCACAAAAAGAAATTTATTGTCGGCAAATTCTGGAGTACAAGATGGTTGACACCAAGACGGTGATCAGCCAAGTTCGAGATTCAAATCATCCTTCACGACTTAGTGTCTGGAAGGGATGCTTTTGAATGAATCCTTCAAGTGGCCGCAATTATCGAAAAATTACCGCCATTGTGGAAGGATTTCAAAAACTACCTTAAGCACAAGCGCAAAGAGATGGGGCTTGAGGTTCTGATTGTTCGGCTTCGCATCGAAGAAGACAACCGGAAATCAGATGTTAAAACCAGTAAATCTGGAATGGAGGCTAAGGCCAATCTTGCTGAGTCGAGCACTAGCAAGAAACGTAAGCACTCCGGGAAGGAGAAAGGCAAGACCAAAAAGTTCAAGGGAAATTGCTACAATTGTGGCAAACCGAACCACATGGCGAAGGATTGCCGACACCCAAAGAAGGGCAATCAAGGTGGCAACCAACAAGCCAATGTGACGGAGGACAAGTCGGTTCCAATAGACTTGTCGGAGCTCGATCTATCCGCCGTTGTGTTTGAAGGCCAATATGGTGGATAACCCAAGGGAGTGGTGGATAGATATCGGGGCTACTCGTCACATTTGTGCCGATAAGGAGATGTTCTCCTCCTACACTCCGATCAATGGAAGAAAGTTGTTCATGGAGAACTCCTCGACTTCCAACATCGTTGGGCTTGGAAAGGTGGTGCTCAAGATGACTTCCGGGAAGGAGCTTACGCTTGTAGATGTGCTGCATGTCCCAGATATCCGCAAGAACTTGGTTTCCTGTCCGTTGCTTAGCAAGGCAGGTTTTAGACTAGTGTTTGAGTCCGACAAGTTTGTAATGACCAAGAATGGTCAGTTTTTATGTAAAGATTACCTTTATAAGGGCCTATTCAAAATGTCTATAATGTCTGTTTTCCGCCAAGAGGCGAAGAATAAAAACGTTACTTCTGTTTACTTGTTGGATTGTTCTAATTTATGGCATGATAGATTAGGACACGTAAACTTCAACACAATTAAAAGGTTAGTGAATCTGGAATTAATACCTACGTTTAAAACCGATTCACAAGACAAATGCGAAATTTGTGTTGAAGCAAAATTGGCCAAGGCACCGTTTCATTCGGTAACGAGAAGTACCAAACCACTCGAGTTAATTCATACAGATGTGTGTGACTTAAAACTTGTGCAAACTCAAGGTGGGAAAAAGTACTTCATAACGTTTATAGACGATTGCACAAGATATTGTTATGTATATCTTTTGAAAAGCAAAGATGAAGCTTTAGTAGCTTTTAAAACTTATAAGAATGAAGTTGAAAATCAGCTTAATTTGAAAATTAAGATGATTCGAAGTGATAGAGGTGGAGAGTATGTTGCTCCGTTTGAAGAATTTTGCTCGGAAGTGGGTATAATTCATCAAATGACTGCACCTTACTCACCTCAATCAAATGGTGTTGCAGAACGCAAGAATCGTACTCTTAAGGAGATGATGAATGCGATGTTGTTAAGTTCTGGCTTACCCCAAAACTTGTGGGGGGAAGCCATACTTTCTGCGAACTACATTCTTAATAAGATCCCACACAGAGGTAAAAATGAAACTCCATATGAGTTATGGAAGAGACGTAAACCGTCATACAAATACCTTAAAGTGTGGGGGTGTTTGGCTAAAGTCAAGTACCTAAGCCAAAACAAGTAAGAATCGATCCGAAGACGATCGATTGTGCTTTCATTGGATATGCTAACAATAGTAGTGCATATCGCTTTTTAGTGCACAAAAGTCGCCTATTCCGATATAAATGAAGGTATGATCATTGAATCAAGGAATGTCAGTTGATTTTTCGAGAATATCTTTCCGAACAAAGAACGGAAAGAAGAAAGTTGAGTAAACGGACTTATGAAACTGCAAGGTTACCTCAAAGTGATGATGAAGAGGAACCAAGACGCAAAAGATAAAAGGACAAAAGTAGCTAAGTCTTTTGGTCCTGATTTTCTAACTTATATGTTAGAAAACAAACCCCGAACTATTCAAGAAGCATTGTCTAGTCCAAAAGCTCCTCTCTGGAAAGAAGCTATCAATAATGAGATAGATTCCATCATGCAAAATCACACTTGGGAGTTGGTTGATCTCCCACCGGTTGCAAGCCTTTGGGATGCAAGTGGATCCTTAAAAGGAAGTATAAAGCAGATGGATCTATTGACAAGTATAAAGCCCGATTGGTAGCTAAAGGGTTTAGACAAAAGGGGGGATATGACTGTTTGATACATGTCTTTATCTTAATTTTGATGATTTTGTTTTGCACCAAAACAATGTTTTTTATTGTTGTCCAAATATTCCTAAATGATTTAAAATGGTTTTAATATTTTCCAGAGTATTTCTTCAAGTTTATTTTCGTCTAAATTGGACAACGCTTTTAATGATTTTACGTTATTGGGTTTTCACTCTCAAACGATGTTTCTAAATGTTGTCCTAATACTCCCGATCGGTCTAAAATGTTTTTACTATTTTTCGAGTATTTCTTGTTGTTTACCTTCGATTAAATATTGGACAACACTTTGGTTTTGAGGCCAACCGGCCGCCCTATTGGGCAACCCGTGCACCAAGAGTACGTTGAACCCAAAAGTTGAGCCTGGAGTGTAAAAGGGCGGTCGACGGCGCCACGGCGCCGATCGGGGACGACCGGCCGCCCAGTGCGCGACGGTGCACTCGTGTGTGTTTCAAACAGAACACTTGATCTTTGCAAAATCCATGAGGGGACCGGTTGGGGTGATGGTCGACCGGCCGAGGTATACGTCGGCCGGCCGCCTTGTGTTATTTTGTTTGTGTATTCTTCTAACGTCTATTTCGTCGTGCGACGGTCGCCCTATCTTTTGACAAATTTCTCGACCGTTTGACACAGACACTTTTCCTTAAATTGTGGGATTGATTTCTAACAGCTATATTCTTGATCTTAATTGTATTTTTTTTGTAGATTTTCAATCCCCAAGAGGAGCCTATGCTTGATCAATCATCTCCTATAAATAGAGGAAGTTTTGGAGCAACCTATACAACAATTGAGATACAACACAACAAGATACACTTCAAGCAAATACTTGGTCTTTCATTGTTATTATTCTTGTTGTAAAATTTGCCTAGCTTATCACTTTCACATCCTTGAGGTCTAGGCTATTCTTGATTACACCTTGCACTCAAATTGTATTACTCATTATTGAGTTGTAATCTTAATTTTTGGTTATCATTCAAACACAAGATATCCTTGTGAGTGTTCTTGTGGTAAGAACACACTTGGATGATCTAGGTGATAGGTGAAGAAGATTGTGGTGATCTTCTTATTGAGGTGTTGAAGAATTTGGTATTCTTCAAGGTTGAAGATTGTGGTAATCTTCACAAGGTGCCGTTGAAGATTGTGGTAATCTTCAAGAAGAGATTGTGGTAATCTCAAAGGTGGTGTTGAAGAAGAGTGTGGTGCTCTTCAAGGTGTTGTAAGTTGAATTTGTATTAATTTTGGTAATTAATAAAATTCTTTTTCTTTTTGAAATCCATCCCGGACATCTTTGGGGTGGTAGAGGATTAGGCCCTAGGTGGGTTGAACCTCTTTAAATCGACGTGTGTTGTTTACATTCCGCACCTTTATTATTGTATTTGAGCATTCGATTATAAAAAGAGGGCGAAATTGAAAAGATGGAGATAATCTATTCACCCCCCCTCTAGATTATCGTAGCGCTGACTTACAAGTGGTATCAAAGCCAAACTCTTTGGCAAGCTCGTTTCACATCGCGAGTGAAGAGAAACGATCGTCGGCTACGAATGAAGCTCATCTATCCGGCACCTCCACCACCAAGCCACCACTATTTGATTCCAAAAATTTTATTTTTTGGAAAGAAAGAATGGAATGTTATTTACAAGGTTGCGGGTTCGACATTTGGAACACCGTCATAAATGGAGAGTCCATTCCGATGAAAGATACACCACACACAAAGAGCTCAATGATGAAGAGAAGAAATTCATCTCCTTAAATGGTAAAGCTCTTAATATTTTGTATTGTTCATTTACTAATTTGGAATATGAACATATTATAGAATTCCATCGGCACATGAAGTATGGCAAAAATTAGAAGCCATCTATGGAGTATTTGCAAATGAAAGGAGTCAAACAAAAGCATCTACTTCTCAAAGGGATACAATGTCAAATCTAAGGAACAAGCCTCTTACAACTTCCAACTATGAAGAAGTTGAACATTGCTTTATGGGCATTGAAGAAGAAAATGAGGTATGTCTTAAGCCCTCTACTTCTTATGATATTGTTATTCAAAATGATTATAGTGATTTGCAAAATGATTTTGATGATCTTCAAGATGAATTCCAAAGCTTGCTTGTTAAGTACAAAAATTTGAAAAAGGAATTCAATATTTTGAAAAATGATAAGGATAGTTTATTTACTTCCTATGAATCACTATAATGTGCTCACACCACCACTCTTGATAAGGTTAGAAACCTTGAAATAGAAAATAGTACTCTTGTTGAGAATATTGAAGACATGAAAAAGGATTTATTAAAATCCAACTTAAGTACCAACAAAATGCCTAATATTGTTGATGTTCATAATTGTGATAAAATGAAACAAGGACTTGATCATAAGCCTAATGTTGTTAATCATATGAAAAGGAATCAAGTCTATAAGCATGTTGGTCATTATGCTCCTAGAATTATTACATGCTTTTATTGCGGTAAAAAAGGGTCATACTGGTAAACACTTGTCGGGCTAGAAATAGCTCTAATTATTGTTGGAGACCTAAAAGTCTCAAGACTAATCCTAAAGGACCCAAACACATAAGGGTACCACAAAATAATGTGTTATTAGGTACCCGGCTAAATAATGATCGAAGAAAATTCATACCGCCAAGAAGACATCAAATGACCGTTTCATTTGATCAAAGAAGGAGAAACTATTTTCGACAAAGCCAATTTTCAAGAAGAGGATATAATCAAAATTGGGAAAAACATAATCCTTGGAAATGGCAAAGACATCATCAACAAGATGATTTTCAAAGAAGAAGAAACTCTCAACAAAGGGAAGGCAACAAACCTTGTAAATGGAGTAATCAAAAGGGCCATCATCAACAAAGTGACTTCTCAAGGGAAAGATATCATCAACAATGGGAAAGACACACCCATGGAAACGGAGTAATTGGTAAACCGTATCTCCCCATTTAAATATGCATTTTATTTTATGACTGCTTTTATTTTTGTCTTAATTGCAAAATGAGTTTTCAAGTATTTATTTTTTAAAATTAAGGTCTTCAATATATATTTGTGCTTTTAAAGTATTTGTGAAAAAGAAGACCTTATATAATGTTTTTAAAACTCTTGTGCATTTAATTAAACTTTTTGTGGTTTATTATCTCTTATGTATTTTTATAGCATAAGCTCTTTTCTTGATATTACTTGCCTACACTTGTGTTTTTTGTGCAAATTTTGTCTGAGAATTGTGTAGGATATATATCTCACCTTCATTGGCTATTTCGTCATCAAAGTTTCTTAAACTATCGAGGTATGTTCACTCGTATTTCCCTTAGAAACTCGATATTATGCTTATGCACATATCTTTCAAGATATTTCATTTCAACCCCTTAAGTGCCTCTAAATGATTTTGTGAATTTTTCTCTAAAAGGCACTACTCGTTAAATCCCGTTTATCTCGAGTTTATTTTATTCTCGTTACTCGTATTTGTTGGATTTAGTCCATGATTATCTTTTTGGATAGTTTTAAAACTTTTGGGGTGCAAAATCGATTTTTGTAAAATCTGGAGAATGAAAAATTACACTGGGACGGTCAAAGCAGGGGCGACCGGTCGCCCTGCACGTCGACCGGTCGCACCCCACCCCGACCGGTTGCCCAGGGTTATTTTTCAAGATTATAACGGGTCTGTTCTTCACTTTCGAAATGAACAAACATTTCTCCAAACCACTTGTTCAGCGTATTTCACCCATTTTCTTTAAAATCTTCTATTCTTCATCATTTTTCACGATTCTTGTTGCTAATCTTCTTATTTTCACTAGAATCTTACATATATGGCTCCTCCTAGAAATTCTACCGATCAAAATCCCACTTCTAAGAGAAGAAAGGGTGGAGAGGGTACTTTTGAGAAATCGGCGAGACGGCCGAACAAAGGGATATTCGAGCCGCTCAAAGAAACGTGGCTCGAAGAAGGTGATGATGTTCAAAATCCCATTCTCTCTCGGGCCCAAATCACCGAGCTCCGCGAACAATTTCGCTCGAAAATTGCCGTTGGGCGAAAGGTAAAAAATCTTTTGTTACTCAAGCTCCTAATTCCCGCAATGCTATTAATTTCATCAATAAGTATGCGGAATGGTACTATGAGGATTCGGGGATGGGAGGTAAATCTATTGCTTGGACTAAAATGTGTCGTTTTAGTTCATTTACAAATGAGTATCCTACTATAAGAGGATTTTTTGAGGAGCAAGGTTGGATGTATTTATGGGAGCATGCTTATGTGTTGTATGATGATGATATTATCCAACTCTTTTATGCCAATATGTGGGTCGAATATGATAATGAAAGAAAGCCGATTGCCGTTAATTCGCTTATAAAGGGTCGTCATTTTAGATGGACTCCCAATGATATTTGTCGGCTTTTACATATTAGAGAAGGTGGTTGGGATTGTTTCTCTTGTGGGACTTGGAATGATGAAATGTTGGGGGTGTCGATGAAAGAAGTTAAGACGTATTTGGGAGTATGGCCAAAGTATTCTTTGTTGGCAATGACACTTGAGCATCGTATTTTATCGGTCATTGTCGCATATTGCATTTGTGGTAAGTCGGAAAGATGCCTAGCAATATGGATTATTTTTTGACTTATAAGATTGCTAGGAGGGAACCACTTAACTTTGGTGCCATACTTATTCAATGTCTAATCGAGTCCATTACTCGAGGTAATAAGAAGTTGGTTATGGGAAATTGGATTTGTAAACTTCTTATTCAATCGGGACTACCTTCGTCGGAGTGTAACTCGGAGGTATTTCAAAACGACTTTGACATTGATAACATCGCCCAAATGGTCACTATGCGCAGAACATGGAAATCCGACCAACCAAAATGGCGAGAGGAAGAGGTCAAGAGTCTCCGATCCTAATGACTTCTTTGATGACATCGAGGCCGCAAGATTGGCGGAAGAGGGCGAACCGAGCAATCCGGAGGAGGTAATACTGGTGCTCAACCGCCTAGGAGGTATACTCGCCGAATTTGATGAGATGAGGGCTTTTCATGAGACGAGGTATGAGGCTTTGGAGCAAAAGACCTCCAAAATGCAAAGTCTATCGGCAAGTTAAAGAAATTCATCAAGACTTAATTCCGGATCTTGCTTCTCCTCGGATGAGGAATGATGTTACCCCACCCCTTTACTTTCTAGCATTTTCATTTAAGTTGCTTTGTACTTTTATGAACTTTTGTAAAACTCATTTGTCTTAATGATATTTGCTTGTTTTTCTTAAAAGGGTTAATATTGCAAGTTGATAATGACTTGTGGGTGTTCATGATATTGATAGAGTATTTGATGGTAAAAATACTCTAATTTAAGCATTGTTTGATAATTGGTATGAAGTACTTGATGGTAAAAGTGCTTCTTTTAAATGCTTTGATCATTATGCTTAGTTGCATATGTTAGGACATTTGATATATCATACATGTATTGTTTAAGGCATGACTTATATTACTTGATGGTTGCTCAAATTTTTGGCATCCGTAATGCCTTGATCCTTCTTAGCTTATCTCAATTGGGTTGAACCCTTGAGAATCTACTTTGAGCTTCTTATTTGATGAACAAATGTTGCGTATGTTGCATATGATCTTATTGAGCTTTGGAATGAGGTTGATTGTTGATATGATAATTTTTGCTTGAACCTTTTACAAGGACTATATACAACCTCTTTTATTTTTTATGCACTCAAGGTGTTCGATGAATTGTCGCAATGAATTGTTCGACTTTTACTCTTATGCTTTCATATGTCTTATATACTCATTGAGATCATGTCTTGACACTTAAACGAGCTTATGGATATCAAATGATACATTTCTCCCATTTTTTCGGATTATAAGCTTATCTCCTCGAATGGTTGATAAACTGTCTCTTTGGCGCACTTTGATATACTTGTATGATGTTTTTATCATCCTAACATTCTTTTTGATGATTCCAAAGGGGGAGAAACAGGAAAATGGCTCGTTAGCTCAAAGAAGCTAATAAAAAGCTCGAAATAAAAGCTATAAGCTATGGCTCATAAAAGCCATAAGTTGTGATTTATTTTTAGTCCAATTGTTGCTTGATGGACTTATATAATGATGTTTTGTGACAGGGGGAGCTTATAAGCTCTTGAACAAATTGTAAAAGCTAAAAGCTTTTAGCTTATGGAAAATTGCTTTTACATTATTCTTGATATGCTTGTTGATAGGGGGAGCTTGTGCTTATTATTGAAAATATCTACTCCCTACTTGGTTGCTTTAATATTTTTGGAAATTTTGGTTGCTTCCAAACGGTCAAATGTTTTTTTCCGGAAAATCATTGCTCTCTTAGTTTGTGTTAAAATTGTTTTGGTTTGTAATCATCAAAAAGGGGGAGATTGTTTGATACATGTTTTTATCTTAATTTTGATGATTTTGTTTTGCACCAAAACAATGTTTTTTATTGTTGTCCAAATACTCCTAAATGATTTAAAATGGTTTTAATATTTTCCGGAGTATTTCTTCAAGTTTATTTTCGTCTAAATTGGACAACGCTTTTAATGATTTTACGTTATTGGGTTTTCACTCTCAAACGATGTTTCTAAATGTTGTCCTAATACTCCCGATCGGTCTAAAATGTTTTTACTATTTTTCGGAGTATTTCTTGTTGTTTATCTTCGATTAAATATTGGACAACACTTTGGTTTTGAGGCCAACCGGTGCGCCCTATTGGGCAACCCGTGACCAAGAGTACGTTGAACCCAAAAGTTGAGCCTGGAGTGTAAAAGGCCAGGTCGACCAGTCGCCCTGGGCGTCGACCGGTCAGGACGACCGGTCGCCCAGGGTGCGACCGGTGCCTGCAAGTGTGTTTCTGAAACAGAACACTTGATCTTTGCAAAATCCATGAGGGGGACCGGTTGGGGTGATGGTCGACCGGTCGAGGTATACGTCGACCGGTCGCCCTGTGTTATTTTGCTGTGTATTCTTCTAACGTCTATTTCTGTGCGACCGGTCGCCCTATCTTTTGACAGCAAATTTCTGACCGTTTGACAGCAGACACTTTTCCTTAAATTGTGGGATTGATTTCTAACAGCTATATTCTTGATCTTAATTGTATTTTTTTGTAGATTTTCAATCCCCAAGAGGAGCCTATGCTTGATCAATCATCTCCTATAAATAGAGGAAGTTTTGGAGCAACCTATACAACAATTGAGATACAACACAACAAGATACACTTCAAGCAAATACTTGGTCTTTCATTGTTATTATTCTTGTTGTAAAATTTGCCTAGCTTATCACTTTCACATCCTTGAGGTCTAGGCTATTCTTGATTACACCTTGCACTCAAATTGTATTACTCATTATTGAGTTGTAATCTTAATTTTTGGTTATCATTCAAACACAAGATATCCTTGTGAGTGTTCTTGTGGTAAGAACACACTTGGATGATCTAGGTGATAGGTGAAGAAGATTGTGGTGATCTTCTTATTGAGGTGTTGAAGAATTTGGTATTCTTCAAGGTTGAAGATTGTGGTAATCTTCACAAGGTGCCGTTGAAGATTGTGGTAATCTTCAAGAAGAGATTGTGGTAATCTCAAAGGTGGTGTTGAAGAAGAGTGTGGTGCTCTTCAAGGTGTTGTAAGTTGAATTTGTATTAATTTTGGTAATTAATAAAATTCTTTTTCTTTTTGAAATCCATCCCAGACATCTTGGGGTGGTAGAGGATTAGGCCCTGGTGGGTTGAACCTCTTTAAATCGGCGTGTGTTGTTTACATTCCGCACCTTTATTATTGTATTTGAGCATTCGATTATAAAAAGAGGGCGAAATTGAAAAGATGGAGATAATCTATTCACCCCCCTCTAGATTATCGTAGCCGCTTGGACTTACAATGACTTCTTCGATACATATTCTCCTGTCACGAGGATTATGTCCATTCGTGTTCTCATTGCTATTGCAACTTTGCATAACCTTGAGATACATCAAATGGACGTTAAGACCGCTTCTTGAATGGGGAACTTGAAGAGAGATTTATATGGAACAACCCGAGGGGTACATTGCACCCGGTCAAGAGCGAAAGGTGTGTAAACTTGTTAAGTCACTTTATGGACTAAAACAAGCACCTAAGCAATGGCACGAAAAGTTTGACTCGACTATGAAGTCAAACGGTTTCAAGATCAACGAATGTGACAAATGTGTCTACATTAAAGGTACTACAAATGATTACGTCATAGTATGCCTTTATGTAGATGATATGTTGATTATGGGAAGTAGTCATGATTTAATCATGAAGACTAAGAACATGTTAAAGAAGAACTTTGACATGAAAGATATGAGATTATCTGATGTTATATTAGGGATTAAAATCTAGAACTTCGGATGGAATTGTCTTGTCACGGTCCCATTATATCGAGCATACTCGGAAGGTTTAATGCTTTTGACAAATTCCTCAAGCTAAGACACTGTAGATCTAAGTCTACACTTGGCCAAGAATAGAGGCGAACCAGTTCTCACCGGAATATGCAAGGGTAATTGGCGGTGATGTACTTAACGAATCGTACACGGACATTGCATATTCAAAGGAGTAAACTAAGTAGGTTCACAAGTAACCCAAGCGGATCACTGAAAGCCGTGACAAGTGGTACTTAGATATTTAAAGTATACCATGAAAATGGAATACTTTATACAAGATATCCAAAAGATATTAGAAGGATACTTTGTGATGCCAATTGGATATCGCACACAAAAAGACTCCAAGTCCACAAGTGGATTTATTTTCACAATAGGTGGAGGAGCGGTGTCGTGGAAGTCTTCTAAGCGACGCGTGCATAGCTCGATCCACTATGGAATCCGAGTTCATTGCTTTGGATAAAGTGGAGAAGAAGCGAGAATGGCTTAGAAACTTCTTAGAGGATATTCCTTGTTGAATAAGCCTGTACTCTTTGTTTTGATACACTGTGATAGTCAATCAGCAATCGGAAGGGCACAAAGTAGTATGTATAATGGTAAGTCTAGACATATACGTCGGAGACACAATACCATTAGATAGTTGATTTCGAATGGGGTTATTTCGGTTGACTACGTGAAGTCAAAGGAAAACCTTGTGGATCCGCTTACAAAAGTCATAAATCGAGATCAGCTGTATAAACTGTTAAGGGGAATGAGTTTAAAATCCACAACTTAAAGAATGTTCATAGCGGTAACCCAACCTTGTGAATTGGAGATCCCAAGACCTTGGTTCAATGGGACAACTAAGTTATGAATGTTCAGTTGAACACTTGGAAAATGTGTTAACTCATTCTCGATACATCCAAGTGTATTTAAACCTGCTGAATGTTAGAGTTGTTAGAGTTGTTATTGTGTAAGTACTGTTGTCTCGGTTTACACAAACGGCTGAGTAGTTCAAGACATCGCGTCACTAAGCAGCTAGTAAATCCGATAGTATTTTACTAAGGAAGGTTCAAAGCCACAAGCTACCTATCTTGATGATATAACGATTCGCCGAGACTTTCAAGCGAATCTGCATACACGCATGCATTAATTTCATTCATGTGGGGATTGTTAGAATTGGTCTTTGAGAAATCAAAATGTCGACCCGATTTTGACCAATTAATTAAGTGGTTTCCATTTGTGAAAAATGGAATTAAATTATTTGTAAAAATTCTATTAAGAGAGTAGATGAGAATAGCATTTGGAATTTCTCAAAACCGATTCCAGGTGAATGAGAAATTAATGCTAGAAGTTAGCCACTTAATACAAATAAATGGTATGGAAAATGGAAAATGTGGGGGAGGAGAGATGCTCTATCCCACATAGGAAAAATGAGGCAAAGTTGCACACTTTATTTATCCCAAGTTGGACAAATGGGTTTGGGCCCTTGGGGGCACCCAAGTTTTTAAAGGGGAGAGGACCTACATGCTTGTGGGTTTGGTTCAAAGCACACGCGCTGCCGCGCCGCCCTTCGCCCGGCTTGGCAGCTCGGCCCGACCCGGTCTGGGTCGCGGTCGTGGGCTTTGGCTTGAGGCCCTTATTCTTTTGGACCAAAAACCTTTAAAATAATTAATTAATTAATTTTGTAATTAATTAAATTAAATGGATTTAATTAATGTAAATTAATTAAATCGTAGTTCAACAAGGAAAAGGTTCGGCCACAAGACGGGGCAGAGCACGGCCCGTGCGATCGGGTCGTGCGCCATGCCGGTTCGTTCGAGCCGCGACGCCCGTCTTGTCTGGGTCGTCGCGCCATGCCGAACGTTGAGCGCCGCGCGACGGCGGAGCACGGCCCGTGCGTGCCTGGTCGTGCTCCCTGCTTGCAGTGTGTGTCTGTTCGTGAAAATGTGCCTTTTTCGAGCCTATATTAATGGAGCCTCTACTGATGAAATAAGACACGAAATTAATCGAAAAACATTAAATCGAGCATTGCATTTTGCATCTTTGCCCATTTTCCTCCTTGAAAGCTTGAACGTAGTCAAACACTTTGCTTGTTCGGGCCGTTGTTTCCCGGTTTCTTTGTCTTTAAGCTAATCGAATCAAAAAGTCGTTATATCTTAGGCGAGCGGAACCGTAAGCAAGCTTGTATACGGGGCGTTTTCGTCTTGAGACAGAATCAAATTCCTCGCCTCGACTTAAACGATACACAATCCCAGCCATTTTCTTCCAAACAGAAGCCTTCACTCCACATATTTTACGAACAAATGTTTTCCTATCCAACCATCTTGTAGACATGATAATTTATTTATTTTCAATTCAAAAAAAATATTTGTTTAATTGTTTGCATTGGGTACGTAAGTAACGTAACCAAAAGAACATGGTAAGATCGTCGTAGATTTATCTTTGTGCATGGATGTGCACCAAAATAGGGACATAACAGGATGAATTTGTCAAAATACAAGGGTCACCCCGCTCTAGAACGGATGAGATCTTCTATTCCAAAATCGTGTTTCATCTCATATTCCAACCGTGTGGATGATTGACACGTGTATTATACTTACCATATTAGAATCCCTCAATTTATGATTGATTTATACTTGAAAATAAACATGGCAAGTGTAATACAAGTGTCAATCATCCACACAGTTGGAATAAGAGATGAAACACGATTTTGTAATAGGAGATGAAACACGATCTTGTCAGTCCGTACACATCTAGCGATTTACCTTGGTGGCAACGATGAAGGTCCGGAACTACTATCCTCATTTATAGTTAGGCGTAAACATGAAATTTGAGTTACCAAAGAAAAAAAAAAAACAAAACACATTTTGATGGTGATCACGTAAGTTGAAGTGGGCAAACCCCTAAAAAAAAAGGTTGAAGTGGGCAATGTAAAGCTAAAATGCGAGTGAGATTTTTTATTTCAGGATGATATTTCATCTCATATTCCACCGTACGGATGATTGTCACGTGTATATAAGTTATCATATTAATTTTGGAGCATAAATCACGCCTAAATTATGGGGTATTAATATGGTAACTTATATACACGTGACAATCATCTGTGCGATGGAATATGAAATGAAACACCTTCCTAGAGTAGAACATCTGGTTCGGCTAACTAGCGCACGTGGACTTGATTCAAGCTTTTTATAGATTCCATTTTTTTTTTACCTATAAGCCTAAGTTAGCTAACCCACGGCAATAAATAAAAATAATAGTAATTGAATTGTTATAAGAAAAATATAATAAAATAGATATATATGAAATTAGGAAAAAAATGAGACTAAAGTCAAAGTCAGCTGTTAAAAAAGATTTGAGATTCCCAAGGGATTCACTGACACGTACAATGCCAAAGAAGAAAAAACCACAGCAAGATCACATGCATTCTTGTACACTCCCAACTCATTATTCCCTATAATTTCTTTGGAACTTATATACTATGACACAATTATATCTTTCTTGAAATTCTGCAATTTTTTTTTCTAGTCTTCTAGGTTGCTCATTGCAGAGATTGACCGTTTGGGGATTTAGGAATAAAATTGAGGAAAAAGGCAGTCAGTTGAAATACACAAACTTCGATTTGAAAAAGAAAAAGAAAATAGATAAGTGATGAAAATGACATATAATTTGTAAGTTATCATTTTGTTCTAGATCTATAATTTATAGGTCATTAGTTGTTGTCACGAAAATTAGAATCGATAAGGAAGTTCAAATAAATATTGGCAATTTCTTTTGAGAATTTAATATGGATAAATTATAAATTAAATACCGCTCGAGCTATATGTTGCGTACGTATTTATAATTTATCCATATTAATCTATTACAATTATTGTAATAAGACTTTCTTTTTCTTTTTCACTAAATTCTTGGGCAATGAAATTTAATCTTTGAACCAATCCAATAGCTTAATGAGACAGAACACAAAAAAAAAATTAAAAAATAATAAGGAACGAGTTCTTTATATATAGGTGGTAATAGTACTCCAATATTAGAAATTATTGGTCCATTAACTACGTTATATTTGAACTAATTCTTCATATTATTTTGCATTTAGTATGTCAACTCTCACTCCAAAATTGGACCAAAAAACCCAATTCTTTTTGTCAATGCCAAAACAATCTAGTCCACATCAACACGGTGAAATTAGATATTTCTAGCGAAAATCAGACTAAATCTCCGAAATTTTTGAAGTTATTGTACTAAGACCATTCTTAGCGGACCAAATTCTCTATTTAATCCAATTTATCGGACGAAAAATCTAAATTTTCCCTCTAAATTACATAGTCTTTGATTTTAAAAGAGTGGTGGTACAAAAATAAGGACATAAGTAAAGGTCAAAGAAGATGAAAAATGGAAGTGGGTCTGGATATTGATCATGGCCGCAATTGGCGGGGGGATAATTCGTTTATTTCAAATTGCTATTTGACAATTGACACTAGCTTAATAAAATTATGCAATTCAACTGTGTGACTAGAAATGCATGGATTATGGACCCTCCCCTCCTAAACTAGTAGATTTAATTTAAAGAATAATGCTTCAAATGTTTATTTTCTAATGTGTCCTAATTAAGTTTGAAGTTTTATTATGGTATGAGTTTAATCATATAAATAGTTATTTTGGTATTATTTTTATGTGGTTGAATATTATTACGTTTTGAGATTTTGCAAAACTTCTTTACAGTCTTCACGTATTTAAGATTATTTTATGTGTGTTATTCGTTCTCGTTAAGCTTCCGTTTGCATTAAATGCTTTCCACCACTTTGAGATTCTACAATACTAGAAAATGAGATAAGCAACAACTTAACATAAAATAATTTTAGCGCAGTTTCTGCGTGCAACTTTTACACTAAACTTAAACTTTGAATTTGTATTATTTTGTTTATAATAACTTTTTATATTATCAAATATCTACTTATAATTTTATTAGCATATTAATAAAATAACATATTGAATTTATATTTTTGTATTTTTAAATAATTAAAATATCATATTAATTAATTTGATATAATTAAACATGATATAAATTAAATAATATAAATATTTATAAACCCGAATCCAACATAGTGACAATCCTACCTCTTTCGAGTTTTGACATAATAGAGACTGGGATAGTACGCCCAGCTAAATTTGGACCCAACTACAAAAATTATTGAAGCCTTCGTAAAGAAGGAAGTTAAATCTGTATTGGCCCATCACAAATTAGGCTCCTCAAGTTATTCGGCCTCCCACAGGTCCATTATGAAGTAAGCTCATTCAAAGTGTTAAGTTGGTAATAATATAATATATGACAAAATTCAATAAACCTAACTATATGTAGCATTGAACAATATAATATAACATTCCCCCAGGTTTAACTTGAATTTAATGTTTGAACAAAAATGACCTTCATAAAATTGTAACCACATGTTTTGGCTTTAAACTCCCTTTTATTCACAAAAGAAATTGTACATTAACTTTTAAGAAAAGTAATTCATTATTTCTTAAGTATATCAAATTTTAAATTACAAAGTAATAATTGAGTATAATACACGGAAAATATTAATAAATGTTATTTTGATTATTTGAGTTTAATAGTATTAACTACTTAATCTAAAAGAATTCTAGACTCTTTTTTAAGTCAATATAAATAAGTAAAATATTTGTAAGCTTAAATTTGACATATATATATATATATATGGGGAGGATCAAGTGAGACCATATATCTAGGTGAGACACAATGGGACTAATCTCAACCATCTCCCACTATTAATCAATGGGTATGATTTAATGGATAAAAAATATATTAAAATATTAATTTAATTAATATAAGGGTAGGGTAAAATAACATAACAAATTAGTTACAAAAATGGAATCAAATCTCTTTCTCTCTCATACATCTCCCAATTTCCCCAATCTCACGTCTCTCTCTCTCTCTCTCTCTCTCTCTCTCTCTCTCTCTCATTCCTACATTAACGCAAATAAAGAAAATTGTGAAGAACTCGAAAATTACAATTCATGAAAATTACGAGAAAAAAAACAAGAAAAATCAGGCAATTACAGAAAAATAACGAATTAGTGAGTTCGAAAACTAAATATGCAACAAAACTCAACTAAATATGCATTATCTGAAAACTAGCTATGCAGTGTAAAAAAACTAATATGTAGTACATTATATTCAACTATGCAAGACGTCATAAACTATGCAAGAAAATCAACTAATTATGTATTATCTAGAAGCTATCTATGCATTGTCGAATAACTAAATATGCAGTACATTATGTAACAAAAATTTTCCCGCTCTTTTTACTTCTTATATTAGGAAAATATATAAATGGTATTTCTACATTATATATGTATATAAATTAGAAAAATATTGTAATTGGTATTAAATTAGAAAAATATTATAAATGGTATTCCTATTTTATTATATATATGTATAAACATTAGGAGTCCAAAATAAAAAAAAATTCTGCTCTTTTTATTTCTTATATTCGGTATATTCTAATTTAGGAAAATATTGTAAATGGTATTCCTACTTTATATATATATTAGAAAAATATTATGAATGGTATTCCTATTTTATATGTATAAAAAAATTAGGAAAATTTTATTAATGGTATTCCTACTTTATTAAAAAGTGAGTCTGTACAATCAATGATATTTGTATATATTATTCATATTTTAAAAATTATAGTCTTTGGCTATAATTAATTAATTAATCTATATATATATATAATAGCAGAAGCCCGAAACAAAACAATTTCCGCTCTTTTTACTTCTTACATCAGGAAAATATTTTAAGTGAATATTTATTTATCTTTTTAATCGAATTTGCAGTATTTATTTATATTTTTAATCGACTTTGACAATGCTATGTGATCAAATAATTATGAATATGTTTAGGGAAAAATTGACAAAATCTATATATATATAAAAGCAAAATGGTTTCTAAATATGTTTTCCCGCCTAAACGTAGTTGCTAAAATCGATTTCTATAATTTTTTTATTTTTGTTCCAGAATTTTTTTATTTTCGGTTACATATATGCAATAAATTGGGAATGTTTGACTTTGAAAAATAGCATAAATAAATTGATTATACATAGTTGCTAAAATCGATTTCCAGTATTTTTTTATTTACGGTTACATATATACAATAAATTGGGAATGTTTGACCTTAAAAAATAGCATAAATAAATTGATTGTTGCCTATCGGATTTACATGTACATATATGCAATAAATTGGGAATGTTTGACCTTTCGATTTACATAAATAAATTGATTGTTGTCTATCGGATGTAAAGATATGCAAGAAATTGGGAAAATTTGACCTTCGATTTCGATTTTACATGTACAAATATGCCAAATATAGGAAAAATAGCATAAATAAGTTGATGGGTGTCTATCGGCACCAAAATATCAATTTAAATATAAACTTTCCATTCGCTTGACATTTCAAATGTTTGTATTTATTTATTAAACAATCGAATTGTTTTTTATTTTTCAATATTTCCCAAAATAATCAAAACACACATTGGTGCCAAATGTTAATAAATATAAGACAATTCAAAAATAATTACCAAAATCCTGGCTTAAAAAAAAGAAAAATTGGTATCCCACCTTATCATAAACGTGTAAAAAATAAATAAACATTTCCAAAAATAATCTAATTACAATTTAAAGTTTTCTGTTAATTTAATATATATGTAGCAACTAATAAGATTGTATCTTTTGTGGGTCAAATTGATTACAATTAATTAGAACACATCCTTTATTTTCGTAATTATATTCTGATCAATGAGTAAATTTCGAAGATGATTACGAAAATAAAAGGCAAGTAATCAAAATATTTTATAATGTATTAAATTATTACCATGTATATAGATAACCTACGTTTCTAATATGCATAATTAATAGATATAATCATAATCTAATTTTCGCGTGCATCCGATTTGCTATTGATTTTTTCCTAAAATCTGATGTCTTGATCTCTATAAATATGTAATTGTCACCATATTTTTTTCACACAAAGTTGCAACATTAAACTCATATTATATAATTTCTCTTTCGTGAAGCATTATCATAAGAAAACCTAAGTTAAATGGCTTTGTGCATTACTCATATATGCCATTTGAACATGAATAAGACTCCGTGGACGGATGAATATTAGGCTCGTGTGAACACACGAAAAACCATTGTATAATGACAAGTCATGTGCTAAACTTGGAATGTGTTTTTCGTGACAATGGTAAGACTTTTTTTTTTTGGTGTACTTTTTTTTTTATCGATTTCATGCTTTTTAACATGCTAATAATTTTTATATTAGGTGTCGTTGCATTTATGTAAGCACATACAATAATATTTGAATGCTTTTAATGATAACTACCGTAAATTATGATTAAAAATAACTAATCGCATTATGACAATATACAATATAGACTCACTAAACAAACAGTATGGAATTAGGATTCCACTATACCCATGGTGTAGGGGCAAACGGCTTTTTACGTACTCTTGAGATTAACTTAATTTATGCATGTATATAAATTATCAATAACATAATCAACATCAATCAGAATGAAATAACATCACATTAATGAATAACATCCGCAATAAAAATGCATTATAGATCAACACAATATATAGTAAATTTCAAAGATAATACTCTACACAATGCATAAATCGAAATTATATACATCCAAATCCAATTTAATTACTACGAAAATTTTACCGACGTCTATGAAATTATATACATTCAATTTATACTGTAGAACAAAGCAAATCAATCACATATGGTCCCACACAACACATCATATGTGGTTCGACATAATACACTCCGTGCATCGCACGGGCGATATACTAGTTTTTATAATTTCCAAAAGCAACATCCCATTTTCATAACTAAATATACATTATATTGAACCTATTGTATGCAGTATAGTATAACTACATATGTAATACGTTATATTCAATTATGCCTTGTTTTCGTAAAACAGTGCCAACAAAATAACTAAATATGCATTATTTGATGTCTAATTATGCAGCAGAAGAACCCTAACTATGTCTGTAAAATAAAATATTTGGAAAGAAAACAGTTCCTTAAAATCCACCACAAAATCCTAAGCAGTGTCAATTTCACCCATAAAATCCACGGACCACTAATTTGAATTACAAAATTACAATCTTACCCTTAAAATCAGCTGAAAATTAGGAAATAATTAAAAAACTAAATTAATCACATCCCTTCATTTTTTAAGATCAATGGGTAAGATGAGTCCACACTGCCTCACCTAGAGAGGGTGGTCTCATTTGAACTAAATCCTATATATATATATATATATATATATATGCCGCTTTTAGGGAGCCGGGAAGTTATTCAGAAAGAACTTGTCTCGCACGCACGCAAAGTCGAGGGCTTGGATGTTGTCCCGGGAGGCTCTCCGTTGCTCAAGTCAAAGACCCGGTGACCCGAGAGAGAATAAGATAGTAAACAAATACGAAATTAAATGCATTGGAGTAATTGTGAGAGAATCTGAGAATGTCGAATGTACTTACAAATGAAGATGAGAGACCATTTTATATCTGAGAAGCATGCCATGTGGGCCACGTAGGAGAAATCGGCCTACGTGCCAGTCCCAAACTCATTTAGGCCAGATTATCTCATTAAGAACCAATTGGACAATTAATATCAAATTAATATATAAACCAAATTATGTATTAAATAATCATATATCGTTTTTGCCCCCAACATAAGCCCCCACTCAAAGGTCACGCAGTATGAGATTGTGCGGGAGCTAAACCAAAGATCGTGTCTAGCTTTCTTGTTCTATGTCTTGTCTTACCTTTGGAAAATCTTTGACCACTTTTGCACAAGAACACTTAAGTGGAGAGATTTTGACCATGTCTTCAAAAGGTAATACTTATCTATCTACTCTTTAACTTTGAACTTATTTGTTTGGTAGAACACTTAGAAAAATTTCTTGAAAGTTGAGGAGAGTGCTCATGGAGAGTTAGAGTAATGAGTGGAGTGCATCACATGAGGAGAGAGATGAGAGTCCGAAAGGTGGAGGAGGGCGTCCCAGAGTGCCTTCCCGAAGTGGACAAGAGCGCCCCCTACTAGGTTATTAGAAGCCTTATTGAGTCAGGTATCGGATTCGACAGATCCAACCAAAACCCGACCATTGCCATCCCCTTTAGTGTCTCAACGAAGATGGTAGTATCCTTTTTTTCCTTTTTTTTTTTTTTTGCATTCTTTAATGTAAGAATATCTTACTTTTTGTTCCAATTAACTAATTATTGATGATTGTATTGAATTAATTATTAAAAAATAATATGATAAATTATTTGATTAAAGAGAGGAGCAAGAAAGAAAAGAAAAAAACACTACATTTCATATCTTCGATAATGCTCTATAGAATATTAAAACCAAAGACCACTCCTCTACATATGTAAGATGTGGTGAGTGGCCATAGAAAGTTGCCACAAACATGGTATGATGGAAAAGAATATAAACTTGGGATATTGCTGTTTCCATAGTGACCTTTTTCTATCACTAAAGTTGTACGTACAAGAAAAATATTGCCTACTTTTTACAATGGACTTGCTTTTCAGTAGTATATAGGGTTTGTCAAAATTGGTCTTGTTCGTATCTAAAATTTTCATTTGATTTTGTAAGTTTTAAAATTGCTTAATTTTAATTCTAAAGTTACCGGAATATTGCAAAATCACCGGAAATTGACACGTGACTCATACTTGATCCTCTGAAATTGGAGATTTTTTTATTTCCGACTATATTTGGGTGACATGACAGACATAAATACTTCCCTCCAAAAATTGTTGTTGTTGATTACTATCATGTCGCCCAAAAGTAGGCGGAAACAAAAAAAAATCTCCAGTTTTAAGGGATCACGAGGGAGGCACGTGTCAATTTCCGATTATTTTGTAATATTCAGACGAAAAAAAAAATGATGTTGAACAATTTTAAAACTTAAAATTTTAACATCTAAGAAGCAAGTTGAAATGGGCCAAAAATAGGCCTAGATGGAAGAATTTCAGGCATGTACATGTTATAACATCAAAGTTGTTGTGTTTGAACCGTCTCATCGTTTCCTTTGAGAAAAATGATTTTAATGTAAAATCAAATGCCATTTCCAAAAGTTACAACTTTGTTGTTTTACCCTTCTTATTTCGATCCATTGTAGCCCAAAACGTGTCCTCCATGCCTCAACTCATTCCATGTTAATCTGTTAAGTACATACAAATACAAGAGAGTGTTTGTTATACCATATGGGTAACTTTTGTAATTTACCCCCACAATAACAAATAGACTACAAAATATTTGACATCTTAGGGCATCTCCAACCCATAACACCAAATTTGGTGTGAAAATCACACCAAATTTGGTGTTTTGGTGTAATTTTGCAAAACCCATCTCCAACCCACTACACTAAATCTTACACCAAATGAGTATTTTAATATTTTCTTTTCATTTTGGAATAACAAATTTATTTGTTTATGCAATTATTTCTTTTGCTTATATTTTATTATTATTAATGTAACTAAATAAAAACTTATATTTAACTAATATTACATTAATTAATTATATTGCAAAATAATATCTATATATATATATATATAATAAGAGACTATTCTATGAATAGTAGCTCAGTCTTTTCCCGCCCATTTTTCACTTTCTAAAAACGAATTTTATTATTTTTTTATTTCCCCCTCAATTTTCCATGTTTTCCGGTTTTAAATTAGTGTATAAACTGATTTCTGATTTTAAATATTTGTTAATAAATTGATTTCCTATTTTAAATATTTGTTAACCATACATAACGAAATTTTCGAGACGAAATGGAAAGATTCTGATTTCCTGACTATTGCATGATTACGGTAGATTTTTAAGGTGTTTATTTATGGTATTTAAATTTAATTACTTCCTAATATATTTTTTTTAAATATAGATACAGAAATATGATTTATTTATGTAAAAAAATCATATTTGATATTCTAAACTGATATACTTAACAAAGTAAACATAAGATATAGCATCAAATTTTTCTACTCTTACCAAATGGATATATATTACTTAATTTAATTTCTATAAATAAAAAATAATCGGAATAATTGGAACGAATTTTGCTTGGAGTAGGAAGAAATAATAATTTCGATGCTTAACATACACTATATTACTTAATTTATTGTTTTTTTCAAAAACTGATATTGAAGGATTACACAATATCAAAACCGGACAACAAATTACTGAATGGAAACAAAGAAATAAATCTGCAAGATTTGATTAGTCCCATATTTCCTTCATTAGGTCATACACCTGCACTATAAATATGTGAACCATTGTACAATTTTCAGTATCACGAGATCAAACGAAAACAGACGAGAACATTATTTCACAGTATAGATAATAATTTTTTTTGCTTGATATTATGGCTCCAATGTTCACTTTAATCAAGGACTTGAATAAAACAAGACCCAATGGGCTACAAAATTACTGTCTTGTGCAAGTTTACCAGAAGCCTTCTTTTTCTGACAAAAACCAGATACAAAGTTTGGAATGCGTCTTTCATGATGCTTAGGTATTTATTTAATTTGATCTGTTAATCACTTTTTATATTATTACATGTTTGATTTTTTTTCATTCTTCTATATTATATAACAAGTATAATATGCACATTCAAGTTGTGAATGATACTATGCTCCACTGTTGTTATAGGATCGTGATTGTGAAAAGTTGATTAGAAAACCTTGTGCAATTTTGAGGAGAGAATATATAGATGTAATTTTTGTTTTTTGAATGCTTATATATTTTTATACATGATTAATTTGCTATATAGTCTTATCACTCTTTCTTTTAAATAGAGACAAGGCGGTTTAGACATTCCGAATGAGATTGCAAGATTGATAGATACGAGGGCTTTCTTCAAGGTGCAGATAAAAGGACATCAGAATTGGCATTTTGATGGCCCATTCTCTTTTTTAACATTGACTACAAATGATTATTTAATTAAAACTTATTCGAGCCTTTGCAATAGAGAGTCAGGTATTCAATTAAAGTATTATTCTCCATTTTTTTATGTCTTATATGTAAAATATTTTATGTTGCAAAATGATAATTTCTTTTGTTGAAAAATGTAGGAATCAGATTTTTTCTCAAAGCTGCATGTTGACGGACAAGATGAGGAGGAGGTTGAGTTTTTTTTATAGAATTATACCAAAAATGTTAAATTTAAATATGGTTAATAAATTAAAAAAACAAAACTTTGTTTTGCAGGAAAATTCTTCGGAAGATGAAGTAAACACCCCGAGTAAGCTGAAGAAAGGGAAATAGTTGGTGAAAGATAGCCAATTGTCTAAGCGATCTCTTCGGGATGATTTTTCACATTCTACGATTTCAAAGAAGTTGAAGTCATTTGTGAAGAAGGAAGAAGACACTGATAAGAAATAGAGTTGTGAATAATGGTTATCAATAGTTTTAGAGTTTTTGTTATATTTTTTTCATATTAGTTTTTAGCATTATCAATAACTACAGTTTAGTTTTTGGTTTTTTCATTTCGTATCAGTTTATAATTGAATATTTGGTTCCCATAAATAGAATGTTCAATTTTTATTATTATTATTCGAAGATTTTCTTAGTTCTCATTATCACTTAGTAATTTTTTTGTTAATTTATTTCCCGAAATACATTAAATAAAACATTAATAATGGTTATCAATTGTTACAGCTTTTAGTTAATAAATATTATGACAAAACCACTAAACCTTAATTCATCATTCAGATTTTTTAATTCATTATTATATTAATTTACTATTACTTTTTTATTTTTGTTTTTTTACTATTGAAATTGATGTTATCTTTCAAATTTTTTTTTTTGATTCCATAAATTGTAAAGACGGATTCTTTCCATCAATGTTTACAACTTTAACTTATTGACTTATAATTATACAAAGAAATAGATTTCTAAATTGGTATATTATATTTTTTGATTTTGGCAGCTTAAAGATCGAGTTTTAACAGTGTTTTTTACAAGTTTTATAAAGGAGTAAAATATCCATATATTAGTGATCATACTTTACATGAGAAAACATACTAAAATGTAGACTCTGAAATATGTACGCACCAATCAATAATATGTCATTTTTTAAAAACATAGAATAAAAACCCTAAACACCATCAGGATTCCACTACACTCTTGGTGCAGGGTCAAGTGGCTTATCAGTTTAGAGTTTTCTTTGAATAACACACAAAATAAATGACAATTAACTGATACACAAAACTACAAATAAAAAGATAAAAATCAAGTTACTCGAATATAGACTGATACAAAAAATCAAGCTAAAAAAACAATTAAGTCATAAAATACCGAGAATTAATATACATATTTCATCATAAAGATTAAAGCTTTAACTACAACTGATTGCGGTCTAAGATATTTGTTATACCATAACTATATATTGAAAATATGAAAACGCAATTTTAATTTTAATATGGCGAAATCACCATAATTAGTTAACTTATTTATTTCCAAATTTCCAAATATACCTAAAATGTTAAAATAGAATTTTGACATTAATGTGGCCAAATCGCCGTTTTTTTTTACCATATAGATTTCCATGTATAATTGTCACAAATTTATGAATATCTTAGTTAAAAATAATTTTTCGATTATATATATTTCCATTTCCATGTATAGAGAAAAGTACACATATAAATACCCAGTCAGTTTGCATATGTGATTTTTGATCTTTAAAACCCAATACAGCTAAACTCAAAAACAAAAATTCTCCATAAAAACAAGGCTGAACTCAAAGGATCATCACACACTGATAATACTGAGGCAACTCAGAGGATTCACAGTATTGGGCAATAAACGAACAAGGGATACCAATATTGAAGACGGTATAAGTCTTTATGTTGTTGAAAAATATATAAATTATATTATTAGATGTTTCTAATAGCATGTCATTTTTAAAACAAATTTATATTATAATTTAATTTAGATTATAACTTGTCTGGTAATGTGTGTTGATAGTATGTTTCATTTGGTTTGTTATCAACATATCCCTTAGAACCTGAAACAAATTAGTAAATGAATCAGTCTATTGCAAAACAATGATGTATGAAATACCTCTATATTACAAATTCACTTATCAGTATATTGTTATGTCGTATTGTAATCTTCATTCTTAACTTATTATAACTGCATGAACATAAGAAAAACAACAGTTAGTTCTAAATAAAGCTATAATTAACATATAGATTGATAGATTCCAAAAAAATGTAAACAATAGAATATCCATAAATTGTTAACTGAAGATGTAGAATACAAAAATTTAGTTTATCTTTATAAATTTAAATCTACTTTTTTTTGTAAATAACGACTTTCATATATCCATAAACCTCAAAAAAGTTAGCCCGAAAAATTCAGATCTCTGATTAAACAGTAATTAGTCTAACAAAATTCCAATAAATACATCACAATCTTATAATAAACACATCACTGTAAACTTCCAAATCTAAAAATTATGGTTTTCAAAATTATCTTTATTTTATCATTTAAAAAAAACTAAACATAGGTAGACATCAATTTCAAAAATGTTCGTAACAAAAATTTAAAATTTTAAAAAATACAAAATTAATCTATATGATTTTGCTTCAGATCTAAACATCCAGACAAAGATTTTCGAAAAATAAAGGGTTTCTTATAAATATTTTATAAAATATAAACATTGGGACTGAATATAATATTATCCATACATACACATGATAAATAAAATATTTTGAAAAAAATTATAAAATCAGAAAAAATTAAAACAAAATAAATGGAAAACTAACATGTGTACATTTTTGTCTATATCTATCTGAAAAACCCAAGCACCGATTGTCAGATCTATACTTGGATTTGTGCTTTTTTCACTTGGATATTCGATATGCACAAAAAAAAATCGATTTCAGAAATATTAATAGATAAAAAAAACGAAATCAAAGAAATTAAATCAAAAAATTATTACCTGATTTGATGAGTCGAAAACATTGTACGAAGCCTTTGTGCTAATCTTCATATATTATAATTTAAAAAAAAAATCAAAGCACGCATGCTACATATTTTCTGACGATTTTTTGTGGATTTTTGAAATATTGTTGTTCTAATAAAATGTAATCTTATCACGAGAAATCACAAAAAATTCAAATGAAAATGAAGGATGTTCGATTTTCTTAAACAAACAAATATAGAAAATGAAGGATGTTCGATTTTGTATCTGTGAAGAAAAGAGATGAACAAACCCTAAAAATGTTGAAGAAAACAAATTACAGAAATCGGGTAGTGAGAGAAATGGAGGAGGAAAACCCTAAAGCCCATTTGTTTTTTCATTTTGTAAAGGATATTTAAATTGGAACGTTCTACACACTATTATGTGGCATGATCCTATGGAAAATTCTACACGTGTACGGTTGGATAAGTTGGCAGTGGTATTGGTTATAAATTAATTCGAAAATGCTGAATTTGGTTTTAAAAAAAACAAAAATGCTGAAATGGGCTTTAAAAATACATATTATTGGGCTTATTCATCTATTGGGTAGATATCTGTTTTTATTGGGTTAATCATTTACTTTTTGGGCTGATGGTTGTTAAATTGGTAAATAATTTGTGCTAATCATTTGCTTTATTAAAAATTTATTTATATATTTAAATATTTGCTTTTATAATTCACCATAAAAATATATTTTAATATTTATTAATATATATATATATATTGACATATTTAAATGATTATTATTTTACTCACCTTTTGTATGATATATGTTATATTCTTTTATATTAGATTATATTGTTTTATTATTATTTTGATTTTTCAAACAGAAAATGGGAGCATGATAGGGAGAACATCTGCAAATGGATCTAATAGAGTTGTATCCAAGAATGGTTCGAGCAAGATTGTTTATCTATTTTCTAACTCTCCTCTCAGTGACATCACAAACGATACATTTTATTTTATTGTTATTATATATATTTATTTTAAAAATAATTTTTTAAATAGAAAATATTTTTGATAAAAAAAAATTGTTATTCGTTCAATTAAAAGAAAACATGCGTAAAAATACTTAAAATAATAGTTGTATGTTTTTCCAAAAAAATTATAAATTTTCATATTAGAAATATACTGGTATAAGATGTTGATTTCTTACATGATATGCACACACCGGAATTCTTAAATGGTATAAGATGTTCCAGAATTCCTAATCATGAAATTCATTTGAAGGTTAGGACTCATGTTATGCTCCTGAGAAATATAGACCATTCAATTGGTTTGTATAATGGTACACGATTGGTGATTACAAGGCTTGGTAAACATGTGCTTGAATTCAAAATACTTACCGGAGCCAATGCAGGTCATAAAGTGTTGATTCCGCGAATGACTCTTACCCTATCCGACCTAAGGATTCCCTTTAAGTTCCAGCGAAAGCAGTTTCATTTGATCGTGTCGTATGCCACGACGATAAACAAAAGCCAAAGACCATCTCTCTCTAATGTCGACCTATATCTCAAGAATCCAGTTTTCAGTCATGGCCAGTTATATGTGGCAATTTCTCGAGTTAGCAATCAAAAGGGACTGAAAATATTAGTTTGCGGCGACGATGCATCAAAAAACAAAAAAAAATGACTAATGTTGTACACAAAGAAGTTTTTCAAAATTTGTAATTTTTATTTTGTGCAATTGTAATTTGCTTTCCGAAGATTTGTTATAGACTATAATTTTTTGACGTTTTATTTATATATCAACACCACACCCCGAAAACACTCCCGTGCATCGCACGGGTAAACAACTAGTTACAATTAATATCACAATAAATAAAAATACTAAATTGCACACTAGACAATAAAAAACGACAAACCTAAAACAAATATTTAAAGACAAAAAAAAGAGATTAATAAATTTTGTTTATTAATTATTTTAGTTTATCAAAATTTTAAGTTTAGAATAATTTATTGATAAATATTAACTGTTGTTCACCCAAAATAATAATTATATACAAAATTTAAATAACTAAAACCATGTTACAAATGAATTATATATCAAATATAGGATACAATAGGAATTAAAAGTTTGAAGTAGAAGAAATTGAAGGGCAAAGAGGGAATATTTGTATTACACCAAATTTGGTGTAAAGGAATAGTGTTACACCAATTGGTGTAACACTATTCATTACACCAAATTTGGTGTGATGTTTAGAGTTGGGTTGGAGGGTGTTTTTTAGATATTTGGTGTTTTGGTGTGGGTTTTAGAGTTGGGTTGGAGATGGTCTTACTAAAAATTACAAAACAAGTATGATTATTGTTTCAAATTCAATTCTGAGTCCTGACAATCTAGTCTGTCTTCCATTGTCAAATTTAATTCCATTAGCTAACACCTTTCCTCTGTCATTCTCATTTCTCACCTACCTTATTTTCACACCATTAATTACTTCCCCAAACAAAATATATATCTTCTCATTGCCCATTACTCTCACTTGTCATCTCATTGACCTAATTCCAACTAGCACTCAACTCTGTCTCATAATTCTTCTATTTTTTTTGTTTTTCTTTAAAAATTTTCTTCAAGAAGATTCAGAAAAGATGAAGGTGAAACTCTTTGCTACATGCTTCTTCTCACTCTTGTCCTCAACTCTTCATTTCCCCAAACCACAATGGCAAGTTCAAGTAAGTCATGATCACAAATCACAATGGCTAAATGTTTTTCTATATTAATTCCTTTTTTTTTTTTAATTTTCACAAGGGCTAATTCGCAATTTATAGATCACGAATCTAGCACGAGCTTACCACTCAGATCTCATGTTTCCATTTCAAACCACATTTACAATAATAATATCATCTTTTAAAAGCGTTCACCTAGTGAATTAAACCAGCATATAAAACACTGTAGGGAATACGAGATCCAATATGCAGGTTTATGTAACTCGTCACGATTTCATTATAATGTTAGTCCAATTGATCATTTGTGAGGCCTTCAATAATTTTTACAATCTCCATCAACATTCAAGATTATATTTTTCTCAATAGTTATTTTTTCCTCTTAAATTTTGTTGTTTATATGTTGTGTTATATAATAATTTTCTTTTAATTTTTTTCTCATTTATGGTAAGGTTATTGTGACAAGAAATGTGGAGAGAGGTGTTCAAAGGCAGGAATTCAAGACAGGTGCTTGAAATATTGTGGGATTTGTTGTGAGGAGTGCAATTGTGTGCCTTCTGGTACTTATGGCAACAAGCATGAGTGCCCTTGTTATAGGGACAAGAAAAACTCCAAGGGCAAGCCCAAATGTCCTTAAAAATAAATAATATTTGTCATAGAGATGCAAGATTTGGTTTTGAATCAGAAAAATGGATGAATAATTTATTCAGGAGGGTTTTGTTTTGTTATGATCTATGTGTATGCATCTCTATATGCAATTTTTATGGTTTGAAGCAATAATTTTCACTATCCACTCTATGATGAAGTGTTGCTTGATGATGAATAATATCACTAATTAATCTATGTTTTTTTCTTTTCTTTTTTTTTTTCGAAACGATAGAAATTTTATAACTCAAAAAATAATTACAATCATCCAGATGCCAACTGGCAACAAGTTCAAGTCAACTGAATCAAGAGATCCAAACTGGGAAATCAGAAGCCCATTCAAGGCATTGATCACCCAAAGCAGCCATAATGGCTAGAGCACTACAAGGACTAATACAATCAAATTCAACAAAAGAAAAGAAACAAACATCAAATAAATGACAAAATAAGTAGATGTCTTCGGCTATCGCAAAGCAAGGAGACTCAAACGACACACGGTTGTTCAGCTTCGTAGCAATATCCTTCACATCTACCTGGATTTGAATTTTTTTCCAACCAAAAAAATGGGCCTTCATTAAGGCATGCCTAACAGCAGTGAGACAAGCTTCCACTGGAGTATACAAATGCTCCCTAGAAGATCTCCAAACAAAATTAACATTGCCTTTATCACACCAAAAAATGCCCCCCAAACCAGTTCGATCACCTGTGGAGGTAGAAGCACTGACCATTCCAATGAACAATCCTACTTTTGAGTCCAAGGGTTGAGATACACAGCAGCTTGGAGGCGCACACACCACATCAGATCCCAAGTTCTGCTGCAAATCTGAGGCCTTTTGAAATTCCATCCACTCGTTAAAGGCTCGATCCACTAGCTCTTTTTCTGTCATCTTGATTTTTTGAAAAATCCAAAGATTCCTGCATTTCCATAACCACCATAGAATATACACAGAAAGTTGCACACGGTATTGGTTAATGTCTTTTTTTCCAATAAAACAGAGTTTCTCCCACCAGGATTGAAAGAAATCCGACTTTGAAGTAGGAAAAGACCAACTAACGGGGGCCAATTTCCAAACAAGTTTAGCACGAGGACACAAAAAGAAAATATGATCAATCGACTCATTCTCCTCTCCACAGACACAACACACAGGATCCAGATCAATTCTTTTTTTTCTAAGATTATCAGCAGACGACAGGAAGCCATTGAGACATTTCCAAATGAAAAATTTGATCTTACCCTTAACACGCATTTTCCAACAAAAGTTCCAGAATTTTGGTTTAATCATCCTAGCATTGCTAGTTTCAGGTAAGTCTCCACACAACTGGTTATGCTTTTGTAAGGCATGAAAAGCTGATTTAACAGAAAACACACCCTTTTTATCAAAATGCCAAATGATTCTATCTTTATTACCAAAGGGGCTGATAGGAATAGAAAGAATAACTTTAGCATCATAAGGAGAAAAAAGAGCAGATACCAGGGAAACATTCCAATTATTACCCTCAGCATTAAACAGCTCCCAGACCCAAACACGATCAGACCCCCCCAAACCCATTTTAGAAGGTTTAAAAAAAGGTTCCTTAGGAATCCAGGGAGAATCCCAAATTCTAATTGACTTGCCATCCCCCACTTGGAATCTCATACCCAACAAAAGAGTAGGAAGGGATGATATCCACCCCTTCCATAACCAGGAATCAGAAGCCTTGGCAACAGCCGAGAATATATGAATATTAGGAAAGTATTTAGCTTTAATGATTCTACTCATAAGCAAATTAGGTTGAGTGATTACTCTCCATAATTGCTTAGCAAGAAGAGTAGAATTAAAGTCCAAAAAATTCTGAAAACCAAGACCACCACACTCTTTAGGCTTAGATAACTTCTCCCAGGAAGCCCAATGCACCTTATTCAAACCTTCCCCATTCACACCCCACCAAAAACACGAAGCCAATTTACACAGATTTTGACAAATGCCCACAGGAAGTTTAAACACCGACATGACATAATTAGGAAGGGCATTGACAACAGCTTTCAACAGGATTTCCTTGCCCGCATGGCTAAGGAAGGAGTTTTTCCAATTCGTGATTCTTTTATTAGCGATATCCAAAATAAATTGAAAAGTATCTTTTTTTGATCTACCAATAAGCATGGGTAACCCGAGATATTTAGAACTCAAGTGTTCAGAAATACCACTAAAGATGCGGCAGACAGCAGTTTTGGAAGAAAGGGGGGAATTTTTGCTAAAAAAAATGGAAGATTTATCCATATTGATGGATTGACCCGAGGCTTTGCAATATTTATCAAGAAGAGACTTGACAAATATTGCTTGATCCGAGTCAGCCTTACAAAAAAGAATAGAATCGTCCGCAAAAAAAAGATGAGTAATGGAAGGGGCAGCTTTACACACTTTAATCCCCTGAAAGAAGCCACCCAAACTAGCCTGTTTTATGAGATTAGACAAGGCTTCAGATAATAAAATAAAGAGATACGGGGAAAGAGGGTCCCCTTGCCGAATACCCCTAGAGGGAACTACATAACCCACAAGTTGCCCACCCACATTAAAGGAAAATGAAGCAGAGGACACACAAGCCAAAATCCATTTAATAAATTTGGAATCAAATCCCATTTTATTAAGAATAGAAGCAAGAAATTTTCACTCCACTTTATCGTAGGCTTTAGCCATATCAAGTTTAATAGCCATGAAACAATTTTTATTCTTCCTCAGGTTTTTCAAAAAATGTAAACATTCATGCGCAATGACAACATTGTCCACAATTTGTCTACCAGGGATAAAAGCAGATTGGTTCAGGCTAATGCAAGAATTCAAACAAAGCCCTCTTTTTTCTCTTTTTTATTTACTTCTTAAAAATAAAAATAAAAATGAATAAAAAATTGGCTACATATTGGTATGAGCAATGTAGTGTGATGAGGGGAACTGACAAAAAAGGGCAAACAAAGAAGAAAATGGAAAAGGGGCTTAGCAGAGAAATGGTACATTGCCATGTGATGACCATAATTGTAACAACCTAATCAGAACAATGTGTGACCCCGCGCACACACACACACACAAAAAAAAAGAAAAGGTAAACCCAATGCTGTAAAAGATGGAAAATATAAATGTTTACTTTCTAACAGGTGCAAAGTATAAAAAATTGTCACAATAAAATAATAATACTGCATATACGTGGGATCAACCTTGTACTTCAGTGGTAGATGCTTGTGCTGTCAAGATGAATGACCCGAGTTCGATCCCATATGACTATATATATTCCTTCCCCTACTATCGTTTATTGTACTAAAGAAATAGTACTGCATATAACTCTGATGACTGATATAACAGTAGCTGGTTCTCTGGCTAGTAAAAATCCAGAAGATCGAAGACTCTGGGAGTGTTTGCAAACGGAAAAAAAAAAATGATTCTCGTCTAGAAGACGCAAAAATAACTATGTTTTCATCTAGAAGTTGAAAATCACTTTCTTTTAGAGTTTGCAAACACTCACTGAATATAAATGCATTTAGAGTTCATCAAGTTACAGTTCCTAAAATGAGAATAACTGGATCTTAACAATATCTAATCTGTCATACCTATGCAAAACAATATATAATCTGTCATACTTAAGCAATAACAGGGATACAGCCGAGTATTCGATGCTATTCAATCAACAATGAAACGGGACGATCAGACAAAAATAAAGAGCAAGAAACAGATATGCGTCCAATGGACTAAAATCATCATGAATCGAATTAAGTTCCATCGGGACAGAGTCTAAACAATATATACATTTTTTTGCTGCACACCAAAAAACATCATTAATTGAAAACAAAACTGATGACTAATAAACTTATTCTACACTCAGATACATTCACCGTAAGAGATGACAACAATACAATGAATAATCTAGAGTTGCGATTACAAACAGCACCTGAATATGCCCGTTGTCCATTCTGTACAGAGGTAAATATCCTCCTGGATGGATCAATAGAAATCTTTCAGTTTTGATCTGCTCTGATTTATTCCCAAGATTTATATTTGAATACAGTTATAAAATTTAGCACGAGGAACCTACCAAATTTAGCACGAAGTTAGAGATCATATGGTAAAAGAAGCCTTCGTTTCTGAGAGGAGAATTTCGAAGTTGCATTCAGTTATTTGAGGTCGACGACTTCACGTGTTTGACGAAAATTTCTCAACCAGCACAGGAGCTCGGTTGGCTTTAAATTTCCGGATTAAGCGAATCTTTTGGGTATAAATTGGGTTAGCCAATTGGAAACCTCACTATTACTATGCGAAATAAGATATACCACGAATGATACATATGCTGCGGTTCCAGCGCAGACGAGGAAAGTAAACAAGAGCCCGTCAACTTCGGAGAGGAAAAAGTCGAGCAAAAGATAACCATTAATCACCATCACTAGTGCAGCCACCGTCCATGCGGCCCTCTACAGTAAAACAGAAGGGGAAAAAACACTGGATTACAGGCTAATTTCTAACTTCAAGTATGAGGAGAAGAAACATAATATTGCTAAATTTCACGAAATTTCCTAAAATTACAACCAAAAAGACTACCACTGATGTAGCTGGAGTTAATGGTCATATTATACATTCTCATACTAAAAAAATAGGTGGTTATCTCTAGCAATACTATTCACTTATTATGTAGCCATGATGATTTTGAGCTGGAGAATTAAATGTTCGACCTTTTGTTACATATTGCCACATTAAATCAAGCTCGGCTCAGCTTGCTTGAAATAAAAATAGCTCATGCCTTTCAATATTTGGTGCTTCTATTGAAGAATCACAAGATAAGATGATATATGAAGCAGTGGACACAATTTTTTTTTTGTTTTTTCAAAAAGAAGAAAATTGAAAGTTATGTGGCTTTTGTGCAGGCAGTAATTTCTTTTCCTCACACCAAAACAAGATTTCCGAGTTGACGGAAACATTTAGATGTTACATCAGCAATAAAATAATTGAACACTTATTGTCCGACAAGTAAATAGATTTTCTTCAGTTTCGCGGTACATCTCATGAGAACTAGATTGCAGCTGTTAAAGGGAAATGGATCTATCACTAAAATGAGATAAGCGAAACACTTATCTCAGAATCATCAGCTAGAAGGGACGACCTACGTCCTTATTTTGCAAAACCTTGTAGCTATTTAAACTTACTCAAACACATTACAGAATATGTAAAAAATTCAAGAATTAATTACAAAAATACTCTTGAGCTTCTGTCTAATTACAAAAAAAAACTCAGCTATCTTTTGAAACTATAAATGCCCCTCGAAATTTGTTTTCATTTTGCAAATTACAACCTCAAGAGAGGTGCATTTGTTAAGTAAATACAAATCTTAAGGTAGTGTTTGTAATTTTGAAAGATAACTGGACTTTTTTGTAATTATGTTATAGCTAGTTTTTGTAATTTACCCAAAATTCAATTTCTTGCAGTTTAATACTTGATCCTTCCTAAATAACATTTACCGCATGGATTTGCACATTAGAATGAGAAAGAAATGAATAATCGACTCACCTCGACTATAGGGCCAATCTTAAAAACTCCCATCACCTGCTCCTTCGCCACCAAGGTGAGAAGTGGGATAAGCGCAAATGGGATCTGTATAGACTGTAGCACATTAAGCCACTCATTCAGTACATCCAACGAAGATTCCGATTTGTTGAAAACCAATGCGACTATTATAGTCGGTACAATAGCACAACTTCGAGTAATTAACGCCCTAACCGACTTTTTCAAACGTAGATTAAGAAAACCTCCCATTATAAACTGTCCAGCATAAGTTCCAGTAATCGTACTACTTTGCCCTGCTGCCAATAATCCTACACCCCATATATAGAGAATCGGAAAAAACCCTCCACCGTATTTCTCCTCGAGATATTGTCCTGCATTGACTAGGCCTATACTGTTTGCTTTTTCACTGCCATAAAACCCCTTGGCAAAAACAGTTGTGACAAATAGGTTAATCATGAAGGATACGAAAAGGGCAGCCGAGGATTCGATGGAGTAGTAAGTGATTGCCTCTTGAACTTGGCCTTTCTTTTTAGGATCGATTTGCCGTGATTGCACTAATGCAGAGTGCAAAAAGACATTGTGAGGCATTATTACACAACCAACGACTCCCACGGCTTGACGAATTGTTCTTGAGCTAAGTTTTGGAACCAAAAGACCTGTTAAGACCATGATTATTCAGATTAATACTAAGGTGTGGACTTAATATTTGATTTTATTTTGGGATAATTACAATAACTACCCATGAGGTTTGGGTAATTACCAAAAACCCAGAGGTTTTTGAGAATTAGAAAAATCCCCTTGAGATTTGATTTTGTATTGCACTTTACCCCTCATAAGCAAAAATATTTCAAAACTCCCTTTACATTTGTGAAAATATTACAGTTATCCCCTTAGCAGAATCAAACCTCTTTTTTTTTTTGGTAATTTTGAAACTTCTGTGGTTTTTTTAGTAATTACCCGAAATTACTCGGGTAGTTATTGTAATTATCCCTTTCATTTTTAAATACTTTATCTATTAAGTGTTTTAACCATATGAGTCTTTTGGGGCAGGAGAGTAATGATGGTAAATGTGCAATCATAATTAATCATCTAACCAATTAAAAGCTCAGTTTTGCTTGGCTTAGCATCAGCAAACATCCAAGCAAATGATAACGCCATAGTCGAAATAAGAACCGCAAAAACAGCTTCCAACTTCCTCACACCATAGTTCTCAAGAAGTAAAAACATGAAACTGTATAAAAATTGCACAGAAAACAATTTCAGTGATCAACACATCACCTAAAAGACAAACACATAATTCTCAAAAAAAAAAAAAAAAAAAAAGACAAACACATAAAGGTGTGTAGCATCAATAACCATAAAGCCTAAAGAAATGGTTTTCTGAGTAGGAAAACACCCCAAAACCTGTTTGCTTTTTCAAAAAGCAAATATAAAAAAGTATCTTTCAGGTAAATGGACAAAAAATTAGATCTTTCTGTTACGCAACTACCACTATTATACATAAAAATAAAAACTTCTAAAAAGCATCAGATATGGAGATAAACAATTTACATCACAAAAGTGCCTATAACACCAAAATATGAAAGTTAGTGACTATTGCAATAAAAGAAGATACATAATGCCAAAGTAATGCTGGCTTCCACAAAGACTTAGTAAACCACTTATAAAGCACATTACATAATGTAACAAACTCTTTTTTCCTAAAAAAATCAAATAATGCGAATTCAACCAAAATAGCCAGAAAAAATGAATTACTCAAAAATTATCCTAGTGTAAACAAGTAAAAATATAATAAAAAAATATTGCAAATCAGATTCAAGTTGAGTAAAGTTTAAAATTTTAAGCCAGTTTCAAATAATTCACCTTCAGTTCACAACAGTGTTTAAGCATGGAAAAATTGCATCTTTATCCAAAAAAAAAAGTACCAAAAAAATATAAAAAAAAATTAATACCAATCAGAGGCAGTAATTAGAACACCAGCCCAAAGGGGTAGCAGCCCACGGCTCAAAATCTGAATCGCAATCGCACTTCCAATAACCTCCTGAATATCCGCCCCAATCAACGCCAGCTCCGCCATGATCCACAAAACAATCCCGGCCCAATACGGGTACTCCTCGCGACAGAGCTCCGCCAAATGCCGGCCCGTCGCCACCCCTATTCTCGCCGACAGAAGCTGAATCAATAAGCCCATCGCCGTGGCCCACATCAAAAGCCACAGCAACGAGTAGCCGGCAATCGCCCCCGCCTGAAGATCCCCCTCGAGATTCCCCGGATCTAAAAACGCTATGCTCATCAGAAAACCCGGGCCCGTGAAAAGCCATAGCTTTTTGAACGAAAACGGCGGCACGCTGGAGCAATTTGGGGAATCTAACTCGAAATCGCCGATCAGGATCTTCTCGCGGGCCTCGAACGCTGCTTCCTCGTCGCCGTCGTCGTTCGATTCCCCTGTTTTGATCAAAACGGCGTCGGATGAGGGGGATTTCGGTGAGGGTAATAGACGGTGGGATTCTTCTTCTCGTTCTTGCTCGTCTGGTTTTAGTTGTAGTGATTCTGGGTGGGGATTTGGGGATGCATGGTGTTGTGGTGAGGTTGAACTCATTGGATTGTTCGGATTATAGCTATTTTTTTCCGGTTAGGTGAGGGTTTTAACTGTGAATCGCGGTGGCGGTGGCGGTGGCGGTGGCGGCGGAGGGTGGCGGAATTCGGCGGAGGCGGGGGGGTTTGGAATTTATAGATTAGAAGGGAAGCGTACAATAAATAGGTTGTTCTTTAGAGTGAATTTATCGAGGACCAATCATGTGTGGACACGTAGGGTGTTGCTGAGGGTATTGTTGTCATTTCAGTTGGAACTTGGGGGATATAGTACTTGCTTGCGGGTAGTTCTGTTGTGCACGCACGCGAAGGGCTTTTTGCGAAATTTGGGCTGATTAATGGGGAACAGATTTTGGACTTGGGAAGTGTTCATGTTAAGGTTTAAGGTTGTTAACTTAATTGCTAGGATTAATAGATTCGACATTAAATTCTGTTAAAATTTATTGTTGGCCTAATTAGAATTCGTATGCATTAACAATTGCCAACCAGGCAACCAGCCTAGTGTATCGTCTTTCTCCTTAGTTGGAAATTGAAATTTCATATTTGATTTTTCGTGTTCCACTCATATTCTATTAAATCGAATGAATGACAAACATAGACGTTACAAGTGTACACGATCAATCATTCAATATCACCTTCCTCCTTACTTGTGAGAGAGGTCAAAGGTTCGACCCAGAGTGTGTGTGTTTGAAAAGAAGTTAAAAAAAAAATCATATGCATTTAATATTAAGTATTTAATGTTAGGTGAAGTCATTTAAGTAATTTTAGTTAAATATTAATTAATTTTTTGTGAAGTTTTGTTTAGTGCATGTATGATTAGACCTGTCAAAATGGGCCAAGCCAAAAACCACCATAATCCATTCTGACCCGCCACTTGGTGGAGCGGGATGGGTCGTGGGTCAAGCCATCATGTTGGGAGGGCCACCGCCCATGAATTAAAAAAAAAAAAAGAATTGGGGATTTTTATTTATTTCTTTACTAATCAATGCATTGTAATTGTCTAATTGTTTTGCAATATTTTCGTCCATCATAATTGGATTGATTAGGAAATGTTACTTTTAAATTTGATTTAAATAATTAATTATATATATGTCTTATAATTCTAAACTTAATCTTTTCATTTCAAAAATCACTTTGCATATACTTTGTTTACACTACAGTAAAAAATATTAAAAAAACCATACACTACAGATATTTATAAAAAAAAAAAAGAGGAAAACGTACAATACCGTGACAGGCTAGCCAATTAGTGACACTGGGTAAGGATTAAAGAATATGAGAATAATAATTTGAAATAATTAGGTATCAAATAGATGTTATCATTTCAATTTTAGTGATTACATACACTGCTATTAATTTTAATTTTTTTTAAATTACATTTTTGTTAGTGTTTGCAAACACCCTCAGGTGCATTTGGATGGGCGAATTTCAAATTCAATGTATTTGAAAATGAATGGATTTCAAATACTTAAATTTGAAATTCATCTCTTATTTGGATTATGTGGATTTATTTAGGAATTTCAAATCCATCATAAAATTTTGATAAAAAAACTTAAAAGATATATATATATATATATTTCTTAATTGATATGTAATAAATAAAAATAAAATATAAATCTTATTATTTTATAAATAATTATAATTTTATACACTAATAAAATAAGGAATATATAACTTTTATAATGTGTGAATATGTGTTTGTGAGGATAGTACGTGTGAATATGTGAGAGAGGGTGTGTGTGAGTGTGAGTAAGTGTGTGTGTAAATGTATGTCGTGTGTGTATTGTGTGTATAAATGTGTGCAGTATGTGTAAGTGCGTGTGAATATGCAAGTGCATAATAAAGGAAAAAAAAGTGCAAGTCTTATGTGAGACCGTATAACGGATTTAAGTAAATGAGACGGATCCAACTATTTACAAATTAAAGTAAGTTAAATCCAAATTTACATGGGTCAAATCGGTTTTGGATCCGTCTCACGAATTTGGACTCGTGAGACCGTTTCATATAAATTTTTGCTAAAAATGAATGAATTTCAAATGACTAGATTTAGCAGAAATTTAAAATTCTTTGAAAATAAACTAAAATTAAATATGGATTTGAAATCCATTAATTTGGTTAATGATATTAATGGATTTCAAATCCCTCGTCTGAAATCCACTCTTAAATTCCCCCATTCATTTGCACCCCAATAAATTGATTCCCATAAGCAAAGACAAATTAAATTCTCAAATTTAATCCAGTAGATTCACAATATCTGGACGTGGACAACATCTAGCAGTCAATGGTTGAATCTTGGGAGCTGTAAATCCAGTGCCTTCATTCATATCAATCTCACAAACCTTTTCCCATTCAAAGCACTGTATCAGTGTCCCCAAAGCCAACGCCACAACTCGCATCGCCAAGTTCTCACCAGGGCACGCCCTTCGCCCCGATCCAAACGGCAAAAACTCGCACCAATTTTTCCCACCGCCTTCAAAATCCCGAAACCTCTCGGGCTTGAATTGTCGAGGGTCCTCCCAAACCTCAGGGCTATTCTGAATGTGCCATACATTTACCAACAGAATCGTTCCGCGTGGGACCCGAAAGCCTCCTACCGTGCAATCGGCCGACGATTCGTGAGGCAATAACAGCGGGCCTGGCGGGTGAAGCCTCAGAGTTTCTTTGATGATGCAGTGGAGATAAGGGAGCTTAGCTAAATCCGATTCGTTAATTAGGCGTTTTTTACGGCCCACGAGATGGTCGATTTAGTCGAGCTTTACTAAAAGCGCGTGGATTGTCGAGGAGAAGCGAAAATGCCCATTCCAGTGTATTAGCCGTAGTGTCAGATCCTGCTTGAAGTAAAACCTGTAGAGAAAATGAAACACAGTCCCTTTAAGCGTACGAGATCTCTGTTTCTTAGGGTGCTTCATCCTATGTTTCAATTCACAGTGTCATGTAAATAAAATGATGTCGGTATATATATGCTAAAAACATCATATGAAACAATGTGTGAATTGAAACTACAAATGTCTTCTTAGAATTTATTTCTAGGGATAATTGTGAAAAAAAAATTAAAAAAAAAACCTAAGGGCCCATTTGGATGGAGGGATTTGAAATTCCAATGGATTTTTTAAATGAATGGATTTCAAAGTCATTGGATTTGAAATCCACCTCTTATTTGGATATTGTGGAGTTGTGTAAGGATTTCAAATCCATCATAAATTTTGATAAAAAAAATTTAGAAGCTCTATTTATTTTCTTAATTGATATTTAATAAATAAAAATAAAATATATAATCTTATTATTTTGTAAATAATTAGAATTTCATACACTAATAAAAATATGAAATATATAACTTTTATTATGTCTGAATATGTGTGTGATGATAATGTGTGTGCATATATGAGGAGAGTATGTGTAAGTGTGAGTGTGTGTGTGTGTAAATGTGTGCAGTGTGTAAATGTGTGTAATGTGTGTAGTGTGTATAAATGTGTGTAATGTGTGTGTGTGTAAATGTGTAGAGTATGTGTAAGCGTATGTGTAAATGCAAATGAGCATAAAGGGAAAAAAAGAATGGATTTCAAATGATTAGGTTTTGGGAGGAATTTGAAATCATTTGAAAATGAACTAAAACTTAAAGAGGGATTTGAAATCCATTAATTTGGATTTACATGCCAAACAGGAGTGTGGATTTAGCTAAGGATTTCAAATTCCTCCTCCCAATTCCCCTCCCAAATCCTCCCATCCAAATGCACCCTATGATTTGGGATAATTATGGAAAAACCTATAGAATTTTGGAAATTACAAAAAGAAAAAAATCATTTAGGTTTGATCCATCTTACATTTTTTCCTTCACATATGCAAAAAAAATATTTCAAAAGCTCCCCTTACATTTATCAAAATATTACAGTTACCCCCCATAAATTTAAAGCACAATCAAATCTAAGGGGCTTTTGTAATTTTCAAAGATCCCTTGGTGTTTTGTAATTAGATCAAACCTTAGGGGGCTTTTTTGTAATTATCCCTTATGTCTATTATACAAATTCCACCTACAATAGGGAGTAACTGTTAAGTAATACAAATCTCTTAGGCTCCATTTGGATGGAAGGATTTGAGCTATGGATTTCAAATCCATAATAACAAATCTATTGAGGTTGTTTGGATGTGGTCATTTTATAATGAATTTCAAATCCTTTGAAGCTATTTTTGGAGTCATTTTGGAGGATTTCAAATCATTTCTATTTTGAGTCATTTGAAATCCTTCCCTAAATCCTCTCCCCAAATCCAAATCCTCCCATCCAAATGCAACCTTAGGGTTTTTGTAATTTTGAAAGATAAGTTGATGTTTTTGTTATTAGGTTAGACTTTAGGGGTAGTTTTTTGTAATTTAACAAAAAAAAGGGTTAGTTATAAAATCTAGGCTGTTAAAACTTACCCCACCCGATGGGTTAACCCCACCGGTCCAATAATAGGGTTGGATGGGTTGTGATTATGTAAGCCTGAAAAGAGTCGACCCTATTTGGTCTAGACCATTAAATCCGAAATGCCGGCCCAGCCCAGTCGGTCCGATGCAAATCTAATGTAAGGGGCACACGATCCGACAAATCCAAGACCATTTGACAGATCTAATAAAACTAAGCTTGAGTTGTAGCCTAATTGAATAAAAAAGCCACTAATTTTCAAAATTAAAAATATGCCCTCGACATTTGTTTCTTTCTTACAAACTACACCCTTAAGACGGGGTATTTGTTAGGTAAGTACAAACATCAATACCTCAATGGGGTGTTTGTAACACTTTAGAGGCTTGGTATTTGTAATTTTGAAATATAAGCAAAGTTTTTTTGTGATTAAGCTAAATCTCATGGGCAGATTTTGTATTATCCAAAAAAACAAAAAGAAAAAAATGAAACTTTTAAGTCCAAGGTCTTACCAGAAGAAGGTTTCTGATCATTTCATCTGTGTAATAAGCAGGCTCTGATTTCTGCATATCAAGTAAAACTTCTGCTATGATTTTCTTCACTCCAGCATTGTCTGATTTTGGCACAGATGAATCGCCATTTTCCAGCCTACGAAGCTCTTGTAAGACATTTTGCATAAACCTGTCGCGTTTCTCCTGTATCAACATCATCTTCTTCTCCACCTCTCCAAACCCAAACCATCGCATTAATGGCAAAAAATCGACAACCTGCGCATCAGGGACCACCCGCACGGTCTCGTTTATTATATCCCGAAAAACCTCAGACTCTTTCAAGTTCTCTACATTTTCCCCGAAATACCTTTTCCCACATATCATCCCTATCAGTAGAGCAGAAAAACGAACCAAATTACTCGATATTCTACTCGCGGTCGATTGTTAAAAGCTCGTCTGAACTCGTGTTCATTAACATAACAAAAAAAACTTAAACACGGGCTAAATTGTATATTTGATCCACAACTTATACCGAGTTGCACTTTCGTCCACTAATTTAAGGAAGTGACAAAATAGGACACTAGCTTCTAATTTGTTGCACATTAATTAAGTTCTCTCTATCGGCGATTGCGAAATCAACCGAAATTTCTCCCAAATTTTGGGGATTTCGATCCCTTTGGCCATTTTTTAATGACATTAGCATTTTGAAATAGTTTTTACATGGACGACTTGAAATCTCGAAAAATTGAGAGCAATTTCGGTTGATTTCACGATTATCTATAGCAATTGGACTCAATGTGCAACAAACTAGAAGTTAATGTCTTATTTTGCCACACCCTTAATTAATGGACGAAAGTGCAATTTGGTAAAAGTTAGTGGACCAAATATGCAATTTAGCCCTTAAACACATTTTTTTCGTTCAATAAATATAAAACTCGGCTCAAGCTCGACTTGATTCGTAAAAAAAATAATTAAATGTGTAAAAAATAAGTTCGATTCGTGTTCAACTACATTCAAGCTCTACTTGATTAATAAACAAATCAAATAAATTTTAAAGTTCGATAAAAACTCAAACAAGCTTGAACAATAATACATTCGATTCGATTTGATTCGTTTACACCCTAACCTGTCAGGACATTGAACGTGAACTCAAACAGCGCCTCTTTCACATGTACCACTTTCCCTGGATTTTCTTCTCCAAGTCGAAACAGTTTGCGAATCAGGACCCGGATTTCATCGGCCCGGATTCGCGAAAGCGTATGAATTCTATGGGAGGACAGTAGATCGAGAGATGCGATTCTGCGAAGGTTTCTCCAGTGGTCCCGTCGGGGGGACCACGGGATACTGGTATAGTTGTAACCGAAGTGTTTCCCGTTAAGGAGAGAAGGACGGTTAGCAAAGATTATGTCGTTTTTTGTGAAACATTCTTCTGCAAGGGAAGGAGATGAAATTAGAAGAACTGGACGGGAGCCGAACCGGAGGAAGATCAACGGCCCGTATCGGTTTGAGATATCGGAGAGAGCCCTGTGGAAAGGCTTTCTTAGCAGGTAGAGATGGCCGATTAGGGGTAAAGATGGAAAAGGGGTTGGGGGATGATTTTGGAGCTTGTGCAGAATATGTTGGCTGCTGGTATGGAGAAGTAAGAAGAGAAGAGGCAGAAAGATATATAATAATATGTCCATGAAGTCGTAATTGATTGAGATGGTGATGGTGTGGTGTTAGGATATATATACATATATATATAGGCTATAGCAGGTCTCTTGTGAGGCAGTGCGATTGTGAGACGGCATGAGACAGTGATAATTTTAGTGTAAAAAGTGATATTTTTAGTGTAAAAAATGATACTTTGTCGAGATATACTAATTTAAGTGTATTCATATAAAAGTATCACTGTCTTACGGTCGCACCGTCTCACACAAGTTTTTGCATATATAAAGTAGGGGTTGCAATCCTTGACACAACACGATAATCCGATATGAAGTTAATGAGATAAATCCGAACACGAATACAAAAAATCCGAACACAAAAACGACTAACACGAATCTGACACGATGTTACCAATTTAACTAAAAAATAGTTATTTTTTTATTTTAATTATTTTTTTAGTGTATTTTAAGCATATTCCGAAAACTTGAAACCAAACACGAACCCGACCTGTGATCCAAATTGTAACCTCTAATATAAAGGCTTCCAATACCACCATATTGAATCTAGCATTTGTTTCAAGATTGGAACAATTAAAGCAACCACATGCAGTTGTTTATTTAAATAAATATTTTTTTCTTCAGCCAGTTTTCAGAGATTTCTGCATTCATCAGTTATAATACTGTCAGCATCTCCTAGCTAGTTGTTTGCAGTACATTATTATAAGTAATCAACATGGAAGTAGTTAATGGATAGCTACATCTTACCGGAATAATTAATAAATAAAAACTCAAAGAAATAAATGGCCGATCTGGAAATTATTAATTAAATAAATTCACCCACGATCATTATATATATTATATGTGCTGCACTCATTTGTAGTACTTCAGAAAATTTTATTGCATGAGCTTACATTTTCTGGACATCAACCAATTTTTCAGTGCATAAAATTGATTCAAAGGTGTGGGAAGTGGGAAGGATGATTAAATAGTTTAATTTTGTGGGACCATCAGAGCTACAAAGGAGACAAAACATGAAAGTAGGGGGAACAGATGAAAAACTGGGAAAGAAAAAACACATAAAGATGTCAATAAAGCTTTGACTAAATGTTAATTTTTTTTTCATTATTGTCTGGCTGGAGAGAGACACTTGGGTCAAGGCCCAATATGGCCTCCTAACTCCGCTATGTATCGAGAGTAAAGATGTCGATAAAGGTCCCAGCCCGATCCAAGCCAAAAACTAAAATTTTGAGAGTTAGGCCTATGACGCCCCAAACACACTACGGTTCCAAAACGACACTAAAATTTACTCTCTTGTATAGAAAATATATATAATAGCGGAAGTTTGTGTGGCAAGCTTATGTAACAATGATAATTTGGGCGAAATTTTCGCTTTTATATATGTTTTCTATATATACAAGAAAGTAAGTTTTAGTGTCGTTTCAGATCGTAGTGAGTTTGGAGCGTCACATGTGGTATCAGAGCAGATCTACCTTCTTGTAGACTTGCAAAAAAAAAAATCCAAAACTATTGTTGATTTGAGTTAATTTTATATAAAATTTGCTAAGGTAGAAATGTACTCGTCTCGGTAGTCTTGCGCTTATCTCGAAGTTAATGCATTAAGGGCTTTTGTAATACAAAAGTATTTAAGATCTAATGTGATTCAAATGTGATTTATGTATTCACGTTATCACTAGTACTTTCTCATAAATTGCATGCATGTGGAGTAAATTTGATTCTGTAAATATATTGTGCGGTTGTAATCATTGTTGTTTCATGTGTTGTTTATATGGACAAATGAATAGACTCACTTTTAGGAAGTCAATGAATGAATGAATGAGATTCACCTTCGTGTGATCCAAATGAATCTTCCGGATTAATGCTAGCTATGGCATATGGGTTGTCTCATAGAGTGGGTCTGGTCAATAATGAATGGATGTTTCGTATAAACGGTATGCATGTGATAATTGGTTATAAGTATTTGCGATGTTCTCCACCGAATTTTATACTCATGCCATATTTATTATGCTTTTATTTTAGACTGGGGGATATGGTAGTTGGACTGATGACAACAAGAAATGAATCTCATCCCTTTTTGTTAGGTTTTCATTAATGTATGGGTTTGTAATAAACAATAGTAGGTTTATACAAACCTTTTGTGTGGTTACTAATTTATGATAACTCATTTACATATATTTTAAAAATACATTTAACCTGTTATAAATGCTTGGTATTTGGGTCGTTTTGAAAATTCTTACATGGGTTTTTCCACGAAAACTTCTGCTATGATCAAGTATTTTTATGTACGTGAAAATAAGTGTCAGTATCGTTTCGGGCCCTAGTGGGTTCGAGGCGCCACAACCTATATTTTATAGGTCTTTATAACATTATGGTTTTTTAGCCGACCTTAATTGACCTTAAGGCCAGGTAGAACTAAGGTTGGGCTGGCCCTTAAGGCTTTTTTCTTAATAAATTTATATTTCAAGTTTAGACATATAATATTATCAAATCAATCTTTGATCCTATTTATCAATTATCATTTAATCTTAGCATATTAGAATTCATGTAGTTGGAGGAATATAACATTATGATCCATGATTCCATTGTTATAATATTAGATTACTGATATTATTTTTAATAATTCATAAAATAATTTAGAAGAAATCTCATTTATTGTTATTTATTTTTGTTAGATTATGTTCTATTAGTATTTGTTCACGAGGAGGACATTACTTATTATTCTATTTCCAAGAATCATTACTCTTCCTGTCTTCCATAAACATAATTAAGATCTTACCGTCATGACATTGAACAAAAGCTAGAAGATTACGGGAGTGACTGCTTAACCTTTCGTTCTGCTCATTTTTACTTTTAGAGAGAATAGTGTGAAAATTTTGTTTTAAAAAAATGAAAATGCGATGATGATAGTTGATATGATTGATTTATTAGTATAATAGTGATTAGATGTGATTGGTGATTTGAAAAATAAGAGAAAGTGATTAGTGTATTTATGATACGATTGCATAATAATGATAGTTGATGTGATATTTTTTTTGTTTAAATTATAAATGGATATGATTGATGATTTGAATAATGAGAAAAGTGAATAGTGTATTTTTTGAAAATTTTGTAAAGATTGTCTTTTTCTATTTGCTTCAAAAATAATTTTATCATTTTTAAGAATAAGGCATTTTTCTTTATTGAAAATAACATTGTAATTTGAATCACAAAGTTGGCTAACACTTCTCAAATTAAACTTAAGTCCTTCAACTAAAAAAACATTACTAAGAGAGAATGAAGAGTTACCAATTTCTCCATTTCCAAGAATTCTTCACTTGCCATTCCCGAACATAACCATGCCTTCTTCTTGGAGCTTGATGTTGGTAAAAAGTTCTCTCTTGCCGGTCATGTGGCGTGAGAACCTGCAGTCCACGAGCCATTTTGAATCTTCCGAAATGGTTATAGCCCCTAGCACCTAAAAATGAATATTTTTAGGTACCCTATAATTTTGGGGTCTATGGAGGTTAGTCTTAAGACCTTTGGGTCTCCAAAAATGATTAAAGTTATTTTTCAATTTACAATCATTGCATAATGTCCATTTTTGCCACAATAAAAGCAAGTAACAACATTAGGACTACTAGGTCCAAGGGGGGTTAGACCGATCGACCTCTTGTTCAACGGGTCCAACTCCTCAAAAAATGAATACAGAGAAGTTTTGCAAAGATTAAAACTCCCAGGTATCAGTCGACCTCTTGGTCGACCGGTTGACCTCCTGGGGGTTTTCATACGTCTCATTTCTATTTCAGAAATCAAACTTTCAGAGAGGGCAACCGGTTGAACACGAGACAAAAGTGTTGTCCAATTATTGTCAAAAATAAACTTCAAGAAAAATACTCCAAAAACTTAGTAAAAATATTTTAAATCGATTAGGAGTATTTGTTAGATAAATGATTTTATCATTATTTCGATGATTTCATTTAAATGAGCTTTTACATCAAAACAATATTTCTAAATATTGTCCAAATACTCCCGATCGATATAAAATATTTTTACTAAATATTTCGGTGTATTTCTTAAAATTTATTTTCGACAAAAAATTGGACAACACTTCTGTCTCGTGTTGGACCGGTCGCCCTATAGGGCATCCTGTGTTTGGGTTGGGTTTTAAAACAGAAAATGGGACGGAGGAGAAAATGGGTGGTGGGGGGGGCGACCGGTGCCTGTATTGAATGAGTTTGAAATAGAACTCCCTGTAATGTGATTTGAGGGACCCCAACCGGTCCAAGTAGGCGTCGATCGGTCGGACCCTATGCTGATCGGTCGCCCTATGTAAATGTTTGTTCGTATCTTTCAAATCTTTCTTTCTATGCGACCGGTCGCTATATGTTTCTGACAGCAAACTATCCATTGGTTTTTCAGACAGTTTTTCCTTAATTTGAGGGGTTGATTTCTAAAAGCTATAATCTTGATTTTAATTGTATTTCTTTTGTAGAAATCACTCCCCGAGGAGGAGCCTATGTCTGGAAATCAATCAAAGATCTCTCCTATAAATAGAGGATGCATTCAAGTAACAAGTACTACACAACTACACAAGCAAAAGCATACAAGCAAACACTTTGTCACATTTCGTGTTGTAATAGCCTAAGCTCTTGCACTTGCACATTTTGAGGTCTAGGCTTTTCATTCTTGATTACACTTGCACTCAAAGTTGTATACTTCATTATTGAGTTGTAATCTTGAATTTTGTCAATCATACAAAACAAGATATCCTTGTTGTTGTTCTTGTGGTAAGAGCACACTTGGGTGATCTTATGTGTTGAAGAGTGTGGTACTCTTCATAGGTGTTGAAGGAAGATTGTGTTAATCTCGTTATAGGTGTTGTAAGAAGATTGTGGTAATCTTCAAAGGTGTTGTTGTATTAATTGTGGTAATTAATAAAACTTCTTTTTCTTTTTCGAAATCCATCCCGGAGATACTGGGGTGGTAGAGCACGTAGTCCCTAGGTGGGTTAAAGCTCTTTAAATCAACGGGTGTTGTTTATTTTCCGTATTTCCAGTTTATTCTTGCTTGTTCATTCGAAAAAGAGGGTGAATTTTGAAAACCCGTCATATTCTATTCACCCCCTCTAGATTATCGTAGCCACTTGGACTTACAAGTGGTATCAAAGTCAAACTCTTTGGCTAGCTCGTTCCGAGTAAAGAGAAAAGATCCATGGCTACGAACGAAGCATATCTCACCACCAGCGCCTCCACCAACAAGCCACCACTATTCGACGTCAAAAACTACGCATTTTGGAAAGACCGAATGGAGTGCTTTCTACAAGGATACTGGTTCGATATTTGGAATGTGGTTATTGAAGGAGTTGATCAACCAACCAAGAAATTGGAGGACGACACCTCGGTTCTCAAAACTTTCAAGGAGTTCGATGACAATGACAAGAAGGCTTTCTCTCTAAACGGTAAGGCCTTAAATATTTTACATTACTCTCTTCCCACCACTGAGTATAATCGCATAAGAGGCATAAGGTCGGCACATGAAGTTTGGGAAAAATTGGAGACAACCTATGAAGGAACAAAGAAGGTCAAACAAGCAAGAAAAATAATGCTTGTAAAAGACTTTGAAAATTTCAATATGTATGATGGAGAAAGCATATCTAAAATGGTGGAAAGGCTTGACAACATTGTCAATCCTCTTGTGGCTCTCGGAAAGGTCATCTCCGAAAAAGACAAGGTGACCAAGGTATTGAACGCTCTTCCCGGCTCATGGTCCGAAAAGGTAACGGCTATCACGGAAGCACAAAATCTTGAAACACTTAAGTTCGATGAGCTCATCGAATCTCCTCATTTATGAAATCTATCTCAAGGAGAGGAAAAATTCCAAACCATCCACCACTCAATCGGGTATGCAAAATATTTCTAAAGGTCTAGCATCTTCGTCAATTAATTCATATTATGTTAATGATGAGGATGATGAAGAAACGGCCGCACTTGTCCGGAAATTTACAAAATTTGTGAATAAACATAAGGCAAGAAAACCGAGAGACAACTCATGTTTCAAATGTGGAAAATCCAGGCATTTCATAGCCGATTGCCCAAAACTAGATGAGGAGGAACAAAAGAAGAAAAAGATTTTTCCGAAAAAGAAGGCTCTTAATGCGGAAGTCAAAACTTGGGACGAACTACTCGCCACATCCGACGAGGAAGGAGAAACCGAACATGGTCTTATGGCCATAGATAATGAAAATAACGAGGTACACTCTAACTCTTCAACTTCTTCCTTAGTTGATGAATTACAATGTGACTTTGATGAATTGCAAAATGAATTTCAAAATTTGATTGTTAAATACAAGACTTTGAAAAATGAGCATAAAGAGCTTAAAATTGAAAAGGATAAATTGTTTACTTCTTATGAATCTCTTGATAAAGCTCATGCTATTACTCTTACTAAAGTCCGTACTCTTGAAACCGAAAAACAAGTGCTCACAAATGATCTTGAATGTTTGAAAAAAGGATGTGCATCATTCTAACTTAAGTACGGATAAAGTTACAAAAAATTTAGATGTACAAAGAAGTGAGCATTCTAAATAGGACTTGGATATAAACCTTTTCAACATATTTCAAAGAAAAAAAGACCAAGGTCCAACTTTTGTACGAGCTAGTAGTGCCCATAATCTTATTTGCTTTTATTGTGGTAAAGTTGGACATTATGCTACTCATTGTATATTAAAGAACACTTTTAGCTATTTTTGGAGACCCAAAGGTCTCAAAACTAACCCCCATGGACCCAAAATTATAGGGTACCTAAAAGTACTTCATTTATAGGTAATAGGGGCTATAACAACCATGGAGGATTCAAAATGGCTTGTAGACAGCGAATGTTCGCGCCATATGACCGGGAAGAGAGAACTTTTTACCAACATCAAGCTCCAAGAAGAGGGTATGGTCATGTTCGGGAATGGCAAAGGAAGAATTCTTGGAAATGGAGAAATTGGTAACTCTTCCTTCTCTCTTAATAATGTTCTTTATGTTGAAGGGCTTAAGTTTAATTTGATAAGTGTAAGCCAACTTTGTGACTCAAATTATAATGTTGTTTCCAATATTGATAAATGCCTTATTGTTAAAAATGATGAAGTTATTTGTGAAGCATATAGAAAAGGCAATCTTTACAAAATTAGTACAAGTGATTTGGTTAGTCAAAATATTTCTTGTCTTGTCGCCAATAATAATTTAACTAATTTATGGCATAGGCGACTTGGCCATGTTTGAATACAAAAATTTGAAAATGATTTACAAAAACCAACATGTAAAAGGACTACCCAAATTGAATTTTGAAAATCTTGGCTTATGTGACACTTGTCAAAAGAACAAATTAGTTAAAAGTAGTTTTAAGCCCAAAAATGAAATTTCCACAACCAAACCCCTACAATTACTTCACCTTGATTTGTATGGGGATATTGGTACGGCTAGTTTAAGTGGAAAATATTATACCGTTGTTATAGTCGATGATTTTTCTAGATATACTTGGTCTATTTTTCTTGCAAATAAAAGTGATGCCGTTAATGAGTTTGTTAAGTTGTGTAGACTTATTGAGAATGAAAAGGAAGATACTATTAAGTCTATTAGAAGTGATCGAGGTGGAGAATTTGATGGAGAATTTAGAGTCTTTTGTGAAACCAAGGGATATGCTCACAATTTTTCGGCTCCAAGGACACCTCAACAAAATGGAGTAGCCGAAAGGAAAAATTGGACACTTCAAGAAATGAGTCGATCGATGCTCAATGAATTTTCACTTCCTAAATATTTTTGGGCCAAAGCCGTAAGTACCGCTTGCTATATCATTAATCGTGTTTATCTTCGTCCTAAATTTAATAAAACACCATATGAGCTTTGGAAAGGAAGAACTCCAAATATTAGTTATTTCAAAATATTTGGATGTAAGTGTTTTATTTTGAATACTAAGGATCAATTGGATAAACTTGATCCTAAGGCCGATGAAGGTATATTTATGCGGTACTCAATCAAAAGTAAGGCATATCGGGTCTATAATAAGACTAGTATGGTTGTTGAAGAATCAATTCATGTCAAATTTAATGAAGCCTCGGGTGTTGAAAGGATACCAAATGATGATAGTGATGAAGATGATACCTATTGTTCAAATTGATACTCAAAGTGACCAACCATCAACCTCAAATGTTCCTCAAGAAGACAAAGGTGATACTTGGATCTTCCGTGGCATTGAAATTTAAGGAGTTCACCCAAAAGATCTTACTATTGGTGATCCCCTTGATAAAGTGATGACTAGAAGGAAATTTGCCAAGAAAGCTCTTATATCTCAAAAAGAGCCTAAAAATGTCAAGAAAGCTATTGAATACGAGGATTGGTTTTTAGAAATGCAAGAGGAGTTAAATCAATTTGAAAGAAATGATGTTTGCGAATTGGTACATTGTCCTCCATCACAAACAGTTACTGGTACAAAATGGGTATTTCGGAACAAACTCGATGATCAAGGCAATATTGTTCGAAACAAGGCAAGGTTAGTAGCTCAAGGGTATTGTCAAGAAGAAGGTATTGATTATGATGAAACATTTGCACCCGTAGCACATTTAGAAGCTATTCGTATTTTACTTGCCTATTCTTGTTTAAAAAATTTCAAGCTTTACCAAATGGATGTTAAATCCACATTTTTAAATGGTTTTATTCAAGAAGAAGTCTATATAAAAGAACCTCCGGGATTTGAAAATTTTTCTAGACCTAATGATGTTTATAAACTTAAAAAGGCCTTGTATGGTTTAAAACAAGAACCCCGTCCATGGTATGATAGACTTAGCTATTTTCTTTTGCAAAATGGTTTTACAAGAGGTAAAGTTGATACTACTCTCTTTGTTTTTGAAAAAGGGAAAGATTGCTTACTTGTGCAAATTTATGTTGATGATATTATTTTTGGTGCTACTAATGAATTTTTGTGCAAGAAATTTTCTAAGTTGATGCAAGGTGAATTTGAGATGAGCATGATGGGGGAGCTCAACTTCTTCCTTGGACTTCAAATTAAGCAATGCCAAGAAGGTATTTATATTTCGCTATCAAAATATACAAAAGAGCTTTTAAAGAAGTTCGGCATTGAAGAAGGAAGAACCATCTCTACTCCTATGGCAACCAATGTCAAAATTGACAAAGATGAAAAAGGCAAGTCGGTTGATGAATCCAAGTATCGAGGTATGATTGGTAGTTTGCTTTATTTAACCACAAGTAGACCGGACATTCTTCATGATGTATGCCTATGTGTTTGTTTTCAAAGCAATCCCAAAGAATCTTATATGAGTGTCGTTAAAAGGATTTTTTGATATTTGAAAGGCATTATTCAATATGGTTTATTTTATCCAAAGAATGAAAATTTTTCTCTTAAAGGTTATAGTGATTCGGACTATGCGGGTAAAATTGATGATCGTAAAAGTACTTCCGGATCATGTCAAATTTTAGGCGATTGCCTAGTTTCTTGGTTTTCAAATAAACAAAATTGTGTTTCACTTTCAACGACCGAAGCCAAATATATTTCCGCGGCTTTTTGTTGTACTCAACTTCTTTGGATGAAACAAACTTTAGCGGATTACAAATGTTCTTTGGAAAATGTTCCTATCTTTTGTGATAACATATCCGCTATAAATATTGCTCAAAACCCGGTTCATCATAACCATACTAAACATATTGAGATTCGACATCATTTTCTTAGGGATTGTGTTTCAAAACGAAAAATTGAGATATCTTTCATACCATCTCAAGATCAATTAGCGGACATTTTTACAAAACCGCTATCTTCCGAGATTTTTACGTCAATACGAGCTCGGTTAGGCATAATGCATATTGAATGAGGTCTATGTTTGTATTTTGCTCGTTTTTAAAACTTAGGCGCGAAAAATCAGATTTTTGGATCAAATTTTGAATTTTTGAAAACAAACTGATCCAGTGGCAAAATTGGCTGAGGTCGATCGGTCGGCCTAGCCCTCGACCGGTCTCCCTCAGCCTGGACCGGTCGCCCTATGCTATATTTTGGTTAAAATGCCTTCTGTTTCCAGACTTAGCCATTTTGGCTCTTCCCCTCCATTTTTCGACCCCTATGCTATTTTCACACACAACTCACTTCAAATGAATTTTGTTGCATAAATTATATATCTTGGGGTCTATCTTGCTCGTTTATCATCATTGTTGCTCATCTTTACCGATTAAATGGTAAGAATTCTACTTCTTTATCTCAATTGGGTTGAACCCTTGAGAACTTGGCTTCAATGTTAATTTCTTGATGCAAATTATATATGTTTGTGATGAGCTCATTAATTGTTGTTGATTGGTTGTTGTATAATTTGATTTGGTGATGAAATTTTTGGCTTGATTACATTTACAAGGGTTATATACAACTTCTTCGATTTTTAAAGCCCGCCAAGTGTTCGATGAATTGTTACAAAGAAAATTTCACAAATTACATGACTCTCTCGATTCTAAGAGTCTTATATATTTATAGAGATCATGTTTGTACAAATCAAACGAGCTTTTGCATTTCAAATGATCAACATCTCCCTTTGTTTTTGGATTTTAAGCCTAAATCTTCAAAAAGCTCGATAAATCGACTATTTTGCGCACTTTGATATGGATAAATGATGTTTTTATCGTGCTAATATTTTTTTGATGATTCCGAAAGAGGAGAAACAGAAAATTGGCTCGTTAGCTCAAAGAAGCTAATATAAGCTCACGAAAGAAGCTATAAGCTATAGCTCCTTAAAGCCAAAAGCTGTGAAGAATATTTAGTCCATTGGATGTATTATGGACTTATATGCATGTTTAATGATTGTTTTTGACAGAGAGAGCTTCTAAGCTCATGATATTCATGTTTACTTTGTAAAAGCTAAAGTTTCTAGCCTTTGATTGATTACTTCTTGATGTGCTTGTTGATAGGGGGAGCTTTTGTAAAATATTTTTGAAAATCTTAACTCCCTTCAAGATTGGCTATTATGCATGTTTTGTTGTTGCTCAAAACCGGATAGTTTATTCTTTGACCAGAAAATTGCTTTGTTTTCAAAATCGTCATCTTAAAATTGTTTTGGTTTGTAATCATAAAAAAGGGGGAGTTTGTTAGATAAATGTTTTATCATGATTTTGATGATTTCATTTAAATGAGTTTTTACACCAAAACAATGTTTCTAAATATTGTCCAAATACTCCCGATCGATATAAAATGTTTTTACTAATTTTTCAGAGTATTTCTTGAAGTTTATTTTCGAAAAACAATTGGACAACACTTATGTCTCGTGTTGGACCGGTCGCCCTATAGGGCATCCTGTGTCTGAGTTGGGTTTTAAAATAGAAAACGGGACGGAAGAGAAAATAGGGAGGGCGACCAGTGCCTGTATTAAATGAGTTTGAAACAGAACTCCCTGTAATGTGATTTGAGGGACCCAACCGGTCCAAGTAGGTGTCGATCGGTCGGAACCTATGCCGACCGGTCGCCCTATGTAAATGTTTGTCCGTATCTTTCAAATCTTTCTTTCTATGCGACCGGTCGCTATATATTTTTGACAGCAAACTATCCGTTGGTTTTTCAGACATCTTTTCCTTAATTTGAGGGGTTGATTTCTAACAGCTATAATCTTGATTTTAATTATATTTCTTTTATAGAAATCACTCCCCAAGGAGGAGCCTATGTCTGGAAATCAATCCAAGACCTCTCCTATAAATAGAGGATGCATTCAAGTAACAAGTAATACACAACTACACAATCAAAAACATACAAGCAAACACTTTGTCATATTTCTTGTTGTAATAGCCTAAGCTCTTGCACTTGCACATTTTGAGGTCTAGGCTTTTCATTCTTGATTACACTTGCACTCAAAGTTGTATACTTCATTATTGAGTTGCAATCTTGAATTTTGTTAATCATCCAAAATAAGATATCCTTGTTGTTGTTCTTGTGGTAAGAGCACACTTGGGTGATCTTAGCTGTTGAAGAGTGTGGTACTCTTCATAGGTATTGAAAGAAGATTGTGGTAATCTCGTTATAGGTGTTGTAAGAAGATTGTGGTAATCTTCAAAGGTGTTGTTGTATTAATTGTGGTAGTTAATAAAACTTTTTTTTCTTTTTCGATATCCATCACGGAGATACTGGGGTGGTAGAGCATGTAGTCCCTAGGTGGGGTGAAACTCTTTAAATCAACGGGTGTTGTTTATTTTCCGTATTTTCAGTTTATTCTTGCTTGTTCATTTGAAAAACATGGCGGATTTTGAAAAACCGGCATAATCTATTCACCCCCTCTAGATTATCGTAGCTACTTGGACTTACAGTATTTGGACAACATTTAAAGATATTGTTTTGGTGAAAACCCCAGTTAAATAAAATCATCAAAATTACGATAAAAACATTTATCTGACACATGTGCTTCTCATATGTAGCTCCAACCAGATTATCAATTTCTGATGACAGATGGCCTCAAATTGCTACTTTTTGGTAGCTATATGACCACATTTGCAAAAGCTGGAACATATATGTTGCGGGAAAAACGATATTTAATAATTAATATATAATTCGACTTACATATTGAAATTATATTAATTGTTCAATGAGATCTTAACAAAATAATCCGACTCAAATGAGTCTGGGACTGGCCCAAGAGCCAACTCCTACACGCACAAGGTCCATCACCTAGGTATATAAAGGTATTTTCTCTTCATTTGTAAGTACAATCTGACTTATAATTACCCTTACGCATAAAATCAGTATTCGTTTATTGTCTTAATTTCTCTCTCGATCATTGTGTTGAGTTGAGCGTCGAATGGGCCTTCCTGGGACAAACCTGGGGCTTGTCTAACATTTGTGTGTGTGCAGACAAGTTCCCAATCGAAGAATTTCCAGCTATCCGGAGAAGAAGACTTCCCCCTTGGGAAGAAGAAGACTTTGACTTTTATCCAAAATTTTGATTTGGAGTGATCTGCCCTAAAAATTAACATCGATATAGGACTAATTTTGTGACACTTCAATAGTTTTTTTTTAACAAAACGATAGTTGAAATATAATAAAACACACAAGAGCAACAAAGGGAGTCCTTTTGGATACAAGAAAGATCATCCAAATAGGACTCAAGAGAACCATTTCACCTAAAAGGCATAGCAAATAGGAACAAATAAATCTTCAAAAACGAATAGATCTAGAATCATCTCGAAAGTTTGGGATGGAAATTTGGTTCTAATGGAACGATATGAGACGGGACGAAACGGTTCAGAGAAATGGAGATTCAAAGATTATTCATAATTAAAACACACGAAAAGGTGAAAGGATAATTCAATGTAGAAATCAATAAACGATTATACATTCAATTTTTTTTTTAGTGCAATCTCAAAAATACATACTAAAACTACTAGTACTATATGAGTTTAACTTTTTGATATTTTATATTTAACTTATACATAAAATTTCTTTAGTTCATATTTAAGTGCTAAATTTTTAAAATTGTAATTCAAAATCTTTCTTTCATGATATAGACAATACATCATTATTAGTTTAATATCAATTTGACTTTTAAATAGTTTTTATCTAATTTATAGTTAAAAGTGTTGATTTTTGTTTTTGAATTTTAACACAATATGTTTCCAATATTACGTTATTCGTATAATTAGCAATAAAAGTCTAAAATTTCAACGAATGATAAATTTAGTAGCCTCTGTTACAGAATAAAAATCTATAATTGAAGCCCATTGTCATGGACTCTTGACTTAGAGAAAGTATAATTAACTAATAACTTTGATAGATAATATAAAACGAAAGTTTATAGTCTCAATGTCTCAATTTCTTGATTAAACGATTACGGATTACTCTAATTTAGGTGCAATTTACTAATCATTTAACTAAATTTAATTCAATTAATTTTCTATCATCAAATTTAAATATTTTCTACAAATCAAGCATGATTTTATAATTTAAGTTTGTTGGGTATATTTAAACAAAATAATACAATGGCAACCAATTTTTGATAAATAATAATATAATGTAGTTCTTAGTACTTATTCATGTGTTCGAGTCACTGCAAGCCAACCTTTGGAAAGCAAAAGAGTCCCATGATGCAACTACTCAAGTTGCGTCGCCTACCTCCCCATCGAAAAAATTCCACAGGTCCACCACCGTGCTCTCGAATCCAAGCACAACCAATGGCATCAAATCCGAGGAAAAGCCCGACATCACCACCCCTGGTTATAGTACTAGTTTCGAATTTTCCCTCCTCTTAGGGCATCTCCAACTCAACTTCAAATCCCACCTTGTTATACCAAATATGCAAAAATCTCTCTTCAATCCAACTCTAAACTACACACCAAATTTGTGTAGTGAATAGCATTACACCAACTTTAGCGTAATACTATTCATTTACACCAACTTTGGTGTAATGTAATATCTCATTTGCCCTCAAATTCCCTTCTACTTCAAATTTAAATTTCAATTGTATCCTCATTTTATATATAATTAATTTATACTATATGATTTTAATACTTAATTAATATTTTTTATAAATTATAATTAATAATAGGTAATTATAATGTAAACTAAAAGAAATGCTAATATTAATTTTAATATTTTTAATATAATTAATTAATGTAATATTAATTAAATAAAAGTTTATAGTTAATTAAATTAACAATAATAAAATATAAGTAAATGAAATAATTGTATAAATACATAAATTTGGTTACTGTAAAATGAAGAAATAAAATAAAATATTCATTTGGTTTAAGATTTGGTGTAATGAATTGAAGATGGTTTTAACAATATTATACCAAAATACTAAATTTGGTGTAAATTTTTACACCAAATTTAGTGCAATGGATTGGAGTCATCGTAATTTGCAAGTTGCAACTCATTTAATGTTTTGGCAAGAGTCATCGTAATTCATAGCAGTGAACCTTTGACCAATTCCAATTTCCACCCATGCAATTGCGATTGACCAAAAGGCAAAAAGGGTTCAAAACTAATTTAACCCGGAAAAAAAAAAGAGATAAAGAATTAGTCAAGAATATTCATATATTCACGTAAGATATCAACGTAAAATGAGCCTCCTGTTGAGTGTATAAACGTTTTTATACTTGCACACATACGCTTTATATTTTGGTATAATTACATAAAACCCCCTGAGGTTTGAGCTAATTATAAAAAACCCAGATATTTTTGAAAAATACACAAAAATCCTTAAGGTGTGATTCCACTTAGATCTTCCCCTTTCATAAGCAAAAAATATTTCAAAAACCACTTTGATATTTGTAAATGTTACAATTAACCCCTTAAATTAAGACAAAATCAAACATGAGGGAGCTTTTTGTAATTTTGAAACATCTCTCGATTTTTTTATAATTAGGCCAAACCTTGGGGGTATTTGTAATTATCCCTTATATTTTCGCAACTTTAGTTAATTCTTGGTTCAATTGTTTAAGCCTATATAAGGCTGTTTTTGCTCTGTAATTCGGTTACGCTTTTCTAATAAAACAGAATTTTACCTCCAGAAGTCCAGCCCTCCAAAGAATCATATATTCATACAGCCATACAGGTAAGGTTTGCATGGTTAATCAATGTTTCTTCGTTTTGCATACTATTCTCTCTACATAGATGATTTTTTTTTTGGCTCATAGTGGGTCTTCCCTTTCAGTGATGTCGCCATCTTTCCGGAAAAATGTACAGTACTGTAAAAGACAGGTTTAAGTTTAACGACTTTGAAATTTTGATGCGAAGGTTTCCTCTTTCATTAATTACTGTCACAATCTCTTGGAGAACATGTAACGCGTAAAGCTTTAATTAGTCCTTCTAAGATTGGAACAACTAACAAGTCCCCTGTTTCTATGGTAAACGTCTCTGTACATCCATTATTTTCTAATACGAACTAGGTGTTTGATGATTTGTCAATGTGAAATATGAGCTTGTAAAATTTTGTTGTTCTTATTGTGAGGCCTCCATTTTCCTTCCTTCATCAAGTTTAAGAAAAGTAGTCGAAAGATGGAATTTCTTGGCAGCTTTATCATTATCATTAAGTTTCTTATTGTGCTTGTTCTTGGTAGCTATCACATGCTAGAGGCTTCCCCTTTAAGCATAACTACTGACAAGGAGGCCTTGATTTCATTCAAGTCTCAGATTTTTATAGAACATCCCAATAATCCTCTATCGACTTGGGACCAAAACCTCTCGCCTTGCAATTGGAGCGGGGTTTCTTGCAATGAACTTGGCCAACGAGTCGTTGGGATTGATCTTTCCGGCCTCAGGATGACAGGTTCGATAAGCCCTCACATAGGTAATCTTTCTTTCCTTAGGTCACTTGAGTTGCAAAATAACCAGTTGAATGGAGAACTTCCGGATCAGCTTGGCGATCTTGTTCGCCTTAGAACTTTAAACGTCAGTTTTAACAGCATAGGAGGTGTCATACCTTCAAATATAAGTCAATGTAAAGATCTCAGGATATTAGACTTAATGCAAAATCAGATCTCAGGACGAATTCCTATAGAAATCAGTTATTTTACACAGCTCCAAGTTCTGAATTTGGCAAGGAATCAGCTTTCGGGTGATTTACCATCATTCTTAAGCAATATTTCTTCTCTTGTCGATTTGAACTTAGGCACAAACGAATTGAGTGGTCCAATTCCAAGCGATTTGGGCCGTTTGATGAATCTGAAGTTTCTTGATCTCACCATTAACAATCTCACAGGTAGTGTTCCCCCTTCAATATATAACATGTCGTCTTTGGTATATTTGGCTTTAGCTTCAAACAATTTGTGGGGTGAGCTTCCTGAAGACATTGGAATCACATTGCCAAATCTTTTAGGACTTAATATTTGCTTCAATAAATTTAATGGTACTATTCCATGGTCTTTGCACAACCTCACAAACATACAGGCCATTCGCATAGCTCATAATCTTTTCCATGGGAGTGTACCACCAGGGCTTGGGAATCTTCGAAACCTAGAAATGTACAACATAGGGTTCAACAGCATTGTCAGTTCAGGGCAAGGGGGTCTCGATTTTCTTGAGTTTTTGACAAACAGCACTCGCTTGAACTTTCTTGCCGTCGATTTCAATCTTCTGGAGGGTGTGATTCCAAAGTCCATAGGCAATCTTTCCAGGGTTCTCACAAAGTTATACATGGGTGGAAATGATATATATGGCACCATACCGTCTTCCATTGGTGAGCTTAGGGCCTTGGACCTACTGAACTTGAGCTATTGTTCTCTTTCTGGTGAAATTCCATCAGAGATTGGGCTGTTAAATGAATTGAGGGTTTTGGGATTAGCTAATAATAAGTTTTCTGGGAAACTCCCAAATTCTTTAGGCAATCTCCAACTGTTGACCAGGATTGATCTATCCAAGAATAAGTTAGTCGGAAGCATGCCCAATACTTTGGGGAACCTCCAAAATTTAATATCCATGGACTTGTCTGATAATATGCTAAATGGAAGCATACCAACAGAAATTCTCAATCTCCCTGGATTAAGTGCGTTCCTTAATCTGTCTAAAAATCATCTGACCGGTCCTTTACCTGTAGAAATTGGGCTGCTAGAAAACGTTGCGGTTATCAACATTTCTGACAACATGTTATCAGGTAATATTCCCATATCAATTGGGGATTGTAAGAGCTTGGAGCAATTGTCACTTGCTAGAAATATGCTCTCTGGTCCAATTCCAGACAATTTAGGATCTGTCAGAGGATTGGAAACTGTTGACCTTTCCTCAAACCAACTCTCCGGGGAAATACCATTTGACCTACAGAATTTGCTGTCACTACAACTCTTGAATCTCTCTTTCAATAACTTGGAAGGGCAAGTCCCCACGGGTGGAGTTTTTGCAGATCCCTCTAAAGTTCACTTGAAAAGCAACGAAAATCTCTGTTTAGGTTTGTCATGTAAAATTCCAGGAGAAAGTGGAAGGAAATTAACCTCCGTGTATATCATAGTAAGCGTTGCCGTTGTAATATCTCTTTGTTTTGCAATTGGCTTGATATGTCACTTTCGAAGAGGAAAAGGGAGGGTCATTGATTCATTTGAGACCTTACACCCTCAGATGATTTCTTACGATGAGCTCCGTGTTGCAACTGATAATTTCGATGAAAAAAATCTTATTGGACAAGGCAGCTTTGGATCTGTTTACAAAGGGCTTGTACAAGGAGTAGCCATGGCGATCAAAGTTCTTGATACTACAATGGCTAAATCAAGAAAGACCTTCTTAGCAGAATGTGAAGCTTTGAGAAATGTGAGGCATCGAAATCTTATTAAACTTACCACCGTGTGTTCGAGTATAGACTCAAAGAATGAGGAGTTTCTTGCTTTAATTTTCGAGTTCATGAGCAATGGAAACTTGGATGATTGGATAACTGGAAAGAGGAGGCATGAGAATGGGATGAGATTGAATGTTATCGACAGACTAAGAGTTGCAATTGGAATTGCATCAGCACTAGACTATTTGCATAATGAAACTGAAGTGCCCATTGTGCATTGTGATTTGAAGCCTAGCAATGTTTTGCTGGATTCAGACATGACACCAAAGGTTGGAGATTTTGGTCTTGCCAAGTTATTGCTGGATACGGACAACCAAATGTCTCTTACTTCTACACATACCCTCAGGGGTTCCATTGGCTACATACCTCCAGGTCAGTTCCCACAACTCATTTGCCATTAAATATTTCAAGAAACTTGTAAGCATGTATGGTTGTCTTTCCACAGTCCATTTCCAGTTTCTCATGTTGAAATATGAATTTTGAAGAATTGAAATTTTGTTTGGAAGAATGAATGAAAATTAGTTATATATGTTTAGAAATGATAATATGTGTATTGTTGAGTAATTTTGAGGGTTTTGAATATGAAAGTATGTGATAAAAATGACATGTTTGTGTGTTTTGGGGTATTATTTTCAAAATTTTAAGTGTGATAATTTGAAAAGTGATAGTGGTGAGTTCATCTTCAATATTTAATTTGTATATAGATATTATATTTGTAATACTTGTAGGTGATGGGTCCCATTACATTGATATAGTTTGAAAATAGTAATATATAAAGTAGATATAGGTGGTATTGGTGGGTCCTACTAGTGTAATTTGGATGAAAATATGTGAATAGTTAATGTCGTAGCCAGACCATGAAAGTGGGGTGGTCTGACATATGAAATTAAAAAAACCATATAATGTATAACTATTTTTTTTAAAAAAAAAATCTTAATGAAATTTAAATAAAAAATATAAAGGGAGGAGAACTGGCCCCGATATAGTCTCCTGTCTCCGCCCTTGTGAATAATGATTGATAAGTGACATATTTGGTTACTTATAAGTATGAGAATTATATTTATAGGTTTTAAATGTTGTTTTATGTGAAGAATAGGAAGAAATGCTAGTGGTTTTCAATGAAAGTCTCATCGAACAAACATGATTCAATTTTGTTGAATGGTCTTAAAAAAGAAATGAGTATTTGGAAATACGACCAAACAATTTCGCATGTTATTCTTGGCACATTTTGGTTCAAAAAAATAACCAAGAGTGCATCGAGACTAGGGATGGCAATGAGGCGGGTTGGGTCGGTCAGGACCCAGATCCGCCCCCGTGCCTAGAACGGGGCGGGGCGGGTCGACCCATTCTGTCCCCGTTTTAAATTAAATAAAATAAGAAAAAAATGAAAAAAATATATTTATAAAATATTATTTACTAAAACTATTATTATCAATTTATAAATATTAGGTATAATATAAAAATTACATTATAATATATATCATATATGCAAAATATATATTAAAATATATTTTAAAAATAAAAAAATTAGGCGGGGCGGGGCGGGTACCGGCGGGACGGGTCAAAATTGCCATCCCTAATTGAGACTAAAGGATTTGAAAGCTAAAACTTACATAGTTGTTGTTACAAATTCATTGAACTTATTTCAATAATGCAAGGTAATATTGTGCTACTTTTTCAAACATTATGATTAATTTGATATTCATACGATCTTGCAACCACAAAAATCCTTAGCTCCAAACCCTTCTCCCAATTACATCAAGCTAAATGAATATGCTGATTTCTTATACTATTATATTGTGCTATGTTGAGATTTATTGTGCTGATCTTGAAGTATAACATTGATCGTGTGCGTAGAGTACGGCTACGGGGAAAAACCATCAACTGCTGGAGATGTGTATAGCTATGGCATTCTTTTGCTAGAGTTATTCACTGGGAGAAACCCGACACACGAAATTTTCACAGGAGGTTTAAGCCTAAAGAATTGGATGCAGATGCATTTTCCAACCAATGTAGATCAAGTTCTAGACTTTGAGCTACTTCAACTGACGAACAATTTTGGGGACGAGGGCCGTTGTAGCAAGCCCCTAAGCCAACGTGATTGCCTGATCACAGTCTTTGAAGTTGGCCTATCTTGTGCTGCTGAATCTCCTGATGCCCGTATCGCCATAGGCGACGCGCTTCGCAAGCTCAAAAATGTCGAGGAGATGCTTCGGAAACAAGAACTTGTTGATGGTGGAGAATGTTGATTTATATCTGCTATATCATTTAGTCTAATTACAAAAAGATTCAATTATCATTCGAACTATAAAATGACCTCTTAAGAGTATTATAGACGACCCTTGAGATTTGCATTTGCTTAATAGAAACCCCATCGTGGGGGTGCAGTTTGTAGTAAAGAACAAATATTTAGGGCAAATTGTTTAAATGTTGTAAATATGAAATCAAATCGTTAAAATGTGGTAAATTTTGATAGTATTGCCTTTTTACTCGGTGGCGCTTGTTGCAGGTGCGCCAGAGTCACTGTTGGCGCACCTCGTCCTTGCGCCAAAATATTAAATATTTTTTTTTAAATTTTGTACGGATGTGCGCCAGCATTTTCATATTAAAAAAAAAATTTAAAGCCCCTGGCGCACCGTGCAGGTGCGCCAGCCCAGAATCCAACATCACGGATTCTGATGATCTTGTCTCTGTCGGTCAGTGATCGCGAAGAGCGATCAGCCCCTGGCGCACCTTGCGGTGCGCCAACCCCTTATAACAAAAAAAAAAAAAAAAAAAAAAAGCCCAAAACCCGGATACCTAGCCATTATAAAATCCCCCAAAACTCACACACACATCACAAACACTCTCTATACTCTCTATATCACTCTCACCCCAACAAACACTTCCCACAAATACAAAAACACGCACACGCACGCAGAAACACACACATACGGTCAGCAAACACACACACACGGCGGTTTTTCGCGAAGCGATAGTAGTTTCGGCGATAGTCGTTTCCGACCAATTTGGGCTTCCGGCGGTTTGGGCTTTTGGCATCTTTCGGCAAATTTGAGTTTCTGGCATTTTTCAAGTATGTCTTTAATTAATATTTATTTCATAATATATTATATTTTATTTTTTGTCCGAAAATATTATACTTTAATTTCGTCATTATATTTATGAGTGCATATTTTTTTATGTAAATTACTTCGTATTGCTGAAATAAATTTTAATATTCGTATTATTTATCCTGTAATAATTGTTAAATTGTATAAATAATACCCGTATATAAACAATGTCAAATTTTATTTCAATTATTTAACTGTATTATCATTATAATATATAGGCGATGTCAAACATGATCACCATAATCGTATATTTTGGAGGGCAAATTGTGCAGACTGGGAGTGATGTGAGATATGACCGTAACGCAATTGGTGCTAGGAGAATTTCTCGCAGAACGAATTTTGTGAAATTGATGGAAATATTAATTTCGATAACGGGGGTTGATGTAAGTCAATGGAAGTTGAAGGTTTCGACTAAATATTGTTATAACAATATGTGTGGAATAGTATCTATTACAAATGATGAAGATTTGTGGTCTTTTATAGATCCGTCGGTTGGGATTGAGTTTTTTGATTTGTTTGTTGAGTTAGATCCTGTAATTCAGAATGTTGAAATAAATACTTCAGTAGGACATGATTATTATCAGTATGCTGAGTTCCTTAGAGGAGGTATGGTTCCTGAACTATCTACATTTTCTAATTTCATTGAGCCTTTTTGTATTTTTTGTGATTGTGATTAACCCTTTATGTTATGTTCTTTAGTTTTCAACTTTTCATGATGGTGTATCCAAGTAGCAGCAAATCTATATCTATATATATATATATATATATATATATAAAAGCAAGAAAGTATTCCATAAAAGGAAAAATCCCGCCAAAAACCATTTGCCAAAAATAGCAAGTCATGTTGTGTAATTAATTAATGATTTGTGCAGCATTAAAGCATGACCTCTGCATTGATTATCGAAACTCTCAGATTTTACTTAATAATTTTGGCAATTTTCATTGGGAAAATAAAAAATAATTTGTATGATGTTGCATAGAAAGTGGTGGTCAAAGAATAATTATAAAATTAATTTAGTTTATTAATTATGGCAGTTGGTTTTCTTAGGCACCAAAAAATTTGTTTCAAATTTGAAATTGGCGACCGAAATAAAGGCATTTTTTAATTTGAAATTTTTCTGCAAAATAACTAAAATACACATTGGGCATGCAGTACCCTTTCTTGGACACCAAAAAAGTAGCAATCAAAGTGGGAACTTGGTCTGCTGCCTTTCTTGTGTAACGAAAAGGTTGCATTAAAAATGGGAATTTGGTCTTGCTCAAAAAAAAAATTGGGAATTTGGTCTGCCCAATAAATTAGTTTTTAATTGAATATAAATTTCATGAGAAGCTAAAATAGCAAGTCATGTTGTGTACTTAATTAATGATTTGTGCAGCATTAAAGCATGACCTCTGCATTGATTATCGAAACTCTCATATTTTACTTAATAATTTTGGCAATTTGCATTGGAAAAATAAAAATAATTTGTATGATGTTGCATAGAAAGTGATGGTCAAAATATAATTATAAAATTAATTTAGTTTATTAATTATGGCAGTTGGTTATCTTGGGCACCAAAAAATTTGTTTCAAATTTGAAATTGGGGACCGAAATAAAGGCATTTTTTAATTTGAAATTTTTCTACAAAATAACTAAAGTACACATTGGGCATGCAAGACTTTCTTGGACACCGAAAAATAGCAATCAAAGTGTGAACTTGGTCTCGCTTTGCCTTTCTTGGGTACCGAAAAAGGTTGCATTCAAAATGGGAATTTGGTCTTGTTAAAAAAAAAAAAAAAAAAAATGGGAATTTGGTCTCCCAATAAATTAGTTTTTAATTGAATATAAATTTCACGAGAAGCTAAATTAGCAAGTCATGTTGTGTACTTAATTAATGATTTGTGCAAAGATTAAAGCATGACCTCTGCATTGATTATCGAAACTCTCGATTTTACTTAATAATATTGGCAATTTGCATTGGAAAATTAAAAAATAATTTGTATGATGTTGCATAGAAAGTGGTGGTCAAAGAATAATTATAAAATTAATTTAGTTTATTAATTATGGCGGTTGGTTTTCTTGGGCACCAAAAATTTGTTTCAAATTTGAAATTGGGGACCAAATAAAGGCATTTTTTAATTTGAAATTTTTCTCGCAAAATAACTAAAGTACACATTGGGCATGCAAGACTTTCTTGGACACCGAAAAATAGCAATCAAAGTGTGAACTTGGTCCACCTTTCTTGGGTACCGAAAAGGTTGCATTCAAAATGGGAATTTGGTCTTGTTAAAAAAACAAAAAATGGGAATTTGTCCGCCCAATAAATTAGTTTTTAATTGAATATAAATTTCACGAGAAGCTAAATTAGCAAGTCATGTTGTGTACTTAATTAATGATTTGTGGCATTAAAGATTAAAGCATGACCTCATTGATTATCGAAACTCTCGATTTTACTTAATAATTTTGGCAATTTGCATTGAAAAAATAAAAAATAATTTGTATGATGTTGCATTGAAAGTGGTGGTCAAAGAATAATTATAAAATTAATTTAGTTTATTAGTTATGGCAGTTCGTTTTCTTGGGCACCAAAAAATTTGTTTCAAATTTGAAATTGGGGACCGAAATAAAGGTATTTTTTAATTTGAATTTTTTCTGCAAAATAACTAAAATACACATTGGGCATGCAGTACCCTTTCTTGGACACCAAAAAAGTAGCAATCAAAGTGGGAACTTGGTCTGCTGCCTTTCTTGTGTACCGAAAAGGTTGCATTAAAAATGGGAATTTGGTCTTGCTCAAAAAAAAAATTGGGAATTTGGTCTGCCCAATAAATTAGTTTTTAATTGAATATAAATTTCATGAGAAGCTAAAATAGCAAGTCATGTTGTGTACTTAATTAATGATTTGTGCAAAGATTAAAGCATGACCTCTGCATTGATTATCGAAACTCTCATATTTTACTTAATAATTTTGGCAATTTGCATTGGAAAAATAAAAATAATTTGTATGATGTTGCATAGAAAGTGATGGTCAAAATATAATTATAAAATTAATTTAGTTTATTAATTATGGCGGTTGGTTTTCTTAGGCACCAAAAATTTGTTTCAAATTTGAAATTGCGGCAAATAAATAAAGGCATTTTTAATTTGAAATTTTTCTCAAAATAACTAAAATACACATTGGGCATGCAGTACCCTTTCTTGGACACCAAAAAAGTAGCAATCAAAGTGGGAACTTGGTCTGCTGCCTTTCTTGTGTAACGAAAAGGTTGCATTAAAAATGGGAATTTGGTCTTGCTCAAAAAAAAAATTGGGAATTTGGTCTCGAATAAATTAGTTTTTAATTGAATATAAATTTCATGAGAAGCTAAAATAGCAAGTCATGTTGTGTACTTAATTAATGATTTGTGCAGCATTAAAGCATGACCTCTGCATTGATTATCGAAACTCTCATATTTTACTTAATAATTTTGGCAATTTGCATTGGAAAAATAAAAATAATTTGTATGATGTTGCATAGAAAGTGATGGTCAAAATATAATTATAAAATTAATTTAGTTTATTAATTATGGCAGTTGGTTATCTTGGGCACCAAAAAATTTGTTTCAAATTTGAAATTGGGGACCGAAATAAAGGCATTTTTTAATTTGAAATTTTTCTACAAAATAACTAAAGTACACATTGGGCATGCAGTACCCTTTCTTGGACACCGAAAAAATAGCAATCAAAGTGTGAACTTGGTCTGCTGCCTTTCTTGGGTACCGAAAAGGTTGCATTCAAAATGGGAATTTGGTCTTGTTAAAAAAAACAAAAAATGGGAATTTGGTCTGCCCAATAAATTAGTTTTTAATTGAATATAAATTTCACGAGAAGCTAAATTAGCAAGTCATGTTGTGTACTTAATTAATGATTTGTGCAGCATTAAAGCATGACCTCTGCATTGATTATCGAAACTCTCAGATTTTACTTAATAATATTGGCAATTTGCATTGGAAAATTAAAAACTAATTTGTATGATGTTGCATAGAAAGTGGTGGTCAAAGAATAATTATAAAATTAATTTAGTTTATTAATTATGGCAGTTGGTTTTCTTGGGCACCAAAAAATTTGTTTCAAATTTGAAATTGGGGACCGAAATAAAGGTATTTTTTAATTTGAAATTTTTCTGCAAAATAACTAAAGTACACATTGGGCATGCCGTATCCTTTCTTGGACACCGAAAAAGTAGCAATCAAAGTGTGAACTTGGTCTGCTGCCTTTTTTGGGTACCGAAAAGGTTGCATTCAAACTGGGAATTTGGTCTTGCTCAAAACAAAAATGGGAATTTGGTCTGCCCAATAAATTAGTTTTTAATTGAATATAAATTTCATGAGAAGCTAAAATAGCAAGTCATGTTGTGTACTTAATTAATGATTTGTGCAGCATTAAAGAATGACCTCTGCATTGATTATCGAAACTCTCAGATTTTACTTAATAATTTTGGCAATTTTCATTGGAAAATTAAAAAATAATTTGTATGATGTTGCATAGAAAGTGGTGGTCAAAGAATAATTGTAAAATTAATTTAGTTTATTAATTATGGCAGTTGGTTTTCTTGGGCACCAAAAAATTTGTTTCAAATTTGAAATTGGGGACCGAAATAAAGGTATTTTTTAATTTGAATTTTTTTTGCAAAATAACTAAAGTACACATTGGGCATCCGATACCCTTTCTTGGACACCGAAAAAGCAGCAATCAAAGTGTGAACTTGGTCTCGCCTTTCTTGGGTACCGAAAAGGTTGCATTCAAACTGGGAATTTGGTATTGCTCAAAAAAATTGGGAATTTGGTCTGCCCAATAAATTAGTTTTTAATTGAATATAAATTTCATGAGAAGCTAAATTAGCAAGTCATGTTGTGTACTTAATTAATGATTTGTGCAAAGCATTAAAGCATGACCTCTCGCATTGATTATCAAAACTCTCGTGATTTTACTTAATAATTTTGGCAATTTGCATTGAAAAAATAAAAAATAATTTGTATGATGTTGCATTGAAAGTGGTGGTCAAAGAATAATTATAAAATTAATTTAGTTTATTAGTTATGGCAGTTCGTTTTCTTGGGCACCAAAAATTTGTTTCAAATTTGAAATTGGGGACCGAAATAAAGGTATTTTTTAATTTGAATTTTTTCTGCAAAAATAACTAAAGTACACATTGGGCATTCGGTACTCTTTCTTGGACACCGAAAAAGTAGCAATCAAAGTGTGAACTTGGTCTGCTGCCTTTTTTGGGTACCGAAAAGGTTGCATTCAAACTGGGAATTTGGTCTTGCTCAAAACAAAAATGGGAATTTGGTCTGCCCAATAAATTAGTTTTTAATTGAATATAAATTTCAAGAGAAGCTAAAATACCAAGTCATGTTGTGTACTTAATTAATGATTTGTGCAGCATTAAAGCATGACCTCTGCATTGATTATCGAAACTCTCAGATTTTACTTAATAATTTTGGCAATTTGCATTGGAAAAATAAAAAATAATTTGTATGATGTTGCATAGAAAGTGGTGGTCAAAGAATAATTATAAAATTAATTTAGTTTATTAATTATGGCAGTTGGTTTTTTTGGGCACCAAAAAATTTGTTTCAAATTTGAAATTGAGGACCGAAATAAAGGCATTTTTTAATTTGAAAGTTTTTTGCAAAATAACTAAATTACACATTGGGCATGCAGTACCCTTTCTTGGACATCGAAAAAGTAGCAATCAAAGTGTGAACTTGGTCTGCTGCCTTTCTTGGGTAACGAAAAAGTTGCATTCAAAATGGGAATTTGGTCTTGCTCAAAAAAAAATGGGAATTTGGTCTGCCCAATAAATTAGTTTTTAATTGAATATAAATTTCATGAGAAGCTAAAATAGCAAGTCATGTTGTGTACTTAATTAATGATTTGTGCAGCATTAAAGCATGACCTCTGCATTGATTATCGAAACTCTCAGATTTTACTTAATAATTTTGGCAATTTGCATTGAAAAAATAAAAAATAATTTGTATGATGTTGCATAGAAAGTGGTGGTCAAAGAATAATTATAAAATTAATTTAGTTTATTAATTATGGCGTTGGTTTTCTTGGGCACCAAAAATTTGTTTCAAAATTGAAATTGGGGACCGAAATAAAGGCATTTTTAATTTGAAAGTTTTTGCAAAATAACTAAAGTACACATTGGGCATGCAAGACCCTTTCTTGGACACCGAAAAATAGCAATCAAAGTGTGAACTTGGTCTCACGCTGCCTTTCTTGGGTACCGAAAGGTTGCATTCAAAATGGGAATTTGGTCTTGTTAAAAAAAACAAAAAATGGGAATTTGGTCTGCCCAATAAATTAGTTTTTAATTGAATATAAATTTCACGAGAAGCTAAATTAGCAAGTCATGTTGTGTACTTAATTAATGATTTGTGCAGCATTAAAGCATGACCTCTGCATTGATTATCGAAACTCTCAGATTTTACTTAATAATATTGGCAATTTGAATTGGGAAATTAAAAATTAATTTGTATGATGTTGCATAGAAAGTGGTGGTCAAAGAATAATTATAAAATTAATTTAGTTTATTAATTATGGCAGTTGGTTTTCTTGGGCACCAAAAAATTTGTTTCAAATTTGAAATTGGGGACCGAAATAAAGGTATTCTTTAATTTGAATTTTTTCTGCAAAATAACTAAAGTACACATTGGGCATGCGGTACCCTTTCTTGGACACCGAAAAAGTAGCAATCAAAGTGTGAACTTGGTCTGCTGCCTTTCTTGGTTACCGAAAAGGTTGCATTCAAAATGGGAATTTGGTCTTGCTCAAAAAAAATGGGAATTTGGTCTGCCCAATAAATTAGTTTTTAATTGAATATAAATTTCATGAGAAGCTAAAATAGCAAGTCATGTTGTGTACTTAATTATTGATTTGTGCAGCATTAAAGCATGACCTCTGCATTGATTATCGAAACTCTCAGATTTTACTTAATAATTTTGGCAATTTGCATTGCAAAAATAAAAAATAATTTGTATGATGTTGCATAGAAAGTGGTGGTCAAAGAATAATTATAAAATTAATTTAGTTTATTAATTATGGCAGTTGGTTTTCTTGGGCACCAAAAAATTTGTTTAAAATTTGAAAATGGGGACCGAAATAAAGGCATTTTTTAATTTGAAAGTTTTTTGCAAAATAACTAAAGTACACATTGTGTCACGCCCCAAACGCGACGCGACAACGATCAATCACTTAAACAGAAATAATTCAATAGTCTAAACCAATGATACAAACTCCAAGTGAAATAGAGTCTAATGCAAAAATAAAATACACACAAGTACAAATTACATCTTAAGGTCCGACGGAATCCGAATACAACCCAATAGATTATCCGAATTTAACTTACACCAAAACAGAACAAAATGAAAAGTCTAACAACAATAAAAGTAAAAGGAGTGTCGCTCCACATCAACAACGATGGGAATTTAATCTGTGGTAGGTTCGACGTCTTCAACGTACTCTTCATCTAAAGGTTAGAAAACGAGGAGGGAGTGAGACAGAAATCTCAGTGGATGGGGTGATCGTGTGCAAGTGTGGCAATATATATAGTTAATGCGAGAAAACGGTTGTATGAAAACGCGTGAGGTATGATGCATGTTTTCATACATAGCCCACAAGCATCGTGATAAATATATATTAAGTAATATATTTATATAGTTTGAGAAATAGTTCGTGGTCACACAGGCACGATGATTCAAGCAGACAGGAGGATTGCGTACTGAAGTGTAGCGCCAATCCCATGCAAGACAATTAGTGGTTGCGTACTGAAGTGTAGCGCCAACCCATGCATTACAAGTAGCGGTTGCGTACTGAAGTGTAGCGCCAACCAAACGTTCCGTTCAACTCCGGAATCGTGTGGATCGACAATGATTCCTTCGTCTTCTTCCTGTAACTCCCGTTCATGATGGTCCAAGACCTGTCACCTTATTGCTCCATAGGCAAAGACAAAATCCACGTTGGAGCTAGCAAGGCTCGGATTCGTCATAATCATGATTATACCTCAAGTACTACGACCCGCTTCCCTTGGACAAACTCCGTCCCTCAGTTGCGGGATTAGGGCGATGATGGGCGAAGAGTGGAATAGCGGCCGAGCTGCCTTGTTCCATCCCCCCGACGTATCCATTCCGACAAGTGAGCTCGACACACCAAGTTGACTCGAGCGATAAATTAAGTACGTTCGGGTAGTCAACCAGGCAGTCGAGTATATTGATTCGGGAAGCAGTTCATAAAAGTTTTCGAAAATTTGCGTAAAGTAATTATGTCGTTGGTGGAGTTATTTGGATGAAGATGATTATCGGGAGGATAAGCAATCTTCGATATCTTGAAAGATTAGGTGGAACATAAGTCCGTTATAGATTCGAAATCGCAACACGAGAAAAGTCGCCGCGATTGGGTTTTAATCGGTCAAGACGATCCGATAAGTCAAGTAGTTTTTGAGAAAATAAAATATTTTAATTAATAATTAAAGTCAGAGGGTCCAGGGCTATTTTAGTAAATGAAAAATAATTTAAGTTAGGTCCTTGATAAAAAGAAAATTTATAATTAGCCCCGTTTTGTAAAACCAATACGTTTGGGGTTAAAAATTGAATAAATAAATATCCCGACCTTGAAAAATTATGAGGTCAGTTCCTAAAATCTCTAAATTGTTCAGAGATTCAGGTTTTTAAAGTTTTGAGGTCGAGTTTTTATAAAATTCTCACATTGGCCCCAAATTTGTTAAAATTGTCATTTCGGGCCTTAAGTTTAAAATAATCGGAACTCACAAACCGGGAGAGCTTTTAATGTGATTCCAGTTGGAAAATGTCACTAAGGTTAGTGGGATATTGGAACAAAAACAGTTTTAAAACGTCATAAGTATAGGTCCCTTAACTTTTGAAAATCTCATTTTTGTCCCATTTTGAAATAATTGCCTTTAAGGCTTTTAGGGTCCAATTGTTATGAAATTTGAACCTTGGGTCAAAAATATAATTATGTTATAGGTAAATTAGTATTTCCAGGTGCATGGGCTGCATAAGTCCTGGAAATTTCATTTGGGTCCTCAAGTTAAATCTTTTACAATTTGGTCCCTCAAGTTTTATAAAATTACTTTCCAAACTCTAAACACTTGGATTTTTGGAATACACTTAAAATATGTTATTTCCAGTCCCTTAAGAGTTAAAATTTCAAATTTTAAAATTAGGGTCTGGTACAGTTTCGAAATTTGCAAAATAGCCCTTAAACTTCTCAAATTTTACAATCTAGTCCTTGGGCTTTCAAGGGTTGATTTTATTTATCTAAAAACTCTTAAAACTTTATTAAAATATCAAAACATAATTTTTGAACCTGAGTTCAGTCCCAAAAATCGAAAATTACAGAGGGGTCCCTTAAATTTTATTTTTCTTGCAATTAAGTCCACCAACTTTCCATTTTTGCATTTTAAGTCCAAAAGTTGAAATTTAATCAATTATGCTCGACTTGTCCAGGTTATAAATCATTCAAAACATAGATTTCAAGAGTCATACACATACATATCCTTCTCATACAAAATTTCATCAAATATAACAATAAAATGTGCATGTATGCCCTATTTTTCGATAAATCACATTTTTGAGCAACACTTGAGAATTTTTCCAACTTGATACAAGAAAATAGCATGCAATACATAATATATATCTCAAGTGCTCAATAACAAAATACTACATGCATATTTTCAATTTAAAACACCTAGAAGTTGAAAGAATTTTTCCACCCACCTCGTAGTAGTTTCTCGGGTTGATCTAAAATGTGGTCTTCTTCCTTGAATCAACTTCTTGACTAAAACTCTTGAAGATCAGCCCCTAAATGGTATCCAAACCATATTTTGGTGTTAAAATTAAAGTCTCAAGTCTAAAGAAAATATACTAGTACCAAAGGGTTACTACTCACCTTAATATCTTCAAGTAGTCTCAAAATGGAAATTTTCCTTCAAGCCTCTAACCTCCACTTGAGATGATGTAGGTCAGCCCCTAAACTCCAAAAATTTATATTCTTGAGTCAAAAATTAATTCTTCATGTTGTCAAGAGAAAAATACTAAAACCATAATTTTCTCACCTTAATAATATGTAATCTTGAATTTCCTCTTCAAGCTTGTAGTCAAATCTAGGTCTCTAATTCTTCAAGAATTTTCTCTAGGAGTACCTCAACAAGAAGGATTCAACATCATTAGATGGTGAAGGTATAAGGTTGAGGATTGGAGAAGAAAAATAGAGTTGGGAGAAATGAAGACATTCTTACCTTATGCTTGAAGAATTTGATCCTTTAGAGAGGAAAATGGAAGCAAGTCTTGTGTTTTTATGATAATTATGAAATGAATAATATTGGTAGATAAAGAAAAAAAATAACAAAAATGATTGATTCCCCTAAGACAAGGAGCCAAAAGTTGGAGGGAATAATAATCATGGTGTTGGTATTTTTATTTATTAGAATTTGGTGGAAAGAAAAGTTTGTCCATCCTTTAAGCATGTGACCAAAAGTTGAGAAAAAATATATATATATATATGTAAATATATATATATATACATATATAATTGTAGGTCTTGAAAAGAATATGAAACAACCTCCCCATTTATGGTAATTTTCGAAATTTTTTTAAAAATATAAAAAAAATATTTTTTTTTTTTTTAAAAAAAAATTGATTGGGATGAATTATAGAATAAGATGAAATATTAGGATAAGGATTGGAATGTACTCCTAAATTGTTGGAGGTCTAATATTCCTAAAGTAGTAGTCATTCGATCAAGTATTAATACTAGAGGAAGAATATAAAATTGCTAAGCTCTAAAAATGCGAAATGCGTAATTGACGTGGGAAGAAATAAATAAAAATAGAGTCGAGTTTCATTAATAATAGGTTTGTGATACATAGCCGAATAAATAATCACTACATAACACCGAATCTCACGTTAAAATTCGGGGTCTCACATTCACCCTCTTAAAAGAATTTGGTCCCCAAATTCTCTTTAGAACAATTCTGGATATTGATTCCTCATGTCTTCTTCCATCTCCCACGTTGCGTCTTCGTCTCGGTTGTGATTCCGCCATACAACTTTAACCATTGGAATCTCTCTATTACGCAACTGACGTACCTGCTGGTCAATGATTCTCGATTGGTTTCTGGTGTAAGATAAATTTTCAATTAGAGGAGGAGCATCACGAGTGATGATGTGCTCGTGGATCCGTTGATACCTTTTCAATCTCGATACATGGAATACATCGTGCATTCCCGCGTCTTCGTGCCGGAACTCAAGTCGGTAGGCTAACTTCCCGATCCTCTCAAAATCTTGTAAGGTCCAACATATCTCGGACTCAACTTGCCTCCTTTCTTTGGATTGATCAATCCTTTCCGTGGAGACATCGAGGAATACTTCATCTCCGGCTTCAAATTCCAAGTCCTTTCTCCTCTTGTCTCGCATAACTCTTTTGGCGGCTCCGAGTCTGTGCGGATCCGTTCCTTAATCAACTTGACCTTCTCCATGGCCTCCCGAACTAAGTCGACCTTTGGAATCGAGGGCGACTTTCTTTTCGTTTCTCTTTTGGAGTCCATTGGTCATCAATCTCCCGAGTGTAGTGGAGATCTACACTTTCGCCCGTACAAGGCTTCGTGAGGGTGCCATCCCAATTGTGGCCGATAGCTGTTATTATAGGCGAACTCGGCCAATGGTAAGTACGAATCCCAACTTCCTTGAAGTCAACGTGCATGCTCGCAGATGTCTTCCAGGGTTTGAATTGTTCGCTCAGGCTCGCCATCGGTTTGTGGATGTCTTCTTTGTCTTTGAAACTTAGTGAGGTACCCAATTCCTCATGTAAGCATTTCCGAATGCGGAGACAAATCTCGGGTCTCATCGACACTATATCGACCGGCACTCCATGCGGTCGAATGATCTCTGGATATAAATTTGCGCAAGTTTACGCAAGCAAGTCGGTTTTTTCTTCATGGGTAGGAAGTGTGCAGATTTCGTGAGTCGGTCTCGACTACCCATATAAAGATCATCGCCTCGTCTAGTCCTCAGTCAGATCCGTCACGAAGTCCATCGTTATGTGTTCCCATTTCCACTCGAATTCTCAACGGTTGTAATAAACCGGATGGTCGTTGGTGTTCGACTTTTACTCGTTGACAAGTCAAGCATCTCGCAACGAACTCGCTGCCAGTTCTTCATGTTTGCCCACCGAATCTTTGTTTCAAGTCCTTATACATCTTGTTTCCTCCGGATGTATAGTGTATTTCGAACGGTGTGCTTCGAGAGGATTCTGTTCCTAAGTTGCTCATCACTCGGTACACAAATTCTATTCCAAAATCGATGATCCCATCTTCCCGTGCCGAGAATTCTCGATCTCTCTCCTTTGAGTATCTTCTCTTTTAGTTTTTGAAGTTGTACGTCAATCCCCGTGTTACTTTGATCTCGTTCGAGATCGGGTTTAAGCGAGATATTAGCACATGAAATTCGATCGGTTCTCGTCGGATTCCAAGTGCTCAATTCTTCTAATGTTCTCCACTCTCGAATCATTAGTCTAGCTAAACTCGCCTTTCTGCTTAAGGCGTCAGCTACTACGTTAGCTTTCCCGGGATGGTATTGAATATCAAAGTGATAATCTTCTATTAACTCCATCCATCTCCGTTGCCTCAAATTGAGTTCCTTCTGAGAGAATAGATACTTTAGGCTCTTATGATCTATGTGTAAACCGTGAATGTTGCTCCATAGAGGTAGTGCCTCCATTTCTTTAACGCGAACACTATTGCTGCCAATTCCAAGTCATGCGTTGGGTAATTGGCTTCATACGGCTTGAGTTTTCGTGATGCGTAAGCAATGACCTTTCCTTCTTGCATGAGTCGCTCCTAGTCCTTCCTTTGATGCGTCACTTGTAGAGCGACAAAGTTTTCTTCCCTTTGGAAGGGCTAAGACTGGAGCCGTAGTAAGTCGTTTCTTCGACTCTTGGAAACTAGCCTCACACTTTTCATTCCACTCAAACTTGACTTGCTTCCAGGTTAGTCGAGTGAGTGGTCCGCTATCTTGGAGAAATCTTGGATAAATCTTCGATAATATCCAGCTAGTCCTAAGAAACTTCTAATCTCTCACATCTGCACTCGGGTTGTTTCCATTCAACCACCTGTCTGCGTACTTTCGAGGATCTACGGCGATCCCAAAGGTCGGATACTATGTGTCCCAAGAATGCGACTTCACTAAGCCAAAATTCGCACTTGCTTTGAATTTGGCATACGACTTTGTGCTCTCGTAGTGTCTCTAAAACAATTTTCGGATGACGCTCATGCTCCTCTTTAGACTTGGAGTATACGAGTATGTCATCAATGAATATCACTACGAATTGATCCAAATAAGGTTGAAAGACTCGATGCATTAGATCCATAAACGCTGGCTGTGCGTTTGTCGATCGAAAGGCATCACTACAAACTCGTAGTGTCCATATCCGGTCCAAATGCTTTGTTTTGGAAACGCCCTCTTCACGGATCTTTAACGATAATATCCTTGTTGTAAATCAAACTTCGAGTACATCGTCGCTCCTTGAAGTTGATCAAACAGATTCGTCTATCCTCGGGAGGGGATATTTGTTCTTGATGGTCACGCCTGTTAAGTCCGCGATAGTCTATACACACGTCTTAATGTGCCATCTTTCTTTTTGACAAACAAGATCGGGTGCTCCCCACGAGACGTGCTCGGTCGGATAAATCCCACATCCATCGGCTTTTGCAATTGAGTCTTCAACTCTTGCAACTCAACAGAGCCATTCTATACGGCGTTCGCGATCGGGCGGTTCCTCGGTAATACCGATGGTGAACTCAACTTCCCTATCCGGAGGGGGCAGTGGTGAGTTCTTGTGGAAATACATCTATATATTCCGATACTATAGGTACTTGATTAATTTGTGTCTCAACCTTAGGTTTGTTAATTACAAACGCCAAGTACCCTTGTGCCCCTCTAGTGATCGCCTTTCCCGCTTTCATTGCTTTGAAATGATTGGGGCAATCTTAACCGTGCCCTTCCCGAAATTTCCACTTCGGGCTTACCGGGTTCACATAGTTTAATGGACTTGCGATGGCAGTCCATTTGTGCATGGTGTGCGACAAACTTGATTCATTCCCAATATAATGTCGTATTCGGATATAGGTAGCAAGATCAAATCGGCGGAAAGTTTATCTCATCAATCTTAACTTCGCATGCACTATAGATAATATCTTTTATCCGGCTTGCACCCATAGGAGTGGACACTTCTAAACCTATAGCATATGTTCCATGCATGCATGCGGCTTGTGTACAAAATGTGGTGCGACAAATGAATGCGTTGATCCAGGGTCAAATAGTACTTTAGCGTAGTGGCTAGATACTAGAAGCGTACCTTCCACCACGCCCATTGCCTCCGGAGCCTCATGTCCGGCTAGTGCAAATGCTCAAGCGGGCATCCTTGCCCGATTCCCCTGGCCGTTACCGGCTTTGGCGGTTGCACTTGTTTCGTGCGATCCTCGTACTTGGGCGATCCTTCACCGGTCTCTTTAGCCGGTCACCGCCACATAGCAAGCATTTCCCTGTTTGCGCCAACAATCATTGACAAGATATGTCCCATTTTTTGGCAATGTGCACATCTCGGGCCGATTTTTCTGTGATCGGTCCTTTTCCTTTATCCGTCTTATTGATGGTCCCTTCAAAACTTATCGCCGCTTAGATGGCTGTCCCACGGTATGCCTCTTGAGATCGTTTGATGGCCTACTCTGCTGAATCTGTCCCAATACGGTTCGATCCCGACTGATGCGGAGAGTGCCTTTCATCATGACGGAGTAGGTTGTCATTTCAACAAAAACTGCTTTTGAAGTTCTAGCTTGATCCGTGTGAACTTATATAATTTGTCCTCTTACTCAGATTGTCCCCAGAGCGTATTTGGACAATCGATGAAACTCGTTCTCGTATTGGGCCACGACATGTTCCCTGTCTCAACTTATGGAATTCATCCCGTGCCTCCTTCACGACTTGGGGTATGTATTGCTCATTGAATTCACCAGAAATTTTCCCATGTCCTATCTATTTGATCCTGTTCCCACTTTCTCTCAACCGCTCTCCACCAATCTCGGCAAATGATTCTAGTCGAACACGGCGAGCGTAACCTTTTGTTCCCCCGAGTATTGGAGAGCATTGAAGATATTCTCTATTTTCTCGATCCATTCTTCTCGCTTTCATGTCATCCGGTTCCCCTAAGAAAGTCGGGGGTCGAATCGTAGAAACCGCTCCAAGGTACGGTCATTCGTCTCTCGAAAGCGGAGTTCATGGTTAGGGCCGACGAGGCTCTGCTTGTTGCCTCATAAAAACCAATATCTTTGCAAGGCTATTGCGGTTAGGTTATCTCCTGTGATTGGCGGATGAGGTGGTGGTAGTTCGGGAGGGTACCGTTCCCGGGTGCGTCCACATACCTACGGGAACACGGCGGGGTCTCCCTCGTCCACGGTTTCGGCCATGTATCGTAGTTTAGCTACAATTGAGAAAGGAATGATTTCAATAAGTACTTGCATATAACAAGTTATATCACAACAACAATACACAAGACATAGAATAAGTAGAAAAAGTATATTCATTGATGTGAAATTTGAATACACCCGAATGAGTTCATACAACAGAATATAAAATCGAAGATAAACTAGAGTCGAGGATACAACTTGATTAAGGTACAAATCGAAAACAAAATACAACAGATGGAATTAAGCATCGGCTAAAATCTAGCATATAAGTTATCTACTCGGTGAGGTCGCCGTCATCATCACTAGCGGCCTCGTCCATAATCGGATCTGATCGGTGAGGTACCACCTCATTAGGCCGATCGGCTAAATCTGGCCACTGCTCTAGTCCCGGAGCATCATCGAGTGGGGCGGCTTCAAGCGCCTCGGGCTCTTCATCTTCCATTGGATCCTCATCGGGATCCTCTTCAGGATCTTCTTCAGGATCCTCCTCGGGATCCTCTTCATTATCGGCCTCAAGTCGGGCATGGGTTCCGCCTCGGGTGGTGGCACGGTGGCGCATTAGCTGCTAAGGCGGCCTCCAAAGCAAAGATCCCACCGAGTTAAGGCATGTGTGAGGTCCTCGATCACCTGCATTTGTTTGATGATAGTATCTTCGAGACGATCGATGGTGGCTCTCGACATGTATGCGTCCCTTTCCCACTTTCCGCGGCCTTCCTTGGCGCGTTCCATCTTCGTGCGAGTAATTTCCAAGTGTTCCTGGATTGACTGGATTTGATCCTCGCGAGCACGGATGGTATCCTCGCGATCCTTAGCAAGGAGGGTAAGATTGTTCTTCTCCTCTTGGCTCTTTGCCAGGAGGTGTGTCAGTTCTTGGTTGCGGCGGCGTTCTTCTGCCAATTCTGAGATAGCTCGAAGGTATTCCTGGTGCCAGTGGTTCGTGTATGCCCGGAAGTAATCACGTTCGCGCGGGCCTCAATAATTCCCACCAGATAGGTGGCGTCGGCTCCATCCTGAACAAGCCAAACTAAGAAGGATCAGTCGAAGTAAGAAAAGATAGGGAAGAACAAGGAAAGAATAACTAAGGAAAGTCAGTCAAAAGTCAGCTAAGTCAAATCAAGTATGACTATGGATTCTCCAAGTATAAATTTTAGCTTAACCTAAACATCAATAATATGGTTCTATGCCATTTTTGAAATCGATTTCACAACTTAATTAGTCAAGTCACGGTACTACCCAACACACTGTCAGGGTCCTATCCTGGGTCAGCTCGGTGTAAGTTTCCATCTTACTAGCCGAGCTCGATACCATAACCTGCACGCCCCAAACGCGACGCGACAACGATCAATCACTTAAATGAAATAATTCAATAGTCTAAACCAATGATACAAACTCCAAGTGAAATAGAGTCTAATGCGGCGAATAAAATACACACAAGTACAAATTACATCTTAAGGTCCGACGGAATCCGAATACAACCCAATAGATTATCCGAATTTAACTTACAGTCAAAATGAACAAAATGAAAAGTCTAACAACAATAAAAGTAAAAGGAGTGTCGCTCCACATCAACAAAAGAGGGGAATTTAATCTGTGGTAGGTTCGCGTCTTCAACGTACTCTTCATCTAAAGGTTAGAAAACAGGAGGGAGTGAGACAGAAATCTCAGTGGATGGGGTGATCGTGTGCAAGTGTGGCAATATATATAGTTAATGCGAGAAAACGGTTGTATGAAAACGCGTGAGGTATGATGCATGTTTTCATACATAGCCCACAAGCATCGTGATAAATATATATTAAGTAATATATTTATATAGTTTGAGAAATAGTTCGTGGTCACACAGGCACGATGATTCAAGCAGACATGAGGATTGCGTACTGAAGTGTAGCGCCAATCCCATGCAAGACAATTAGTGGTTGCGTACTGAAGTGTAGCGCCAACCCATGCATTACAAGTAGCGGTTGCGTACTGAAGTGTAGCGCCAACCAAACGTTCCGTTCAACTCCGGAATCGTGTGGATCAGACAGCGATTCCTTCGTTCTTCCTTGTAACTCCCGTTCATGATGGTCCAAGACTGTCACCTTATTGCTCCATAGGCAAAGACAAAATCCACGTTGGAGCTAGCAAGGCTCGGATTCGTCATAATCATGATTATACCTCAAGTACTACGACCCGCTTCCCTTGGACAAACTTCGTCCCTCAGTTGCGGGATTAAGACGATGGGGCCGGAAGAGTGGAATAGCAGCCGAGCTGCCCGGTTCCATCCCCCGACGTATCCATTCCGACGTGAGCTCGACACACCAAGTTGACTCAGCAAGAAATTAAGTACACGTTCAGGTAGTCAACCAGGCAGTCGAGTATATTGATTCGGGAAGCAGTTCATAAAAGTTTTCGAAAATTTGCGTAAAGTAATTATGTCGTTGGTGGAGTTATTTGGATGAAGATGATTATCGGGAGGATAAGCAATCTTCGATATCTTGAAAGATTAGGTGGAACATAAGTCCGTTATAGATTCAAATCGCAACACGAGAAAGTCGCCCCGCGATTGGGTTTTAATCGGTCAAGACGATCCGATAAGTCAAGTAGTTTTTGAGAAAATAAAATATTTTAATTAATAATTAAAGTCAGAGGGTCCAGGGCTATTTTAGTAAATGAAAAATAATTTAAGTTAGGTCCTTGATAAAAAGAAAAATTTATAATTAGCCCCGTTTTGTAAAAACCAATACTTTTGGGGTTAAAAATTGAATAAATAAATATCCCGACCTTGAAAAATTATGAGGTCAGTTCCTAAAATCTCTAAATTGTTCAGAGATTCAGGTTTTTAAAGTTTTGAGGTTGAGTTTTTATAAAATTCTCACATTGGCCCCAAATTTGTTAAAATTGTCATTTCGGGCCTTAAGTTTAAAATAATCGGAACTCACAAACCGGGAGAGCTTTTAATGTGATTCCAGTTGGAAAATGTCACTAAGGTTAGTGGGATATTGGAACAAAAACAGTTTTAAAACGTCATAAGTATAGGTCCCTTAACTTTTGAAAATCTCATTTTTGTCCCATTTTGAAATAATTGCCTTTAAGGCTTTTAGGGGTCCAATTGTTATGAAATTTGAACCTTGGGTCCAAAATATAATTATGTTATAGGTAAATTAGTATTTCCAGGTGCATGGGCTGCATAAGTCCTGGAAATTTCATTTGGGTCCTCAAGTTAAATCTTTTACAATTTGGTCCCTCAAGTTTTATAAAATTACTTTCCAAACTCTAAACACTTGGATTTTTGGAATACACTTAAAATATGTTATTTCCAGTCCCTTAAGAGTTAAAATTTCAAATTTTAAAATTAGGGTCTGGTACAGTTTCGAAATTTGCAAAATAGCCCTTAAACTTCTCAAATTTTACAATCTAGTCCTTGGGCTTTCAAGGGTTGATTTTATTTATCTAAAAACTCTTAAAACTTTATTAAAATATCAAAACATAATTTTTGAACCTGAGTTCAGTCCCAAAAATCGAAAATTACAGAGGGGTCCCTTAAATTTTATTTTTCTTGCAATTAAGTCCACCAACTTTCCATTTTTGCATTTTAAGTCCAAAAGTTGAAATTTAATCAATTATGCTCGACTTGTCCAGGTTATAAATCATTCAAAACATAGATTTCAAGAGTCATACACATACATATCCTTCTCATACAAAATTTCATCAAATATAACAATAAAATGTGCATGTATGCCCTATTTTTCGATAAATCACATTTTTGAGCAACACTTGAGAATTTTTCCAACTTGATACAAGAAAATAGCATGCAATACATAATATATATCTCAAGTGCTCAATAACAAAATACTACATGCATATTTTCAATTTAAAACACCTAGAAGTTGAAAGAATTTTTCCACCCACCTCGTAGTAGTTTCTCGGGTTGATCTAAAATGTGGTCTTCTTCCTTGAATCAACTTCTTGACTAAAACTCTTGAAGATCAGCCCCTAAATGGTATCCAAACCATATTTTGGTGTTAAAATTAAAGTCTCAAGTCTAAAGAAAATATACTAGTACCAAAGGGTTACTACTCACCTTAATATCTTCAAGTAGTCTCAAAAATGGAAATTTTCCTTCAAGCCTCTAACCTCCACTTGAGATGATGTAGGTCAGCCCCTAAACTCCAAAAATTTATATTCTTGAGTCAAAAATTAATTCTTCATGTTGTCAAGAGAAAAATACTAAAACCATAATTTTCTCACCTTAATAATATGTAATCTTGAATTTCCTCTTCAAGCTTGTAGTCAAATCTAGGTCTCTAATTCTTCAAGAATTTTCTCTAGGAGTACCTCAACAAGAAGGATTCAACATCATTAGATGGTGAAGGTATAAGGTTGAGGATTGGAGAAGAAAAATAGAGTTGGGAGAAATGAAGACATTCTTACCTTATGCTTGAAGAATTTGATCCTTTAGAGAGGAAAATGGAAGCAAGTCTTGTGTTTTTATGATAATTATGAAATGAATAATATTGGTAGATAAAGAAAAAAAATAACAAAAATGATTGATTCCCCTAAGACAAGGAGCCAAAAGTTGGAGGGAATAATAATCATGGTGTTGGTATTTTTATTTATTAGAATTTGGTGGAAAGAAAAGTTTGTCCATCCTTTAAGCATGTGACCAAAAGTTGAGAAAAAATAAATATATATATGTAAATATATATATATGTAAATATATATATATATATACATATATAATTGTAGGTCTTGAAAAGAATATGAAACAACCTCCCCATTTATGGTAATTTTCGAATTTTTTTTTAAAAATATAAAAAAAAATATTTTTTTTTTTAAAAAAAAAAATTTGATTGGGATGAATTATAGAATAAGATGAAATATTAGGATAAGGATTGGAATGTACTCCTAAATTGTTGGAGGTCTAATATTCCTAAAGTAGTAGTCATTCGATCAAGTATTAATACTAGAGGAAGAATATAAAATTGCTAAGCTCTAAAAATGCGAAATGTGTAATTGACGTGGGAAGAAATAAATAAAAATAGAGTCGAGTTTCATTAATAATAGGTTTGTGATACATAGCCGAATAAATAATCACTACATAACACCGAATCTCACGTTAAAATTCGGGGTCTCACACATTGGGCATGCAATACCCTTTCTTGGACACCAAAAAAGTAGCAATCAAAGTGTGAACTTGGTCTGCTGCCTTTCTTGGGTACCGAAAAGGTTGCATTCAAAATGGGAATTTGGTCTTGCTCAAAACAAAAATGGGAATTTGGTCTCCCAATAAATTAGTTTTTAATTGAATATAAATTTCACGAGAAGCTAAATTAGCAAGTCATGTTGTGTACTTAATTAATGATTTGTGCAGCATTAAAGCATGACATCTGCATTGATTATCGAAACTCTCAGATTTTACTTAATAATTTTGGCAATTTGCATTGGAAAATTAAAAAATAATTTGTATAATGTTGCGTAGAAAGTGGTGGTCAAAGAATAATTATAAAATTAATTTCGTTTATTAATTATGGCAGTTGGTTTTCTTGGGCACCAAAAAATTTGTTTCAAATTTGAAATTGGGGACCGAAATAAAGGTATTTTTTAATTTGAATTTTTTCTGCAAAATAACTAAAGTACACATTGGGCATGCGGTACCCTTTCTTGGACACCGAAAAAGTAGCAATCAAAGTGTGAACTTGGTCTGCTGCCTTTCTTGGGTACCGAAAAGGTTGCATTCAAACCGGGAATTTGGTCTGCTCAATAAATTAGTTTTTAATTGAATATAAATTTCATGAGAAGCTAAATTAGCAAGTCATGTTGTGTACTTAATTAATGATTTGTGCAGCATTAAAGCATGACCTCTACATTGATTATCGAAACTCTCAGATTTTACTTAATAGTTTTGGCAATTTGCATTGGAAAATTAAAAAATAATTTGTATGATGTTGCATAGAAAGTGGTGGTCAAAGAATAATTATAAAATTAATTTAGTTTATTAATTATGGCAGTTGGTTTTCTTGGGCACCAAAAAATTTGTTTAAAATTTGAAAATGGGTACCGAAATAAAGGCATTTTTTAATTTGAAAGTTTTTTGCAAAATAACTAAAGTACACATTGGGCATGCAGTACCCTTTCTTGGGCACCAAAAAAGTAGCAATCAAAGTGTGAATTTGGTCTGCTGCCTTTCTTGGGTACCAAAAAGGTTACATTCAAAATGGGAATTTGGTCTTGCTCAAAACAAAAATGGGAATTTGGTCTGCCCAATAAATTAGTTTTTAATTGAATATAAATTTCACGAGAAGCTAAATTAGCAAGTCATGTTGTGTACTTAATTAATGATTTGTGCAGCATTAAAGCATGACCTCTGCATTGATTATCGAAACTCTCAGATTTTACTTAATAATTTTGGCAATTTGCATAGGAAAATTAAAAAATAATTTGTATAATGTTGCGTAGAAAGTGGTGGTCAAAGAATAATTATAAAATTAATTTAGTTTATTAATTATGGCAGTTGGTTTTCTTGGGCACCAAAACATTTGTTTCAAATTTGAAATTGGGGACCGAAATAAAGGTATTTTTTAATTTGAATTTTTTCTGCAAAATAACTAAAGTACACATTGGGCATGCGGTACCCTTTCTTGTACACCGAAAAAGTAGCAATCAAAGTTTGAACTTGGTCTGCTGCCTTTCTTGGGTACCGAAAAGGTTACATTCAAAATGGGAATTTGGTCTTGCTCAAAACAAAAATGGGAATTTGGTCTGCCCAATAAATTAGTTTTTAATTGATTATAACTTTCATGAGAAGCTAAAATAGCAAGTCATGTTGTGTACTTAATTAATGATTTGTGCAGCATTAAAGCATGACCTCTGCATTGATTATCGAAACTCTCAGATTTTATTTAATAATTTTGGCAATTTTCATTGGGAAATTAAAAAATAATTTGTATGATGTTGCATAGAAAGTGGTGGTCAAAGAATAATTATAAAATTAATTTAGTTTATTAATTATGGCAGTTGGTTTTCTTGGGCACCAAAAAATATGTTTCAAATTTGAAATTGGAGACCGAAATAAAGGTATTTTTTAATTTGAAATTTTTCTGCAAAATAACTAGGGTACACATTGGGCATGCGGTACCCTTTCTTGGACACCGAAAAAGTAGCAATCAAAGTGTGAATTTGGTCTGCTGCCTTTCTTGGGTACCGAAAAGGTTGCATTCAAAATGGGAATTTGGTCTTGCACAAAAAAAATGGGAATTTAGTCTGCCCAATAAATTAGTTTTTAATTGAATATAAATTTCATGAGAAGCTAAAATAGCAAGTCATGTTGTGTACTTAATTAATGATTTATGCAGCATTAAAGCATGACATCTGCATTGATTATCGAACTCTCAGATTTTACTTAATAATTTTGGCAATTTGAATTGGAAAATTAAAAAATAATTTGTATAATGTTGCGTAGAAAGTGGTGGTCAAAGAATAATTATAAAATTAATTTCGTTTATTAATTATGGCAGTTGGTTTTCTTGGGCACCAGAAAATTTGTTTCAAATTTGAAATTGGGGACCGAAATAAAGGTATTTTTTAATTTGAATTTTTTCTGCAAAATAACTAAAGTACACATTGGGCATTCGGTACCCTTTCTTGGACACCGAAAAAGTAGCAATCAAAGTGTGAACTTGGTCTGCTGCCTTTCTTGGGTACCGAAAAGGTTGCATTCAAACCGGGAATTTGGTCTTGCTAAAAAAAAATGGGAATTTGGTCTGCTCAATAAATTAGTTTTTAATTGAATATAAATTTCATGAGAAGCTAAATTAGCAAGTCATGTTGTGTACTTAATTAATGATTTGTGCAGCATTAAAGCATGACCTCTACATTGATTATCGAAACTCTCAGATTTTACTTAATAATTTTGGCAATTTGCATTGGAAAAAAAAAAATAATTTGTATGATGTTGCATAGAAAGTGGTGGTCAAAGAATAATTATAAAATTAATTTAGTTTATTAATTATGGCAGTTGGTTTTCTTGGGCACCAAAAAATTTGTTTCAAATTTGAAATTGGGGACTGAAATAAAGGCATTTTTTAATTTGAAATTATTTTGCAAAATAACTAAAGTACACATTGGGCATGCAAGACCCTTTCTTGGACACCAAAAAAGTAGCAATCAAAGTGTGAACTTGGTCTGCTGCCTTTCTTGGGTACCGAAAAGGTTACATTCAAAATGGGAATTTGGTCTTGCTCAAAACAAAAATGGGAATTTAGTCTGCCCAATAAATTAGTTTTTAATTGAATATAAATTTCACGAGAAGCTAAATTAGCAAGTCATGTTGTGTACTTAATTAATGATTTGTGCAGCATTAAAGCATGACATCTGCATTGATTATCGAAACTCTCAGATTTTACTTAATAATTTTGGCAATTTGCATTGGAAAATTAAAAAATAATTTGTATGATGTTGCATAGAAAGTGGTGGTCAAAGAATAATTATAAAATTAATTTAGTTTATTAATTATGACATTGGTTTTTTCTTGGGCACCAAAAATTTGTTTAAAATTTGAAATGGGGACCGAAATAAAGGCATTTTTTAATTTGAAAGTTTTTTGCAAAATAACTAAAGTACACATTGGACATGCAGTACCCTTTCTTGGGCACCAAAAAAGTAGCAATCAAAGTGTGAATTTGGTCTGCTGCCTTTCTTGGGTACCAAAAAGGTTACATTCAAAATGGGAATTTGGTCTTGCTCAAAAAAAAATGGGAATGTGGTTTGCCCAATAAATTAGTTTTTAATTGAATATAAATTTCATGAGAGAAGCTAAATTAGCAAGTCATGTTGTGTACTTAATTAATGATTTGTGCGGTCATGTTGTGTACATTAAAGCATGACCTCTGCATTGATTATCGAAACTCTCAGATTTTACTTAATAATTTTGGCAATTTGCATTGGAAAATTAAAAAATAATTTGTATAATGTTGCGTAGAAAGTGGTGGTCAAAGAATAATTATAAAATTAATTTCGTTTATTAATTATGGCGTTGGTTTTCTTGGGCACCAAAAATTTGTTTCAAATTTGAAATTGGGGACCGAAATAAAAGTATTTTTTAATTTGAATTTTTTCTGCAAAATAACTAAAGTACACATTGGGCATGCGGTACCCTTTCTTGTACACCGAAAAAGTAGCAATCAAAGTGTGAACTTGGTCTGCTGCCTTTCTTGGGTACCGAAAAAGTTACATTCAAAATGGGAATTTGGTCTTGCTCAAAAAAAAATGGGAATTTAGTCTTCCCAATAAATTAGTTTTTAATTGATTATAAATTTCATGAGAAGCTAAAATAGCAAGTCATGTTGTGTACTTAATTAATGATTTGTGCAGCATTAAAGCATGACCTCTGCATTGATTATCGAAACTCTCATTTTTACTTAATAATTTTGGCAATTTGCATTGAAAAAATAAAAAATAATTTGTATGATGTTGCATAGAAAGTGGTGGTCAAAGAATAATTATAAAATTAATTTAGTTTATTAATTATGGCGTTGGTTTTCTTGGGCACCAAAAATTTGTTTCAAATTTGAAATTGGGGACCTAAATAAAAGCATTTTTAATTTGAAAGTTTTTTGCAAAATAACTAAAGTACACGTGGGCATGCAGACCCTTTCTTGGACACCGAAAAAGTAGCAATCAAAGTTTGAACTTGGTCTGCCTTTCTTGGGTACCGAAAAAGGTTGCATTCAAAATGGGAATTTGGTCTTGCTCAAAAAAAAAAATGGGAATTTAGTCTTCCCAATAAATTAGTTTTTAATTGATTATAAATTTCATGAGAAGCTAAAATAGCAAGTCATGTTGTGTACTTAATTAATGATTTGTGCAAAGATTAAAAAGCATGACCTCTGCATTGATTATCGAAACTCTCAGATTTTATTTAATAATTTTGGCAATTTTCATTGGGAAATTAAAAAGTAATTTGTATGATGTTGCATAGAAAGTGGTGGTCAAAGAATAATTATAAAATTAATTTAGTTTATTAATTATGGCAGTTGGTTTTCTTGGGCACCAAAAAATATGTTTCAAATTTGAAATTGGAGACCGAAATAAAGGTATTTTTTAATTTGAAATTTTTCTGCAAAATAACTAGGGTACACATTGGGCATGCGGTACCCTTTCTTGGACACCGAAAAAGTAGCAATAAAAGTGTAAATTTGGTCTGCTGCCTTTCTTGGGTACCGAAAAGGTTGCATTCAAAATGGGAATTTGGTCTTGCACAAAAAAAAATGGGAATTTAGTCTGCCCAATAAATTAGTTTTTAATTGAATATAAATTTCATGAGAAGCTAAAATAGCAAGTCATGTTGTGTACTTAATTAATGATTTGTGCAGCATTAAAGCATGACATCTGCATTGATTATCGAAACTCTCAGATTTTACTTAATAATTTTGGCAATTTGCATTGGAAAATTAAAAAATAATTTGTATAATGTTGCGTAGAAAGTGGTGGTCAAAGAATAATTATAAAATTAATTTAGTTTATTAATTATGGCGGTTGGTTTTCTTGGGCACCAAAAATTTGTTTCAAATTTGAAATTGGAGACCGAAATAAAGGTATTTTTTAATTTGAATTTTTTCTGCAAAATAACTAAAGTACACATTGGGCATTCGGTACCCTTTCTTGGACACCGAAAAAGTAGCAATCAAAGTGTGAACTTGGTCTCTTTGCTTTTCTTGGAGTACTTAAAAGGTTGCATTCAAAATGGGAATTTGGTCTTGCTAAAAAAAATGGGAATTTGTCTTCCCAATAAATTAGTTTTTAATTGAATATAAATTTCATGAGAAGCTAAATTAGCAAGTCATGTTGTGTACTTAATTAATGATTTGTGCAAAGATTAAAGCATGACCTCTACATTGATTATCGAAACTCTCATATTTTACTTAATAATTTTGGCAATTTGCATTGAAAAAATAAAAAATAATTTGTATGATGTTGCATAGAAAGTGATGGTCAAAGAATAATTATAAAATTAATTTAGTTTATTAATTATGGCAGTTGGTTTTCTTTGGCACCAAAAAATTTATTTCAAATTTGAAATTGGGGACCGAAATAAAGGCATTTTTTAATTTGAAAGTTTTCTGCAAAATAACTAAAGTACACATTGGGCATGAAGTACCCTTTCTTGGACACCGAAAAAGTAGCAATCAAAGTGTGAACTTGGTCTGCTGCCTTTCTTGGGTACCGAAAAGGTTACATTCAAAATGGGAATTTGGTCTTGCTCAAAAAAAAAAATGGGAATTTAGTCTTCCCAATAAATTAGTTTTTAATTGAATATAAATTTCATGAGAAGCTAAATTAACAAGTCATGTTGTGTACTTAATTAATGATTTGTGCAACATTAAAGCATGACCTCTGCATTGATTATCGAAACTCTCATATTTTACTTAATAATTTTGGCAATTTTCATTGAGAAATTAAAAAATAATTTGTATGATGTTGCATAGAAAGTGGTGGTCAAAGAATAATTTTAAAATTAATTTAGTTTATTAATTATGACAGTTGGTTTTCTTGGGCACCAAAAAATATGTTTCAAATTTGAAATTGGAGACCGAAATAAAGGTATTTTTTAATTTGAAATTTTTCTGCAAAATAACTAGAGTACACATTGGGCATGCGGTACCCTTTCTTGGACACCGAAAAAGTAGCAATCAAAGTGTTAACTTGGTCTGCTGCCTTTCTTGGGTACCGAAAAGGTTGCATTCAAAATAGGAATTTGGTCTTGCTCAAAAAAAATGGGAATTTAGTCTGCCCAATAAATTAGTTTTTAATTGATTATAAATTTCATGAGAACCTAAAATAGCAAGTCATGTTGTGTACTTAATTAATGATTTGTGCAGCATTAAAGCATGACCTCTGCATTGATTATCGAAACTCTCAGATTTTACTTAATAATTTTGGCAATTTGCATTGCAAAAATAGCAAGTCATGTTGTGTACTTAATTAATGATTTGTGCAGCATTAAAGCATGACCTCTGCATTGATTATCGAAACTCTCATATTTTACTTAATAATTTTGGCAATTTGCATTGAAAAAATAAAAAATAATTTGTATGATGTTGCATAGAAAGTGGTGGTCAAAGAATAATTATAAAATTAATTTAGTTTATTAATTATGGCAGTTGGTTTTCTTGGGCACCAAAAATTTGTTTCAAATTTGAAATTGGGGACCGAAATAAAGGCATTTTTTAATTTGAAAGTTTTTTGCAAAATAACTAAAGTACACGTTGGGCATGCGCACCCTTTCTTGGACACCAAAAAAGTAGCAATCAAAGTGTGAACTTGGTCTGCTGCCTTTCTTGGGTACCGAAAAGGTTGCATTCAAAATGGGAATTTGGTCTTGCTCAAAAAAAAATGGGAATTTAGTCTTCCCAATAAATTAGTTTTTAATTGATTATAAATTTCATGAGAAGCTAAAATAACAAGTCATGTTGTGTACTTAATTAATGATTTGTGCAGCATTAAAGCATGACCTCTGCATTGATTATCGAAACTCTCAGATTTTACTTAATAATTTTGGCAATTTGCATTGCAAAAATAGCAAGTCATGTTGTGTACTTAATTAATGATTTGTGCAGCATTAAAGCATGACCTCTGCATTGATTATCGAAACTCTCATATTTTACTTAATAATTTTGGCAATTTGCATTGAAAAAATAAAAAATAATTTGTATGATGTTGCATAGAAAGTGGTGGTCAAAGAATAATTATAAAATTAATTTAGTTTATTAATTATGGCAGTTGGTTTTCTTGGGCACCAAAAAATTTGTTTCAAATTTGAAATTGGGGACCGAAATAAAGGCATTTTTTAATTTGAAAGTTTTTTGCAAAATAACTAAAGTACACGTTGGGCATGCAAAGACCCTTTCTTGGACACCGAAAAAGTAGCAATCAAAGTCTGAACTTGGGGCTGCCTTTCTTGGGTACCGAAAATGTTGCATTCAAAATGGGAATTTGGTCTTGCTAAAAAAAAAAATGGGAATTTAGTCTGCCCAATAAATTAGTTTTTAATTGATTATAAATTTCATGAGAACCTAAAATAACAAGTCATGTTGTGTACTTAATTAATGATTTGTGCAGTTAAAGCATGACCTTAATTGATTATAAACTTCGTGATTTTACTTAATAATTTTGGCAATTTGCATTGCAAAAATAGCAAGTCATGTTGTGTACTTAATTAATGATTTGTGCAACATTAAAGCATGACCTCTGCATTGATTATCGAAACTCTCAGATTTTACTTAATAATTTTGGCAATTTGCATTGAAAAAATAAAAAATAATTTGTATGATGTTGCATAGAAAGTGGTGGTCAAAGAATAATTATAAAATTAATTTAGTTTATTAATTATGGCAGTTGGTTTTCTTGGGCACCAAAAAATTTGTTTCAAATTTGAAATTGGGGACCGAAATAAAGGCATTTTTTAATTTGAAAGTTTTTTGCAAAATAACTAAAGTACACGTTGGGCATGCAGTACCCTTTCTTGGACACCGAAAAAGTAGCAATCAAAGTGTGAACTTGGTCTGCTGCCTTTCTTGGGTACCGAAAAGGTTGCATTCAAAATGGATTTGGTCTTTCAAAAAAAAAATGGGAATTTAGTCTTCCCAATAAATTAGTTTTTAATTGATTATAAATTTCATGAGAAGCTAAAATAACAAGTCATGTTGTGTACTTAATTAATGATTTGTGGCAGTTTTTAATTGATTGATTATAAATTTCATTTTACTTAATAATTTTGGCAATTTGCAAAAAATAGCAAGTCATGTTGTGTACTTAATTAATGATTTGTGCAAAGATTAAAGCATGACCTCTGCATTGATTATCGAAACTCTCATATTTTACTTAATAATTTTGGCAATTTGCATTGAAAAAATAAAAAATAATTTGTATGATGTTGCATAGAAAGTGGTGGTCAAAGAATAATTATAAAATTAATTTAGTTTATTAATTATGGCGCTTGGTTTTCTTGGGCACCAAAAATTTGTTTCAAATTTGAAATTGGGGACCGAAATAAAGGCATTTTTAATTTGAAAGTTTTTTGCAAAATAACTAAAGTACACGTTGGGCATGCAAGACTTTCTTGGACACCGAAAAAGTAGCAATCAAAGTGTGAACTTGGTCTCGCCTTTCTTGGGTACCGAAAAGGTTGCATTCAAAATGGGAATTTGGTCTTGCTCAAAAAAAAAAATGGGAATTTAGTCTTCCCAATAAATTAGTTTTTAATTGATTATAAATTTCATGAGAAGCTAAAATAACAAGTCATGTTGTGTACTTAATTAATGATTTGTGCAACATTAAAGCATGACCTCTGCATTGATTATCGAAACTCTCATATTTTACTTAATAATTTTGGCAATTTGCATTGAAAAATTAAAAAATAATTTGTATGATGTTGCATAGAAAGTGGTGGTCAAAGAATAATTATAAAATTAATTTAGTTTATTAATTATGGCGAGTTGGTTTTCTTGGGCACCAAAAATTTGTTTCAAATTTGAAATTGGGGACCGAAATAAAGGGATTTTTTAATTTGAAATTTTTCTGCAAAATAACTAGAGTACACATTGGGCATGCGGTACCCTTTCTTGGACACCGAAAAATTAGCAATCAAAGTGTTAACTTGGTCTGCTGCCTTTCTTGGGTACCGAAAAGGTTGCATTCAAAATAGGAATTTGGTCTTGCTCAAAAAAAAAAAAATGGGAATTTAGTCTTCTAATAAATTAGTTTTTAATTGATTATAAATTTCATGAGAACCTAAATTCAGTTTTTTAATTAATGATTTGTGCGGCATTAAAACATAAATTTCTCGTTTTACTTAATAATTTTGGCAATTTGCATTGCAAAATAGCAAGTCATGTTGTGTACTTAATTAATGATTTGTGCATTAAATTAAAGCATGACCTCTGCATTGATTATCGAAACTCTCATTTTACTTAATAATTTTGGCAATTTGCATTGCAAAAATAGCAAGTCATGTTGTGTACTTAATTAATGATTTGTGCAAAGATTAAAGCATGACCTCTTGCATTGATTATTCTCATATTTTACTTAATAATTTTGGCAATTTGCATTGAAAAAATAAAAAATAATTTGTATGATGTTGCATAGAAAGTGGTGGTCAAAGAATAATTATAAAATTAATTTAGTTTATTAATTATGGCAGTTGGTTTTCTTGGGCACCAAAAAATTTGTTTCAAATTTGAAATTGGGGACCGAAATAAAGGCATTTTTTAATTTGAAAGTTTTTTGCAAAATAACTAAAGTACACGTTGGGCATGCAAGACTTTCTTGGACACCAAAAAGTAGCAATCAAAGTGTGAACTTGGTCTGCTGCCTTTCTTGGGTACCGAAAAGGTTGCATTCAAAATGGGAATTTGGTCTTGCTCAAAAAAAAATGGGAATTTAGTCTTCCCAATAAATTAGTTTTTAATTGATTATAAATTTCATGAGAAGCTAAAATAACAAGTCATGTTGTGTACTTAATTAATGATTTGTGCAACATTAAAGCATGACCTCTGCATTGATTATCGAAACTCTCATATTTTACTTAATAATTTTGGCAATTTTCATTGAGAAATTAAAAAATAATTTGTATGATGTTGCATAGAAAGTGGTGGTCAAAGAATAATTTTAAAATTAATTTAGTTTATTAATTATGGCGCTTGGTTTTCTTGGGCACCAAAAATTTGTTTCAAATTTGAAATTGGAGACCGAAATAAAGGTATTTTTTAATTTGAAATTTTTCTGCAAAATAACTAGAGTACACATTGGGCATGCGGTACCCTTTCTTGGACACCGAAAAATTAGCAATCAAAGTGTTAACTTGGTCTGCTGCCTTTCTTGGGTACCGAAAAGGTTGCATTCAAAATAGGAATTTGGTCTTGCTCAAAAAAATGGGAATTTAGTCTGCCCAATAAATTAGTTTTTAATTGATTATAAATTTCATGAGAACCTAAAATAGCAAGTCATGTTGTGTACTTAATTAATGATTTGTGCAGCATTAAAGCATGACCTCTGCATTGATTATCGAAACTCTCAGATTTTACTTAATAATTTTGGCAATTTGCATTGCAAAAATAGCAAGTCATGTTGTGTACTTAATTAATGATTTGTGCAGCATTAAAGCATGACCTCTGCATTGATTATCGAAACTCTCATATTTTACTTAATAATTTTGGCAATTTGCATTGAAAAAATAAAAAATAATTTGTATGATGTTGCATAGAAAGTGGTGGTCAAAGAATAATTATAAAATTAATTTAGTTTATTAATTATGACAGTTGGTTTTCTTGGGCACCAAAAAATTTGTTTCAAATTTGAAATTGGGGACCGAAATAAAGGCATTTTTTAATTTGAAATTTTTTGCAAAATAACTAAAGTACACATTGGGCATGCAGTACCCTTTCTTGGACACCGAAAAGTAGCAATCAAAGTGTGAACTTGGTCTCACTTTCTTGGGTACCGAAAAGGTTGCATTCAAAATGGGAATTTGGTCTTGCTAAAAAAAATGGGAATTTAGTCTGCCCAATAAATTAGTTTTTAATTGATTATAAATTTCATGAGAAGCTAAAATAGCAAGTCATGTTGTGTACTTAATTAATGATTTGTGCAGCATTAAAGCATGACCTCTGCATTGATTATCGAAACTCTCATATTTTACTTAATAATTTTGGCAATTTGCATTGAAAAAATAAAAAATAATTTGTATGATGTTGCATAGAAAGTGGTGGTCAAAGAATAATTATAAAATTAATTTAGTTTATTAATTATGGCAGTTGGTTTTCTTGGGCACCAAAAAATTTGTTTCAAATTTGAAATTGGAGACCGAAATAAAGGTATTTTTTAATTTGAAATTTTTCTGCAAAATAACTAAAGTACACATTGGGCATGCGGTACCCTTTCTTGGACACCGAAAAAGTAGCAATCAAAGTGTGAACTTGGTCTGCTGCCTTTCTTGGGTACCAAAAGGTTGCATTCAAAATAGGAATTTGGTCTTGCTCAAAAAAATGGGAATTTAGTCTGCCCAATAAATTAGTTTTTAATTGAATATAAATTTCATGAGAACCTAAAATAGCAAGTCATGTTGTGTACTTAATTAATGATTTGTGCAGCATTAAAGCATGACCTCTGCATTGATTATCGAAACTCTCGTTTTACTTAATAATTTTGGCAATTTGCATTGCAAAAATAGCAAGTCATTAATGATTTGTGTGTTTTATCGAAACTTAATTAATAATTTTGAATTTGCATTGCAAAAATAGCAAGTCATGTTGTGTACTTAATTAATGATTTGTGCAAGATTAAAGCATGACCTCTGCATTGATTATCGAAACTCTCATATTTTACTTAATAATTTTGGCAATTTGCATTGAAAAAATAAAAAATAATTTGTATGATGTTGCATAGAAAGTGGTGGTCAAAGAATAATTATAAAATTAATTTAGTTTATTAATTATGACAGTTGGTTTTCTTGGGCACCAAAAATTTGTTTCAAATTTGAAATTGGGGACCTAAATAAAGGCATTTTTAATTTGAAAGTTTTTTGCAAAATAACTAAAGTACACGTTGGGCATGCAAACCTTTCTTGGACACCGAAAAAGTAGCAATCAAAGTGTGAACTTGGTCTCCTGCCTTTCTTGGGTACCGAAAAGGTTGCATTCAAAATGGGAATTTGGTCTTGCTCAAAAAAAAAAGGAAATTTAGTCTGCCCAATAAATTAGTTTTTAATTGATTATAAATTTCATGAGAAGCTAAAATAGCAAGTCATGTTGTGTACTTAATTAATGATTTGTGCAACATTAAAGCATGACCTCTCTGCATTGATTATCGAAACTCTCATATTTTACTTAATAATTTTGGCAATTTGCATTGAAAAATTAAAAAATAATTTGTATGATGTTGCATAGAAAGTGGTGGTCAAAGAATAATTATAAAATTAATTTAGTTTATTAATTATGGCGATTGGTTTTCTTGGGCACCAAAAAATTTGTTTCAAATTTGAAATTGGGACCGAAATAAAGGTATTTTTAATTTGAAATTTTTGCAAAATAACTAAAGTACACATTGGGCATGCGGTACCCTTTCTTGGACACCGAAAAATTAGCAATCAAAGTGTGAACTTGGTCTGGCCTTTCTTGGGTACCGAAAAGGTTGCATTCAAAATGGGAATTTGGTCTTGCTCAAAAAAAAAATGGGAATTTAGTCTTCCCAATAAATTAGTTTTTAATTGATTATAAATTTCATGAGAACCTAAAATAGCAAGTCATGTTGTGTACTTAATTAATGATTTGTGCAAAGATTAAAGCATGACCTCTGCATTGATTATCGAAACTCTCAGTTTTACTTAATAATTTTGGCAATTTGCATTGCAAAAATAGCAAGTCATGTTGTGTACTTAATTAATGATTTGTGCGATTAAAGCATGACCTCTGCATTGATTATCGAAACTCTCATATTTTACTTAATAATTTTGGCAATTTGCATTGAAAAATAAAAAATAATTTGTATGATGTTGCATAGAAAGTGGTGGTCAAAGAATAATTATAAAATTAATTTAGTTTATTAATTATGACAGTTGGTTTTCTTGGGCACCAAAAAATTTGTTTCAAATTTGAAATTGGGGACCGAAATAAAGGCATTTTTTAATTTGAAAGTTTTTGCAAAATAACTAAAGTACACGTTGGGCATGCGATACCCTTTCTTGGACACCGAAAAGTAGCAATCAAAGTGTGAACTTGGTCTCCTGCCTTTCTTGGGTACCGAAAAGGTTGCATTCAAAATGGGAATTTGGTCTTGCTCAAAAAAAAAAGGAAATTTAGTCTTCCCAATAAATTAGTTTTTAATTGATTATAAATTTCATGAGAAGCTAAAATAACAAGTCATGTTGTGTACTTAATTAATGATTTGTGCAGCATTAAAGCATGACCTCTGCATTGATTATCGAAACTCTCATATTTTACTTAATAATTTTGGCAATTTGCATTGAAAAAATAAAAAATAATTTGTATGACGTTGCATAGAAAGTGGTGGTCAAAGAATAATTATAAAATTAATTTAGTTTATTAATTATGGCGCTTGGTTTTCTTCTTGGGCACCAAAAATTTGTTTCAAATTTGAAATTGGGGACCGAAATAAAGGCATTTTTTAATTTGAAAGTTTTTTGCAAAATAACTAAAGTACACGTTGGGCATGCAGTACCCTTTCTTGGACACCGAAAAAGTAGCAATCAAAGTGTGAACTTGGTCTCCGCCTTTCTTGGGTACCGAAAAGGTTGCATTCAAAATGGGAATTTGGTCTTGCTCAAAAAAAAATGGGAATTTAGTCTTCAATAAATTAGTTTTTAATTGAATATAAATTTCATGAGAAGCTAAATTAGCAAGTCATGTTGTGTACTTAATTAATGATTTGTGCAAAGATTAAAGCATGACCTCTGCATTGATTATCGAAACTCTCATTTTTACTTAATAATTTTGGCAATTTGCATTGAAAAAATAAAAAATAATTTGTATGATGTTGCATAGAAAGTGGTGGTCAAAGAATAATTATAAAATTAATTTAGTTTATTAATTATGGCAGTTGGTTTTCTTGGGATTTTAAAATTTGTTTCAAATTTGAAATTGGGGACCGAAATAAAGGCATTTTTTAATTTGAAAGTTTTTTGCAAAATAACTAAAGTACACGTTGGGCATGCAAGATTACCCTTTCTTGGACACCAAAAAAGTAGCAATCAAAGTGTGAACTTGGTCTTTGTGCCTTTCTTGGGTACCGAAAAGGTTGCATTCAAAATGGGAATTTGGTCTTGCTAAAAAAAATGGGAATTTAGTCTTCCCAATAAATTAGTTTTTAATTGATTATAAATTTCATGAGAAGCTAAAATAACAAGTCATGTTGTGTACTTAATTAATGATTTGTGCAAGCATTAAAGCATGACCTAAAAACTCTCAGTTTTACTTAATAATTTTGGCAATTTGCATTGCAAAAATAGCAAGTCATGTTGTGTACTTAATTAATGATTTGTGCAGCATTAAAGCATGACCTCTGCATTGATTATCGAAACTCTCATATTTTACTTAATAATTTTGGCAATTTGCATTGAAAAAATAAAAAATAATTTGTATGATGTTGCATAGAAAGTGGTGGTCAAAGAATAATTATAAAATTAATTTAGTTTATTAATTATGGCAGTTGGTTTTCTTGGGCACCAAAAAATTTGTTTCAAATTTGAAATTGGGGACCGAAATAAAGGCATTTTTTAATTTGAAAGTTTTTTGCAAAATAACTAAAGTACACGTTGGGCATGCAGTACCCTTTCTTGGACACCGAAAAAGTAGCAATCAAAGTGTGAACTTGGTCTGCTGCCTTTCTTGGGTACCGAAAAGGTTGCATTCAAAATGGGAATTTGGTCTTGCTAAAAAAAAAAATGGGAATTTAGTCTTCCCAATAAATTAGTTTTTAATTGATTATAAATTTCATGAGAAGCTAAAATAACAAGTCATGTTGTGTACTTAATTAATGATTTGTGCAACATTAAAGCATGACCTCTGCATTGATTATCGAAACTCTCATATTTTACTTAATAATTTTGGCAATTTTCATTGAGAAATTAAAAAATAATTTGTATGATGTTGCATAGAAAGTGGTGGTCAAAGAATAATTATAAAATTAATTTAGTTTATTAATTATGGCAGTTGGTTTTCTTGGGCACCAAAAAATTTGTTTCAAATTTGAAATTGGGGACCGAAATAAAGGCATTTTTTAATTTGAAATTTTTTGCAAAATAACTAAAGTACACATTGGGCATGCGGTACCCTTTCTTGGACACCGAAAAAGTAGCAATCAAAGTGTGAACTTGGTCTGCTGCCTTTCTTGGGTACCGAAAAGGTTGCATTCAAAATGGGAATTTGGTCTTGCTCAAAAAAAATGGGAATTTAGTCTGCCCAATAAATTAGTTTTTAATTGATTATAAATTTCATGAGAACCTAAAATAGCAAGTCATGTTGTGTACTTAATTAATGATTTGTGCAGCATTAAAGCATGACCTCTGCATTGATTATCGAAACTCTCAGATTTTACTTAATAATTTTGGCAATTTGCATTGCAAAAATAGCAAGTCATGTTGTGTACTTAATTAATGATTTGTGCAGCATTAAAGCATGACCTCTGCATTGATTATCGAAACTCTCATATTTTACTTAATAATTTTGGCAATTTGCATTGAAAAAATAAAAAATAATTTGTATGATGTTGCATAGAAAGTGGTGGTCAAAGAATAATTATAAAATTAATTTAGTTTATTAATTATGGCAGTTGGTTTTCTTGGGCACCAAAAAATTTGTTTCAAATTTGAAATTGGGGACCGAAATAAAGGCATTTTTTAATTTGAAAGTTTTTTGCAAAATAACTAAAGTACACGTTGGGCATGCAGTACCCTTTCTTGGACACCGAAAAAGTAGCAATCAAAGTGTGAACTTGGTCTGCTGCCTTTCTTGGGTACCGAAAAGGTTGCATTCAAAATGGGAATTTGGTCTTGCTCAAAAAAAAAATGGGAATTTAGTCTTCCCAATAAATTAGTTTTTAATTGATTATAAATTTCATGAGAAGCTAAAATAACAAGTCATGTTGTGTACTTAATTAATGATTTGTGCAGCATTAAAGCATGACCTCTGCATTGATTATCGAAACTCTCATATTTTACTTAATAATTTTGGCAATTTGCATTGAAAAAATAAAAAATAATTTGTATGATGTTGCATAGAAAGTGGTGGTCAAAGAATAATTATAAAATTAATTTAGTTTATTAATTATGGCAGTTGGTTTTCTTGGGCACCAAAAATTTGTTTCAAATTTGAAATTGGGGACCAAAATAAAGGCATTTTTTAATTTGAAAGTTTTTTGCAAAATAACTAAAGTACACATTGGGCATGCAAGACTTTCTTGGACACCGAAAAAGTAGCAATCAAAGTGTGAACTTGGTCTCCGCCTTTCTTGGGTACCGAAAGGTTGCATTCAAAATGGGAATTTGGTCTTGCTAAAAAAATGGAATTTAGTCCGCCCAATAAATTAGTTTTTAATTGAATATAAATTTCATGAGAAGCTAAAATAGCAAGTCATGTTGTGTACTTAATTAATGATTTGTGCAGCATTAAAGCATGACCTCTGCATTGATTATCGAAACTCTCATATTTTACTTAATAATTTTGGCAATTTGCATTGAAAAAATAAAAAATAATTTGTATGATGTTGCATAGAAAGTGGTGGTCAAAGAATAATTATAAAATTAATTTAGTTTATTAATTATGGCAGTTGGTTTTCTTGGGCACCAAAAAATTTGTTTCAAATTTGAAATTGGGGACCGAAATAAAGGCATTTTTTAATTTGAAAGTTTTTTGCAAAATAACTAAAGTACACGTTGGGCATGCAGTACCCTTTCTTGGACACCGAAAAAGTAGCAATCAAAGTGTGAACTTGGTCTGCTGCCTTTCTTGGGTACCGAAAAGGTTGCATTCAAAATGGGAATTTGGTCTTGCTCAAAAAAAAAAATGGGAATTTAGTCTTCCCAATAAATTAGTTTTTAATTGATTATAAATTTCATGAGAAGCTAAAATAACAAGTCATGTTGTGTACTTAATTAATGATTTGTGCAGCATTAAAGCATGACCTCTGCATTGATTATCGAAACTCTCAGATTTTACTTAATAATTTTGGCAATTTGCATTGCAAAAATAGCAAGTCATGTTGTGTACTTAATTAATGATTTGTGCAGCATTAAAGCATGACCTCTGCATTGATTATCGAAACTCTCATATTTTACTTAATAATTTTGGCAATTTGCATTGAAAAAATAAAAAATAATTTGTATGATGTTGCATAGAAAGTGGTGGTCAAAGAATAATTATAAAATTAATTTAGTTTATTAATTATGGCAGTTGGTTTTCTTGGGCACCAAAAAATTTGTTTCAAATTTGAAATTGGGGACCGAAATAAAGGCATTTTTTAATTTGAAAGTTTTTTGCAAAATAACTAAAGTACACGTTGGGCATGCAGTACCCTTTCTTGGACACCGAAAAAGTAGCAATCAAAGTGTGAACTTGGTCTTGCCTTTCTTGGGTACCGAAAAGGTTGCATTCAAAATGGGAATTTGGTCTTGCTCAAAAAAAAAATGGGAATTTAGTCTTCCCAATAAATTAGTTTTTAATTGATTATAAATTTCATGAGAAGCTAAAATAACAAGTAGTGTAAGTCAAAGCATGTTGTCGTATTTTAAATTAATGATTTGTGATTTGTGCGGCATTAAAGCATGACCTCTGCATTGATTATCGAAACTCTCATATTTTACTTAATAATTTTGGCAATTTGCATTGAAAAAATAAAAAATAATTTGTATGATGTTGCATAGAAAGTGGTGGTCAAAGAATAATTATAAAATTAATTTAGTTTATTAATTATGGCGGTTGGTTTTCTTGGGCACCAAAAATTTGTTTCAAATTTGAAATTGGGGACCGAAATAAAGGCATTTTTTAATTTGAAAGTTTTTGCAAAATAACTAAAGTACACATTGGGCATGCAAGTACCCTTTCTTGGACACCGAAAAAGTAGCAATCAAAGTGTGAACTTGGTCTCTTTGCCTTTCTTGGGTACCGAAAAGGTTGCATTCAAAATGGGAATTTGGTCTTGCTAAAAAAAAATGGGAATTTAGTCTGCCCAATAAATTAGTTTTTAATTGATTATAAATTTCATGAGAAGCTAAAATAGCAAGTCATGTTGTGTACTTAATTAATGATTTGTGCAGCATTAAAGCATGACCTCTGCATTGATTATCGAAACTCTCATATTTTACTTAATAATTTTGGCAATTTGCATTGAAAAATAAAAAATTTGTGCAAAGCATAATTTGTTGATTATCGATGTTTTTACTTAATAATTTTGGCAATTTGCATTGAAAAAATAAAAAATAATTTGTATGATGTTGCATAGAAAGTGGTGGTCAAAGAATAATTATAAAATTAATTTAGTTTATTAATTATGGCGGTTGGTTTTCTTGGGCACCAAAAATTTGTTTCAAATTTGAAATTGGGGACCGAAATAAAGGCATTTTTTAATTTGAAATTTTTGCAAAATAACTAAAGTACACATTGGGCATGCAAAGACTACCCTTTCTTGGACACCGAAAAAGTAGCAATCAAAGTGTGAACTTGGTCTGCTGCCTTTCTTGGGTACCGAAAAGGTTGCATTCAAAATGGGAATTTGGTCTTGCTCAAAAAAAAAATGGGAATTTAGTCTTCCCAATAAATTAGTTTTTAATTGATTATAAATTTCATGAGAACCTAAAATAACAAGTCATGTTGTGTACTTAATTAATGATTTGTGCAACATTAAAGCATGACCTCTGCATTGATTATCGAAACTCTCAGATTTTACTTAATAATTTTGGCAATTTGCATTGCAAAAATAGCAAGTCATGTTGTGTACTTAATTAATGATTTGTGCAGCATTAAAGCATGACCTCTGCATTGATTATCGAAACTCTCATATTTTACTTAATAATTTTGGCAATTTGCATTGAAAAAATAAAAAATAATTTGTATGATGTTGCATAGAAAGTGGTGGTCAAAGAATAATTATAAAATTAATTTAGTTTATTAATTATGGCAGTTGGTTTTCTTGGGCACCAAAAATTTGTTTCAAATTTGAAATTGGGGACCAAAATAAAGGCATTTTTAATTTGAAAGTTTTTGCAAAATAACTAAAGTACACATTGGGCATGCAAGTACCCTTTCTTGGACACCGAAAAAGTAGCAATCAAAGTGTGAACTTGGTCTCGCCTTTCTTGGGTACCGAAAAAGGTTGCATTCAAAATGGGAATTTGGTCTTGCTCAAAAAAAAAAAAATGGGAATTTAGTCTTCCCTAATAAATTAGTTTTTAATTGAATATAAATTTCATGAGAAGCTAAAATAAGCAAGTCATGTTGTGTACTTAATTAATGATTTGTGCAATTAAAAAGCATGACCTCGCATTGATTATCGAAACTCTCAGTTTTACTTAATAATTTGAAGCTAAAAATAGCAAGTCATGTTGTGTACTTAATTAATGATTTGTGCAAAGATTAAAGCATGACCTCTGCATTGATTATCGAAACTCTCATATTTTACTTAATAATTTTGGCAATTTGCATTGAAAAATAAAAAATAATTTGTATGATGTTGCATAGAAAGTGGTGGTCAAAGAATAATTATAAAATTAATTTAGTTTATTAATTATGGCGGTTGGTTTTCTTGGGCACCAAAAAATTTGTTTCAAATTTGAAATTGGGGACCTAAATAAAGGCATTTTTAATTTGAAAGTTTTTTGCAAAATAACTAAAGTACACATTGGGCATGCAAGACCCTTTCTTGGACACCGAAAAAGTAGCAATCAAAGTGTGAACTTGGTCTCTTTGCCTTTCTTGGGTACCGAAAAGGTTGCATTCAAAATGGGAATTTGGTCTTGCTAAAAAAAATGGGAATTTAGTCTGCCCAATAAATTAGTTTTTAATTGATTATAAATTTCATGAGAAGCTAAAATAACAAGTCATGTTGTGTACTTAATTAATGATTTGTGCAAGATTAAAGCATGACCTCTGCATTGATTATCGAAACTCTCGCAATAATTTTGGCATTAAAAAAATAGCATGACTCTTAAAGCATGACCTCTGCATTGATTATCGAAACTCTCATATTTTACTTAATAATTTTGGCAATTTGCATTGAAAAAATAAAAAATAATTTGTATGATGTTGCATAGAAAGTGGTGGTCAAAGAATAATTATAAAATTAATTTAGTTTATTAATTATGGCAGTTGGTTTTCTTGGGCACCAAAAAATTTGTTTCAAATTTGAAATTGGGGACCGAAATAAAGGCATTTTTAATTTGAAAGTTTTTGCAAAATAACTAAAGTACACGTTGGGCATGCAGTACCCTTTCTTGGACACTGAAAAAGTAGCAATCAAAGTGTGAACTTGGGGCTGCCTTTCTTGGGTACCGAAAATGTTGCATTCAAAATGGGAATTTGGTCTTGCTAAAAAAAATGGGAATTTAGTCTTCCCATAAATTAGTTTTTAATTGAATATAAATTTCATGAGAAGCTAAAATGATTTGTGCACAAGTCATGTTGTTTTACTTAATTAATGATTTGTGCAAACATTAAAGCATGACCTCTGCATTGATTATCGAAACTCTCATATTTTACTTAATAATTTTGGCAATTTGCATTGAAAAAATAAAAAATAATTTGTATGATGTTGCATAGAAAGTGGTGGTCAAAGAATAATTATAAAATTAATTTAGTTTATTAATTATGGCGGTTGGTTTTCTTGGGCACCAAAAATTTGTTTCAAATTTGAAATTGGGGACCAAATAAAGGCATTTTTAATTTGAAAGTTTTTGCAAAATAACTAAAGTACACATTGGGCATGCGATACCCTTTCTTGGACACCGAAAAAGTAGCAATCAAAGTGTGAACTTGGTCTCTTTGCCTTTCTTGGGTACCGAAAAGGTTGCATTCAAAATGGGAAATTTGGTCTTGCTAAAAAAATGGGAATTTAGTCTTCCCAATAAATTAGTTTTTAATTGATTATAAATTTCATGAGAAGCTAAAATAACAAGTCATGTTGTGTACTTAATTAATTAATGATTTGTGCTCTCATTAAATAATTTTGCATGACCAAAAATAGCAAGTCATGTTGTGTACTTAATTAATGATTATCGAAACTCTCATATTTTACTTAATAATTTTGGCAATTTGCATTGAAAAATAAAAAATAATTTGTATGATGTTGCATAGAAAGTGGTGGTCAAAGAATAATTATAAAATTAATTTAGTTTATTAATTATGGCGGTTGGTTTTCTTGGGCACCAAAAATTTGTTTCAAATTTGAAATTGGGGACCGAAATAAAGGCATTTTTAATTTGAAAATTTTTGCAAAATAACTAAAGTACACATTGGGCATGCGAGTACCCTTTCTTGGACACCGAAAAGTAGCAATCAAAGTGTGAACTTGGTCTGCTGCCTTTCTTGGGTACCAAAAAGGTTGCATTCAAAATGGGAATTTGGTCTTGCTCAAAAAAAAATGGGAATTTAGTCTCGCCCAATAAATTAGTTTTTAATTGATTATAAATTTCATGAGAACCTAAAATAGCAAGTCATGTTGTGTACTTAATGATTTGTGCGGCATTAAAGCATGATTTGATTATCGAAACTCTCGACATTTGCAAAAAATAAAAAATATGATGTTGCTGGTCAAAGAATAATTACTTAATTAATGATTTTACTTAATAATTTTGGCAATTTGCATTGCAAAAATAAAGCATGTTGTGTACCTCATTAAAGCATTGATTATTATCGAAACTCTCATATTTTACTTAATAATTTTGGCAATTTGCATTGAAAAAATAAAAAATAATTTGTATGATGTTGCATAGAAAGTGGTGGTCAAAGAATAATTATAAAATTAATTTAGTTTATTAATTATGGCAGTTGGTTTTCTTGGGCACCAAAAAATTTGTTTCAAATTTGAAATTGGGGACCGAAATAAAGGCATTTTTTAATTTGAAAGTTTTTTGCAAAATAACTAAAGTACACGTTGGGCATGCGGTACCCTTTCTTGGACACCGAAAAAGTAGCAATCAAAGTGTGAACTTGGTCTGCTGCCTTTCTTGGGTACCGAAAAGGTTGCATTCAAAATGGGAATTTGGTCTTGCTAAAAAAAATGGGAATTTAGTCTGCCCAATAAATTAGTTTTTAATTGATTATAAATTTCATGAGAAGCTAAATTAGCAAGTCATGTTGTGTACTTAATTAATGATTTGTGCAAAAAGCAAGTCATGTCATGTTATGTACATTAAAGCATGACCTCTGCATTGATTATCGAAACTCTCATATTTTACTTAATAATTTTGGCAATTTGCATTGAAAAAATAAAAAATAATTTGTATGATGTTGCATAGAAAGTGGTGGTCAAAGAATAATTATAAAATTAATTTAGTTTATTAATTATGGCAGTTGGTTTTCTTGGGCACCAAAAAATTTGTTTCAAATTTGAAATTGGGGACCGAAATAAAGGCATTTTTTAATTTGAAAGTTTTTTGCAAAATAACTAAAGTACACATTGGGCATGCAGTACCCTTTCTTGGACACCGAAAAGTAGCAATCAAAGTGTGAACTTGGTCTCAACTGCCTTTCTTGGTACCAAAAAGGTTGCATTCAAAATGGGAATTTGGTCTTGCTAAAAAAAATGGGAATTTAGTCTTCCCAATAAATTAGTTTTTAATTGAATATAAATTTCATGAGAAGCTAAAATAGCAAGTCATGTTGTGTACTTAATTAATGATTTGTGCAAAAGATTAAAGCATGACCTCTGCATTGATTATCGAAACTCTCGTTACTTAATAATTTTGATTTGCATTGCAAAAATAGCAAGTCATGTTGTGTACTTAATTAATGATTTGTGCGAATTAAAGCATGACCTCTGCATTGATTATCGAAACTCTAATTTTTACTTAATAATTTTGGCAATTTGCATTGAAAAATAAAAAATAATTTGTATGATGTTGCATAGAAAGTGGTGGTCAAAGAATAATTATAAAATTAATTTAGTTTATTAATTATGGCGGTTGATTTTCTTGGGCACCAAAAATTTGTTTCAAATTCGAAATTGGGGACCGAAATAAAGGCATTTTTAATTTGAAAGTTTTCTGCAAAATAACTAAACTACACATTGGGCATGCATTACCTTTTCTTGGACACCGAAAAAGTAGCAATCAAAGTGTGAACTTGGTCTGCTGCCTTTCTTGGGTACCAAAAGGTTGCATTCAAAATGGGAATTTGGTCTTGCTAAAAAAATGGGAATTTAGTCTTTTTGCCCAATAAATTAGTTTTTAATTGATTATAAATTTCATGAACCTAAAATAACAAGTCATGTTGTGTAAATTAATGATTTTAATTAAAGATGACCTATAAATTTTTTACTTAATAATTTTGGCAATTTGCAAAAAATAGCAAGTCATGTTGTGTACTTAATTAATGATTTGTGCAGCATTAAAGCATGACCTCTGCATTGATTATCGAAACTCTCATATTTTACTTAATAATTTTGGCAATTTGCATTGAAAAAATAAAAAATAATTTGTATGATGTTGCATAGAAAGTGGTGGTCAAAGAATAATTATAAAATTAATTTAGTTTATTAATTATGGCAGTTGGTTTTCTTGGGCACCAAAAAATTTGTTTCAAATTTGAAATTGGGGACCGAAATAAAGGCATTTTTAATTTGAAAGTTTTTTGCAAAATAACTAAAGTACACATTGGGCATGCAGTACCCTTTCTTGGACACTGAAAAAGTAGCAATCAAAGTGTGAACTTGGTGCTGCCTTTCTTGGGTACCGAAAAGGTTGCATTCAAAATGGGAATTTGGTCTTGCTAAAAAAAAATGGGAATTTAGTCTGCCCAATAAATTAGTTTTTAATTGAATATAAATTTCATGAGAAGCTAAATTAGCAAGTCATGTTGTGTACTTAATTAATGATTTGTGCAAAGATTAAAGCATGACCTCTGCATTGATTATCGAAACTCTCATATTTTACTTAATAATTTTGGCAATTTGCATTGAAAAAATAAAAAATAATTTGTATGATGTTGCATAGAAAGTGGTGGTCAAAGAATAATTATAAAATTAATTTAGTTTATTAATTATGGCAGTTGGTTTTCTTGGGCACCAAAAAATTTGTTTCAAATTTGAAATTGGGGACCGAAATAAAGGCATTTTTTAATTTGAAAGTTTTTTGCAAAATAACTAAAGTACACATTGGGCATGCAGTACCCTTTCTTGGACACCGAAAAAGTAGCAATCAAAGTGTGAACTTGGTCTGCTGCCTTTCTTGGGTACCGAAAAGGTTGCATTCAAAATGGGAATTTGGTCTTGCTAAAAAAAATGGGAATTTGGTCTGCCCAATAAATTAGTTTTTAATTGAATATAAATTTCATGAGAAGCTAAATTAGCAAGTCATGTTGTGTACTTAATTAATGATTTGTGCAGCATTAAAGCATGACCTCTGCATTGATTATCGAAACTCTCAGATTTTACTTAATAATTTTGGCAATTTGCATTGAAAAAATAAAAAATAATTTGTATGATGTTGCATAGAAAGTGGTGGTCAAAGAATAATTATAAAATTAATTTAGTTTATTAATTATGGCAGTTGGTTTTCTTGGGCACCAAAAATTTGTTTCAAATTTGAAATTGGGGACCAAAATAAAGGCATTTTTTAATTTGAAAATTTTTGCAAAATAACTAAAGTACACATTGGGCATGCAGTACCCTTTCTTGGACAAAAAAAAGTAGCAATCAAAGTGTGAACTTGGTTAATGCCTTTCTTGGGTTGCATTCAAAATGGGAATTTGGTCTTGCTCAAAAAAATGAGAATTTAGTCTTGCATTCAAAATGGGAATTTGGTCTTGCTAAAAAAAAATAATTTGGGAAAATTTTAGTTTATTAATTATGGTCTTTGTTTCAAATTTGAAATTGGCCAAATAATTATTTGAAAAAAAATTAGTTTTTAATTGAATATAAATTTCATTAGAAGCAAAAAATTAGCAAGTCATGTTGTGTACTTAATTAATGATTTGTGCAAAGATTAAAGCATGACCTCTAAATTGATTATCGAAACTCTCATATTTTACTTAATAATTTTGGCAATTTGCATTGAAAAATAAAAAATAATTTGTATGATGTTGCATAGAAAGTGGTGGTCAAAGAATAATTATAAAATTAATTTAGTTTATTAATTATGGCGGTTGGTTTTCTTGGGCACCAAAAATTTGTTTCAAATTTGAAATTGGGGACCGAAATAAAGGCATTTTTAATTTGAAAGTTTTTTGCAAAATAACTAAAGTACACATTGGGCATGCGGTACCCTTTCTTGGACACCAAAAAGTAGCAATCAAAGTGTGAACTTGGTGGTCGCCTTTCTTGGGTACCGAAAAAGGTTGCATTCAAAATGGGAATTTGGTCTTGCTAAAAAAAAAATGGGAATTTAGTCTTCCCAATAAATTAGTTTTTAATTGAATATAAATTTCATGAGAAGCTAAATTAGCAAGTCATGTTGTGTACTTAATTAATGATTTGTGCAACATTAAAGCATGACCTCTGCATTGATTATCGAAACTCTCATATTTTACTTAATAATTTTGGCAATTTGCATTGAAAAATAAAAAATAATTTGTATGATGTTGCATAGAAAGTGGTGGTCAAAGAATAATTATAAAATTAATTTAGTTTATTAATTATGGCGGCGTTGGTTTTCTTGGGCACCAAAAATTTGTTTCAAATTTGAAATTGGGGACCGAAATAAAGGCATTTTTAATTTGAAAGTTTTTTGCAAAATAACTAAAGTACACATTGGGCATGCGGTACCCTTTTTCTTGGACCGAAAAAGTAGCAATCAAAGTGTGAACTTGGTTTGCTTTGCCTTTCTTGGGTACCGAAAAAGTTGCATTCAAAATGGGAATTTGGTCTTGCTCAAAAAAATGGGAATTTAGTCTGCCCAATAAATTAGTTTTTAATTGAATATAAATTTCATGAGAACCTAAAATAGCAAGTCATGTTGTGTACTTAATTAATGATTTGTGCATTAAAGCATGACCTTTTGATTATCGAAACTTAATTAATAATTTTGGCAATTTGCATTGCAAAAATAGCAAGTCATGTTGTGTACTTAATTAATGATTTGTGTAGCATTAAAGCATGACCTCTGCATTGATTATCGAAACTCTCAGATTTTACTTAATAATTTTGGCAATTTGCATTGAAAAAATAAAAAATAATTTGTATGATGTTGCATAGAAAGTGGTGGTCAAAGAATAATTATAAAATTAATTTAGTTTATTAATTATGGCAGTTGGTTTTCTTGGGCACCAAAAAATTTGTTTCAAATTTGAAATTGGGGACCGAAATAAAGGCATTTTTAATTTGAAATTTTTACGCAAAATAACTAAAGTACACATTGGGCATGCGATAGTACCCTTTCTTGGACACCGAAAAAGTAGCAATCAAAGTGTGAACTTGGTCTCTTTTGCCTTTCTTGGGTACCGAAAGGTTGCATTCAAAATGGGAATTTGGTCTTGCTAAAAAAAAATGGAATTTAGTCTTTAATTGATTATAAATTTCAATAAATTAGTTTTTAATTGAATATAAATTTCATGAGAAAGCTAAATTAGCAAGTCATGTTGTGTACTTAATTAATGATTTGTGCAAAGATTAAAGCATGACCTCTGCATTGATTATCGAAACTCTCATATTTTACTTAATAATTTTGGCAATTTGCATTGAAAAAATAAAAAATAATTTGTATGATGTTGCATAGAAAGTGGTGGTCAAAGAATAATTATAAAATTAATTTAGTTTATTAATTATGGCGGTTGGTTTTCTTGGGCACCAAAAATTTGTTTCAAATTTGAAATTGGGGACCGAAATAAAGGCATTTTTAATTTGAAATTTTTTTGCAAAATAACTAAAGTACACATTGGGCATGCGAAGATTAATTCTTGGACACCGAAAAAGTAGCAATCAAAGTGTGAACTTGGTTTGCCTTTCTTGGGTACCAAAAAAGGTTGCATTCAAAATGGGAATTTGGTCTTGCTCAAAAAAATGGGAATTTAGTCTGGAGAACCTAAATAGCAAGTCATGTTGTGTACTTAATTAATGATTTGTGCAAATTAAATTAGTTTTATCGAAACTTGAATATTTTTGGCAAATTTTTGGCAATTAAAGTCATAAATTAATGATTTGTGGCAAAAGTCATGTTATAAAACTGTTTTACTTAATTAATGATTTGTCATGTTGTGTACTTAATTAATGATTTGTGCAGCATTAAAGCATGACCTCTGCATTGATTATCGAAACTCTCATATTTTACTTAATAATTTTGGCAATTTGCATTGAAAAATAAAAAATAATTTGTATGATGTTGCATAGAAAGTGGTGGTCAAAGAATAATTATAAAATTAATTTAGTTTATTAATTATGGCGGTTGGTTTTCTTGGGCACCAAAAATTTGTTTCAAATTTGAAATTGGGGACCGAAATAAAGGCATTTTTAATTTGAAAGTTTTTGCAAAATAACTAAAGTACACATTGGGCATGCAGTAAACCTTTTCTTGGACACCGAAAAAGTAGCAATCAAAGTGTGAACTTGGTTAATGCCTTTCTTGGGTACCGAAAAGGTTGCATTCAAAATGGGAATTTGGTCTTGCTCAAAAAAAATGAGAATTTGGTCTGCCCAATAAATTAGTTTTTAATTGAATATAAATTTCATGAGAAGCTAAATTAGCAAGTCATGTTGTGTACTTAATTAATGATTTGTGCAAAGATTAAAGCATGACCTCTGCATTGATTATCGAAACTCTCAGATTTTACTTAATAATTTTGGCAATTTGCATTGAAAAAATAAAAAATAATTTGTATGATGTTGCATAGAAAGTGGTGGTCAAAGAATAATTATAAAATTAATTTAGTTTATTAATTATGGCAGTTGGTTTTCTTGGGCACCAAAAATTTGTTTCAAATTTGAAATTGGGGACCGAAATAAAGGCATTTTTAATTTGAAATTTTTTTGCAAAATAACTAAAGTACACATTGGGCATGCGGTACCCTTTCTTGGACAATCAAAAAAGTAGCCATCAAAGTACCGAAAAAGTAGCAATCAAAGTGTGAACTTGGTCTTTTCTTTTGCCTTTCTTGGGTACCGAAAAGGTTGCATTCAAAATGGGAATTTGGTCTTGCTCAAAAAAAAATGGGAATTTAGTCTGCCTAATAAATTAGTTTTTAATTGAATATAAATTTCATGAGAAGCTAAATTATAGCAAGTCATGTTGTGTACTTAATTAATGATTTGTGCAAGTCATTAAAGCATGACCTCTACATTGATTATCGAAACTCTCAGATTTTACTTAATAATTTTGGCAATTTGCATTGAAAAAATAAAAAATAATTTGTATGATGTTGCATAGAAAGTGGTGGTCAAAGAATAATTATAAAATTAATTTAGTTTATTAATTATGGCGGTTGGTTTTCTTGGGCACCAAAAATTTGTTTCAAATTTGAAATTGGGGACCGAAATAAAGGCATTTTTTAATTTGAAAGTTTTTTGCAAAATAACTAAAGTACACATTGGGCATGCATTACCCTTTCTTGGACACCGAAAAGTAGCAATCAAAGTGTGAACTTGGTCTCGCCCTTTCTTGGGTACCGAAAGGTTGCATTCAAAATGGGAATTTGGTCTTGCTAAAAAAATGGGAATTTGTCTTCCCAATAAATTAGTTTTTAATTGAATATAAATTTCATGAGAAGCTAAATTAGCAAGTCATGTTGTGTACTTAATTAATGATTTGTGCAACATTAAAGCATGACCTCTGCATTGATTATCGAAACTCTCATATTTTACTTAATAATTTTGGCAATTTGCATTGAAAAATAAAAAATAATTTGTATGATGTTGCATAGAAAGTGGTGGTCAAAGAATAATTATAAAATTAATTTAGTTTATTAATTATGGCGCTTGGTTTTCTTGGGCACCAAAAATTTGTTTCAAATTTGAAATTGGGGACCGAAATAAAGGCATTTTTAATTTGAAAGTTTTTCGCAAAATAACTAAAGTACACATTGGGCATGCGGTACCCTTTCTTGGACACCGAAAAAGTAGCAATCAAAGTGTGAACTTGGTTTGCTGCCTTTCTTGGGTACCGAAAAAGTTGCATTCAAAATGGGAATTTGGTCTTGCTCAAAAAAATGGGAATTTAGTCCGCCCAATAAATTAGTTTTTAATTGAATATAAATTTCATGAGAAGCTAAATTAGCAATGATTTGTGCGACATTAAAGTCATGTTGTTGATTATCTTAATTAATAATTTTGGCATTTGCATTGCAAAAATTAAAATTAATGATTTGACCTGACCTCTTGCATTGATTATCGAAACTCTCATATTTTACTTAATAATTTTGGCAATTTGCATTGAAAAAATAAAAAATAATTTGTATGATGTTGCATAGAAAGTGGTGGTCAAAGAATAATTATAAAATTAATTTAGTTTATTAATTATGGCGGTTTGGTTTTCTTGGGCACCAAAAATTTGTTTCAAATTTGAAATTGGGGACCGAAATAAAGGCATTTTTAATTTGAAAGTTTTTGCAAAATAACTAAAGTACACATTGGGCATGCGAGCCCTTTCTTGGACACCAAAAAAGTAGCAATCAAAGTGTGAACTTGGTCTTTGCCTTTCTTGGGTACCGAAAGGTTGCATTCAAAATGGGAATTTGGTCTTGCTAAAAAAAATGGGAATTTAGTCTTCCCAATAAATTAGTTTTTAATTGAATATAAATTTCATGAGAAGCTAAAATAACAAGTCATGTTGTGTACTTAATTAATGATTTGTGCGATTAAAGCATGACCTCTGCATTGATTATCGAAACTCTCATATTTTACTTAATAATTTTGGCAATTTGCATTGAAAAATAAAAAATAATTTGTATGATGTTGCATAGAAAGTGGTGGTCAAAGAATAATTATAAAATTAATTTAGTTTATTAATTATGGCAGTTGTTTTTTCTTGGGCACCAAAAATTTGTTTCAAATTTGAAATTGGGGACCGAAATAAAGGCATTTTTAATTTGAAAGTTTTTGCAAAATAACTAAAGTACACATTGGGCATGCAGTACCCTTTCTTGGACACCGAAAAGTAGCAATCAAAGTGTGAACTTGGTCTGATGCCTTTCTTGGGTACCGAAAAGGTTGCATTCAAAATGGGAATTTGGTCTTGCTAAAAAAAAATGGGAATTTGGTCTGCCCAATAAATTAGTTTTTAATTGAATATAAATTTCATGAGAAGCTAAAATAGCAAGTCATGTTGTGTACTTAATTAATGATTTGTGCAAACTCTCGATTAAAGCATGACCTCTCGCATTGATTATCGAAACTCTCAGATTTTACTTAATAATTTTGGCAATTTGCATTGAAAAATAAAAAATAATTTGTATGATGTTGCATAGAAAGTGGTGGTCAAAAATAATTATAAAATTAATTTAGTTTATTAATTATGGCGAGTTGGTTTTCTTGGGCACCAAAAATTTGTTTCAAATTTGAAATTGGGGACCAAAATAAAGGCATTTTTTAATTTGAAAGTTTTTGCAAAATAACTAAAGTACACATTGGGCATGCATTAGACCTTTCTTGGACACCCTAAAAGTAGCAATCAAAGTGTGAACTTGGTCTTTGTTGCCTTTCTTGGGTACCGAAAAAGGTTGCATTCAAAATGGGAATTTGGTCTTGCTAAAAAAAAATGAATTTAGTCTTCCCAATAAATTAGTTTTTAATTGAATATAAATTTCATGAGAAGCTAAAATAGCAAGTCATGTTGTGTACTTAATTAATGATTTGTGCAAGCATTAAAGCATGACCTCTCGCATTGATTATCGAAACTCTCGTGATTTTACTTAATAATTTTGGCAATTTGCATTG